>VDFB02047230.1:371718520-371805053 GCA_007258455.2 Sequoia sempervirens | reverse complement strand
GTATGTATGTATATACATATATATGTATGTATGTATTGAAAGCAATGACAAGCATCCTCTGGACATTCCTCTAATATCCCAAGTCTCAGGTAGGTACTTATAGTTATTTTCCTTTATGCAGTGTCTTCTTACTTTATACATTCTAGCATTTGTTTATATTTTTCTACTTTCCATTGCACATATAGCAGGCTAGCATTGATATATTTGTCATTTTACATTATGTCTCTTGTTCATTCAACAAATCGATGTATATGTGTGTATCCTTTGCCTATCCTTTGAAAATGCAATGATATTGGTTGATCATTTACTTCTGCATCTTATTGAATTTGTAAATGAATGTGTATAATGATATATAACACAACTTATTGAATTTGAAAATGAATTTGTACAATGTTATATATAACATTGTACACATTCATTTACAAATTCAGTAAGCCGTTTGTTTGAATTTGTAAATGAATGTGTGCAATGTTTTGTATATAACATTCTACGCATTCCTCTGAATAGATTCAATACACTGTGTTTTTGAATTTGTAAATGAATGTGTACAATGCATTATACATTCATTTACAAATTGTGTTTGTTGTCTCTTCTTCATTGAGCAGAATGATATCTATGTTTGTATCCTTTAACTATCCTTTCAAAATGCAAACAATGGTACTGGTTAATCATTATCTTCTGCATCGTTCACGACCCATGAAGGGTTTATTCGATGATTGAAAAATTATTATTTCTTGTTTATGAAATAAATCATTCCTCTTACACTCCTTTTCGCCATGTGTTGTTTGCTTTTGTTGGGTCATGGTGCTGGTTTCCTTTTCCCACATTGTATTTATGTATGTATGTATGTATGTATGTATGTATGTATGTACATACATACATACATACATACATACATACATACATATATATGTATATATGTATGTATGTATCTATGCATGTATGCATATATGTATATATGTATGTATGTATCTATAGAGCATGTATAGTTATTAAAGTGATACATGTACATATGTATGTATATATACATGTATATATATATATATGTATGTATGTATGTATGTATGTAGATGTTAACATACATATGTATGTGTGTATAGAGCATAAAGGTGACATACATACATACATACATATGCATGTATAGAGTAGAAGGCATTACATACATACATATATGTATGTGTGTATGTATAGCTGTATAAAGCATGTATGTATTGCATGTATTCATGTATTAGCATACATACATACATATATGTATGTATGTGTTCTCCAAAGAGAGTGGTAAAATGAGGGAATGTAATGGGATGTACCCACAAAAAAATTAGTCATGAAGGCATCAATCGACCCCAAATGAAGATTAATTGGGGTGTAATGTGTTTGGTGTCCGATGCTTTACTAAGGAGATTAATATGTAGGAGTGATTTTTAATGGGCGCCAAAATGATTTTATAAGGTGCTAACATGAATTAGACCCATTGACTTTTGAACGGATTTGAATGATAAAATAGTTTTAATTAAATGTTAATAGTGACACATTTAGGTGTTTTTTTTTGCTTTGCAATGTATATTACTGATTTTCTGCAATGTATATGTATGTATATGTTTGAATATGAATACATGCATGTATGCTTATGTTTCTATGAATGTTTTCATGTATGCTTATGTTTGTATGATTGTATGCATGCATGTAAACTTGCAAAAAAACCACAGATATATAAGGCTCCCCAAATAAACATCGAATCCAAATATAGTGTAGAATTCAATCATATCATCTCTAAAAACCTATGTAAGTGGCAGCTACAAATTCAAATGCTATAAAAAATTCATATTTGAAACACAACAATCAAATTGAATGCATTCAATTGTCAGATTAAAAAATCTAAATAAGAGGGACAATAGCCAGTGACATTCACAATTATTCTCCTCTACTAATATCCTCTCCATGCTACAGACCATTGAATGGCATCCTTTGCACATTCCTCATATATCCAAGCTTGATGAGAAACAATGATTATAAGTTGATTAAATCTTGGTATACAATTCTATTAACATTTATATGTTTTTACATATATTTATCTATTCCATATGGATCTTTTAATATGTTGAACTTGATTAATTATGTGTTGTTGTACATGCATTATTTCAAAGGTCATATGATGTTTGTATGTTACTAGCCTCGGTTGTGACTACCCGTGGTTGTAAATCTTTTCTTGCAGGCATGGGAGAACAAGGAGAGGTGGTGCAACAATGTTCATGGTGGGCAGTTTGGTAATTGTGTTTGTCAACACACCAAATAATTAAGGATTTTTTGTTCAAATTGTTCTAAGTTTCAATTATTGTTCTATATTTTTTACTAACTAGTATATCTTTTTATTTATTTCAATAACTATTGTCCATGTTTGTTTGTTGTATTATATTTGTTTGTTGTGGCAGGCATGTCAAATGGCTAGGAGGTTGTGAAGAGCATGTCAAATTGTAAGATTACATTTCAGGTAAAGTCTTTCAAGACTTTACTTTGGCTGTGACCCGATAGACATTGTGTTCATTTATAATGTTCATTTTTATTATTCATTGTAAACTTACATTTACAATTTACAATTAGATTGATTTCCAAGTGTATGTGTTCAAAAATTTATAATTTCAAATAGATTAATTTATGGATATGTTGCATATAGATGTATAGATATATGTATGCATATACTTAGTTGTGTATACATATGTATGTATGTATGTATGTATGTATGTATATATATATATATATATATATATATATATATATATATATATATATATATATATATATATATGTATGTATGTATGCATGTATACACAACTAGGGAGGTTGTAAAGAGCATGTCAATTTGCATGATGACATTTCAGGTCAAGTCTTTCAAGAGTTTACTTTGGCTGTGACCTGGTAGACATTGTGTTCATTTATGATGTTCTTTTTTCTTATGATGTTCATTCATGAACCTGAACAATGGGATTTGATTTATGATGGGATTTACTTATTCATTGTAAACTTACAATTTAGAATTAGATTGATTTCCACTTACACTTACAATTACAATTTATGGATATGCTACATATAGATGTATAGTTATATATATATGTATGCATATACTTAGTTGTGTATACATACATATATATATATATATACACACACACACACAACTATATATATATATACACACACACACAACTATATATATATATATGTATGTATATATATGTATATGTATGCATATACATAGTTGTATGTGTATATATATGTACATAATTTTTTGAATTTCAATCACATACATTTCTTAATGTACATTTAAATTTTCAACAATGTTAGTTAGATGAATACAACAAACACATATCCAACAAAATGATAGATGAATACAACGAACACAAAACTGATTTCGAATCACAAAAGCATAGATCATTAACTTGGATAGCTCCCAAAACATGCTTAGGATGAAATCAAATTTATTATAGCATAAACATGATTAAGACAAAGTTGGAAAGAAGACAAGGAGTCTTCAGTCTTACAAAAAAACACACTGGCACACATCGAAGTAGATAAGTTGACAACAGACTACCATTTAGTTCTACAAAATTAGACACTAGTATCCTTTGGCTATCCAATACAACATACTAGTATCCTTTGGTTGTCCAATACAATAGACTAGCATTCAGTTTTACGAAAAACACTCTAGCACACTTCGAGGTCAAAAAGTTGACAACAAAAAAACCTAATCAGACATCCACAGATTTGATTAAGAAGTGGTGTGTCCTTGGGGGTCAACTGATTCCGGATCAACTGGAGAAGATGTTAAGGACTATGGATTGTTTTGTATGGAACTTGCTATACAAGCAAGCAATGCATGATTTGCCTCTGGAGTGAGCTATAACTGTGGAGAGTAGCCTTCAGAAGACCCATTTTGTAGGCTGCTAAGAGCTGCAAAGGCTGGAGACAAAATGTTAATCATGTCCTGTAAAATTGGATGTTGACTCGGAAGAGGAGTTGTAGGAGTACTCTCACTTCTGTTTCTTTTTGCTCTTTCTGCCTGCTTTTGGTTTTCCTTCAACTATCTAGCAATCTTTGCTTGCTCCCTTTGAAGCTCCTTTTCATGTCACTACCTCAACTTCTCCTCTGCAATTTTTTGTTTTTTTGTAGCACGCTCCAATTTGTTTGCCTCCCTCTGCGCGAGGATTGCTTCTCTTTCTGCCTTCTTTTCAGCCATTTGCTCCCTTTTCCTTTGCTACAATTCTTGGTTTCTTTGCTTCTATGCCTCTTGTTCATTCGACAAATTGAAGAAATCATTCGATGTCAAAATCTGAGACTGCCTACTAAGGTGTAGGACCCCATTGCGACCTCTATTAGATGATTAGCGCACTCGTTGCATTGGGAGTTGCAAAAAAGTGCTTCTCCTATCTACTGGTTGTTGATTATTGACTTGTGTGCATGGCACATAGTTAGCCTCTTCATCACTTGAGTCATTACCATCGACTCCATCCTCTTCATCATTTTCAGCTTTCGAATTTCTCCCAATTGTGAAGTAATGGATGACATCTTCAGTGTTACACCCCTAACTTTAACTATGTTTTACTTTTTACTTTGAAGTAATTAGTAGATGATTATGCATGTTTCAATGATTTGACGTTTAGTTAAAATGGCTAGAAAAATCAATGTTTTCATGAGTCATGTTTTTTTGACTAAAATTTGACATGTGTTTAAAAGTTGTCAAGATGTGATGATCTCATGAGGGTTATGAAAATGATTACTGAAACACTAATCTTGTGTTGTTGATTGCAAGTTGCATTCAGAAAATAGGTTTCCGCCCTTCGAGAAAGGGAGGGAGAGCATCATCAGAGAGAAGGGAATAGATACAATGAATAGAATAGGTTGTCACCATCTTAAGTCTATTTCTAGTTGCCTAACGTCAACCTAGTCGTTTTGGGGATAGTGACGTCATCAAGGTTGAACATTAGTTGTTTTACGACTGAGACAAATTTTCTGTCGAGCCCAACGCTTCTTATGTCGTAATGAGTTTATGTCATGACATCAATTTCGCAGTTGGTTGTTCATTATTGTCTAATAGTTTGAATTGGCTTATTAGGTCGTGGAACTATTATTATAGCCCAATTCCTTGTAAAATAAAGTCATTATGATGATCATCCTTGAGTTTGTTTTATGGGGTGAATATGCCTGAGAGACAACAAAAGATCAACACCATCGATCGTGTAAGATTGTATTACCAACTCTTATTTTCTAAATGATTGTCGTCTATATATGTTCAATCTTTAAATGCTTTAACTTAATGACTCATTATGCTATTACACATGGACGTTGATCATTTATGATCATCATTGAATTCATTCATTTGACGAATATACTAGTTAGACGATGTAACGACCTATGTCGTCAACCTTTTCCATGATGCTATATTTCTTAAAGTATTATTATGTTTAGATATATGTTAAAAATTGGATATGGCTACATATGCCAAAAGTTAAACGATAGGATCCAACTTTTATTTAAGAAGAGCAAATTGCTTTGATGAAAATTGTTCAACTCTTAGAATCTTGGGTGATTGCTTTAACTTTTATGTTTATTTGTATTGCATAGCTTATATGGCCTATGCAAACCCCATAGGCTGCGACATACTAATTTATCGTTGGCAATAGATTTAGAAGGGTTATCAACGATAATAGTTGCCATCAAGGGTTGTGAGCACAATTTTTCAAAGGCAACATAAACCTTATTTGATAGAAATTCAATTCTCCACTTTCTAACCCCATCTCTCATCACGTCAATTTGCATGGTAATTATTTTTTTTATTAACAAAATTTATATTCCTAAGTCAGTTGATGATATTTGAGAGGATAAGAATCATGTCATGGGTTAACGACTTCGGGTGAACAAACTATTGCTTTCAAATTACCTCTTTAACGGTTTCTATAACTGTTTCTTTCCTAGGTCAGGTCGTGGCTAGCAGTACCAAGCATTATCTGATGCTAAATTGGAGAATATAAAGAGTTATGAAATACGTCGCTAACATATACATTGGGAGGCTATTTGGGAACATGAGGAAAGTGGCCTAAGTCTCTAACCGCTTTAGGAACTACTTTTTTTTCTCTAACTACCTTTGTAGCAGTTGCTATAACGGATTCTTGTTGAGCAAGAGTGGAGAGGGGGGGATTCAACGAGAGGCTTTCACTGTCTTTCCTAAGAGTGCTCGCCCTTTTTATTCATTACCTCTCTACAATAGCAAAGGGAGATATGCAAAGGGTCGAAGAGACAAGGAATGAAGGCAAAAGACAACCTTAATGCTCTTGCGGAAATGAAATTTCCAGAGCTTTTGGAACCTCTTGGAACTTCACTGAAGAACAGATTGAAGGGAGTCTATCCATCTCCATGTGAAAATCAGGCGGTTGAAACCAGTGAATAGGGAGAAGGAAAAACATTTTTTGATCATTTTGAATACATGCACAGTGCCATGCTATTATGTATTGGACCCGAGTTGAGTTGTATTTCAAGGGTGTTTCATTGGTCGTTGGTTGTGATACAAATTTGTAAGTTTGAGGAAGCCCGTCCACTTTTCGGGAATGTGAGGAGCATGGTCACTGTGGTTGATATTGACCTTTTCTAAGTGTATGATATATGTAGAAAAACAAAAGGCATGATAGGAGAGGACTGAACCAGTCAAGAGCACCAAATTCAAGTATAGAATCTACCACCTTACACTAAGGCCAAAATGAATTTTGATAATTGACCAAGGATTGAAGGATATGCATAAAACGAATTGGCTAAAGAGCTTTTGAGACTTCCAAAAATGTAAACACGTATGCAGGAGTAAATACCAAACTCATGGCATCAAGAGCATTTCCTCATCTGTGGAGTGACAACAACCCTAAAGACAAATGGAAAGCAACGTGCTAGTTTTACAATTTTGTGTAGAAAATTCCAAGAATGGCTAACGTAAGGTGCTAAGAGATTTCTACAAAAGTTCGAACCTTGATTGCTCTGAAGAAGGATTAGAAGAGATTATAAATATTTTGTTTCCACAAGCTTGGAGAAGCATCGCTGGTAAGGAGTGCAGAATAGCACTATTATACAGGCATGATTTTCTCTATCCTTAACTTATTTTACGGGCTTGCAAATAGAGTTTATTATGGATGTATATCTTAACAATTTTGATTACAAGAATGAAAGGATGAATCTATGTAATCTTTTAGTAGCTTGTTGAACATGCATCCTAAAAAGGAAAACAATACAAGTTCTAGAGAATGGAAAGACTAAATCAGTATTCACTTAAAAGAGAAGTATAAGGATATAATGGAATATCTAGGGTGAAGACTACGCTAGTTTAATAGATGTATTCTTGATTTTAGGAGCTTATCTCTGTTATTTATTTGGAATAGAGGTTTCAGTGATGATAACATCCTTTTGATATTGAAGCGACAATGTTGCACTATGGATATAGAATACCTTTTACGAAATTGAGTTTTACATGACACTTTTGTAAAACAAATCCAGGAGAATAGGTGAACCAGGGATGTGGAAATTTAGATAGCCTTTATTTTAACCATTAGTACTTGTGCTATATTGTCTCAGGAGAGAATAAGTTAGGCAATGCAACGATATAGATCTCATAGTTCTTGTTCAATAGAACTTATTTTAGTGCTAAGTGCACATAAGACATAGGTAGCCCAAGATTGGGAATCACTGGAATGATTTACCTCAAGGCGGGACATAAGGAGAGATTCGTAACTCAATTCAATATGATGGTGGTAAACTGTTAAGATCGATAAAAGTTTAAGAAATAAAGGAAGTTATATATGAGTTCATAACTTCACCTAGGTTGAAAGTCAATAGACTCAAATAGACCAAGGGGTTGAAGATAGATTATTATCTTTTAAAAATCAAACCTTTTAAGAGTAGAAAGATTGACTTAGATCAAGACTATTGATATGAAATGATAGTAATCTTTGAGATATTATATTGGCAAGGAAATACCTTGAATACTATGTTTATTCATGTATGTAAAATGTGAATTCAAACAATGTCAAGTGGTCTAGGAGAGACTAGAGGCATTTTGTTTTTATGGTTAGTTACACTTATGTTATTACCTTTGGAGAATCAAGGATGATGATTTTTCTATGCGTTGAGTTAGAGAAGCTAAACCCTAGTATTGAAACAAGGAGGATGTAGGAAATCTATAACTCTTATGTCAGATATGACATTGTACATTTATTTTTTGATTCTCAGTGGAAGGTTGAGAAAACTATAGATCAAGACAGGAAGTCTTTATAACACCTTAAGAGATTCTTCGATAATGTTGAAACTCGATTAAACACATTGAGATGTTGGGTATTGAATCTTGAGAAGTAAATGACAGGACGTCATAAAACCTAGATATTGGAAGAATGCACTAAGGGACTTTTGAAAAGGTTTGAAATATCTAAATATTTATATTACATGTTTACAATGAATTATGGATTAATTCTAAGTCGGATTGACTAGAATGGTTTTCTTTATAGACTAGTTGTGTCTAGAGTACCAATAGAGTAATTAAAACTTCAGATTGTGATAGTTCTAAGACGAGTCAGAGGTGTGTGTCTAGATGGCATGACCAATTAGAATGATCATACTTAGCTAGAAGGGATCTAGAGTTGTATGGTCGATTGAGTATTGTAGGATACATCAATAGGATTTAGATGGTGAAACTTGATAGCTCCTTATATCTATACCCTTCGTGAAGGGTCGGGGCGCTACTAGTTAGGTAGTGTGCGGGGGACCACTTGAGTCCGCGGTTGGAGGAAAAGCACTAGGATGATGCTCTCCCTCTGTAGTTGAAGACTCACCGAGTCTCGTGAAGATCAACATCAACATTTATGGTTTATGACATTCAACCTATGAGGTAAAACTATTATTTATTTTAAGTATATCTTATGTGATATAAATGAATAGTGTAAGGAATTCTCTTGATTCTAGTTACAATTACATGTGAATTCAAGTTTGAATTTATCTAGAAAAGTTAAACTTTATTCTTGTGCTTATACAAATTTAAAAAAATTCTCACTCATGTTTACTAAGTTTATTTACCTTCTAGTAATTCATGAGATTACTTGAGTATTAAGAAGAGGGATGTTACATTCAGGATCAACATTTGGTGGTGATGGCATGGACAACTCTTCATCCACTTGACTGAAATTGAGATGCACCCCTAGGTTCAAAGCTGCATCTTGAAATTTAGATGGTAGATTGAGACTCTCTTCATTTTTAGCTGCCTGATTACATGGTTGAACTGCTGGTTCTTGTTGAATTTCTACTGCCTCAATGTTTTCTAGACAATATCCTTCTTCGTTTGTTGGATTTAGGGGAATGCTTGCAGAAAAGGTTTCCACAAACTGTCCAATATGTTCCTCATTCCAACCTGCTATCCTCAAAGAAGTCTCCACTGCCATGAATTTTGCCTCATCATCAGCTGTATCACCCTCTGTTTCTACTCCTAATGTCGTTCTTTCCTCTTCAACCATGAAAGCTTGGATTGGCCCCATATCCAAGTCAAGTGCATATCGATCTAATGGCCAAATTCCTGTTCTTCTAAAACCACTTGCAATGTTATTAGGAGTCAAAGCTTGTGCAAAAGCTTTGCTGGAAAGTGTTGCCAACTCTTCCCTTCCAATGTCAAGTTGAGGATTTTCAGAGAGCCATATACTCCTTTGCTGTTTGAAGTAGTATTTAAATGGTGAGAACACGTTAACATCAAGGGGCTGCAATTTGTGGTTGCAATGTGCTGGAAGTGTGAGAAAATCTATTCCCATAGTCTTTGCTTCTTCAATTGTTTTGAATGCCACATGGCTGTCATGACCGTCAAAGATGAGAAGCTGTCTATTGGTTGGTGACACACCTCCTGGGACATTTTTTGTGAAGTGTTTTCTCCATTCCACAAATAATTCTTTGGTCATCCAAGCATGCTCTTGGATTGCCATGCATGCCCTTGGTTCAAAATTAACAATATAGTTTCTAATGTTCCTTTTGGACTTGAAAAAATAGTAACCAGGTATAGCTTGACCTGCTGCACTAACACAGGCTAGAACAGTGATCCATTCTCTGCTTTTAACAATTAATTGTGGAATACATTTTGTCCTTGTTTTTGCAATAACTCTCATTGCACAATTTCTGCCAGCATGCACATCTATTTCATCGTAGTTCCATATTTTGTTGGGCCCATAATTATGTTTGTTGTACAACTCCTCCAAGTTATCATAGAATGAAGACATTATTTTGGGGTGCAACATTATAGCTCGATCTATGTCCACTCCTTCGGGTGTTCAAATTGTCAAATCGGGATGCCTTTGATGAAATCCAACCCACCATGACCTCCCTGGTATCCCATTTGTGAATGGGTTAGGCCTCACTCCAACCATGTGGGCCACCGTTGACTTAAGCTGTGACACTTGAAGGCCATGGCCAATATTAGCCATATCTTTACACCATTGCATAATTTCAGCTTCTTCTTTGTCAATTAGGACTGTTTGTGGCCCCCTCCTTTTTGTGGATGTCACACCATTGAGCCATGCTCACAAACTGCTAGGTGGGATTCCCCATTTGATCGCTGAAGCTCTAATTGACATTCGATTGTCCTCAACATCTGCAATGGCTTTTTCCATGTCATACATAGACCAAGTTTTCATGCACAAATCTGGGGTTGTCACATGGTCAACAGATGGCGGTTCCATTTCTACATTAGTATTATGAACAACAAGTTCAAAACCATCATTTTCATTGGTATGTTCTACATTTTCAGAAATAACTTCCTCGTCCATGTTCACTGCTGGCTCTTCATCAACATCTGGAACATTGAATGTCACTCCATGAGGTACTCTATTTAAGCGCCTCCCACCAGATCTTTTCCTCTTCTGCCTTGGGGCCATGATTGTCAATGATCCTGTACATTGTAAGTGATCAAGTGTCAAAAAAACAATGTATAAACATTGCAAAACACAGATATAATTACAAAAAAAAATCATTGATAAACATTTCAAAACAAAAAAAGTGCTAATTGTGTCACTATTAACATGCAATTAGATCTATTTTATCATTCAAATCTGCTCAAAAGTCAATGGGTCTAATTCAGGTTAGCACCTTATAAAATCATTTTGGTGCCCATTGAAAATCACTCCTACATATTAATCTCCTTACATTAGAACTGGACAACAAACACATTACACCCCAATTAGGGTCCAATTAAAGCATATGACTAATATTTTTTTTTGGGTATCCGATTCTTTTGCATCATTTAATTTGGGTTTACATATATATATGTAGATATAGATGTATTTATATGTATTTCTATAAATATATGTATACATGTATCTGTGGATACATATAATTACATAGTTACATGTATGCAACATATATCTATACATATACATATATATATATATATATATATATATATATATATATATATATATATATATATATATATATATATATATATATATATATATATATATGTAATAGATATGTATGTATATATATCAATGTTCAAAGCACATTATACAAAAAATGAAAGTTGTGTTGTATTCAACAATGATAGGGTATTATTTTGAACAGAGGTAGATCGATTATATACTTGGGTTTTCAAAAATGTGCACAAAAAAGTAACGAAGGGTTTCATAATAATAATTCCTCACTCACAGGAATACAAAAGTGCATTTTCAAATAGATGCAGAATATTCCAGGCAAGGGTTTCATGAGATTAATTCCTTAAGCACACAAATTTGGAAAAAATCAAGCAAGGGTTTTCACAAATACATATTTATTTAAAATGGGTTTGTCGATTTATGCCCAAAGTGACATGGGTTTTTTATAAAAAGGTCGAAATAGACCAAAAAATATTATTTTGCAGACGTGTTCAAACCCACGAAATTCTTGATCATTTCTGGAGACAAAATAATGAGACAATCGACTTTACCAGGTCGTATTTAATCATTTAACCACAAAAAAACCCTAATTCACATTGTTTTTTAGGGTTTGGTATGTATGTATGTATGTATGTATGTATGTATGTGCATACATACATACATACATGTACATATACACATACATATATACATATATATATATACATATATATATATAATGTATGTATGTATGTGCATACATACATACATACATACATAAATTCAATGTGGGAAAAAGAAACCAACACCATGACCCAACAAAATCAAACAACACATGGCAAAAAGGAGTGTAAAAGGAATGATTTATTTCATAAACAAGCAATAATAATTTTTCAATCATCGAATAAACCCTTCATGGGTCATGAAAGATGCAGAAGAAAATGATTAACCAAGTACCATTGTTTGCATTTTAAAAGGATAGGCAAAGGATACACACATATACATCGATTTGCTGAATGAACAAGAGACACATAATGTAAAATGACAAATATATGTATGCTAGCCTGTTGTATGTGCAATGGAAAGTAGAAAAATATAAACAAATGCTAGTCTATTGTATTGGACAGCCAAACGAAATGTATTTAAACAGAGTTATAGACGTATATATGTGTGTTTGTGTATGTATATACATATATATACATGTATATATGTATTTATATGTAAGTAACTGTATGTATTTGTATATATGTGTATATTTTTTTAAATACATAAGACACATATATTTAATGCATGTATATATATATACACACACACACACATACATATTAAACTCTGATAAATGACCAACCCTGAGAAATGACCAAAAATAAATAAATGCAAGTCTATTGTATTGGACAGCCAAACGAAACGTATTTAAACAGAGTTATAGACGTATATATATGTGTTTGTGTATGTATATACATATATATATACATGTACATATATGTATTTATATGTAAGTAACTATATGTATTTGTATATATGTATATATGTTTTTAAATACATAATACACATATATACACATATATTAAATGCATATATATATACACACACATATACATATTAAACCCTGGTAGATGACCAACCCTAACAAATGACCAAAAATAGCCAAATATAAATACACATATAAGCAAAAATAAATGACAAATATAAACCTTGATATAAACACTAAAATAAATGACAAATGACCAAAAACATACAAATATAAATACAGGTACCTATTTGCAAATTCAATAAGATGCAGAAGTAAATGATCAACCAGTACCATTGTTTGCATTTTCAATGGAGAGCCAAAGGATACACACATATACATTGATTTGCTGAATGAACAAGAGACACAAAATGTAAAATGACAAATATGTGTATGCTAGCATGCTGTATGTGCAATGGAAAGTAGAAAAATATAAACAAATGCTAGAATGTATAAAGTAAGAAGACACTGCATAAATGAAAATAACTATAAGTACCTACCTGAGACTTGGGATATTAGAGGAATGTGCAGAGGATGCTTACCGTTGCTTTCAATTTTGCAGAGAATAACATGCAATTGTGAATGTCACTGGCTAGTTTCCTCCTCTTATTTAGGAATTCGAATCTGACAATTGAATGCATTCAATTTGGTTGTTGTGTTTCAAATTTGAATTTTTTTGAGCATTTGAATTTGAAGTTGCAAATTACGTAGGTTTTTAAAGATGGTATGACTGAATTCTGCATTACATTTGGATTTGATGTTTATTTGGGGAGCCTTACACCTATATTTAATTGTGCAGGTACCTACAGGAAATGAAATAAATACATATAGCTGCCAGGGAGTGTGTGAAAGACTGTGCATTTCAAATCCCATAGAGTTAAAAGGAGATTGTGATTATGTCATGTAAAGCACCATTAACTGTGCATGTGTAGTTGTAGATATAAAATGTAATGATGGATAAACATTTGCAAGTGGGGGTATTTGTAACAGTAAATGTTTTAAATTAAATTGTAAATGAGCCTTTTTATGTGCAAGTTGACTTTTTTTATAAATGCAAAAGCATGTTTAGCTGTCTATTATGATTGGTGAGTTACTCATTGTGTTATGAGCAACTATTGGTGTTATAATTTTTTATTTGTTCATAAAAAGTTTTTAATGGATCAAAATTAAATTTTTTTTTGGGGGTGGAGTGAGCATGGAGGTGGCAGTTATTCAATGGGTGGCGGATACTTGTTCTCCCCTAGTGAGACGTGGTTAACTAATGAAAAAATATCTTAACCTAAAATGTCCCCATGAAGAGGCGAACCTCTAGACCATGAGTCATCTCTTGTGCCACTTAAGATAAGGAGTGATTGTAATGCCCCTCCCATTTTCATCTTGTTACTGTGAGATTGATGTTTTAGCTTCACCATTTCCTCATGATTCCTATGGTGATTATTTTATGGCTCTGATTGGTGTGTATGAACCACCGCATGTTCAAGTTGAGATTCCTCAACATGTCGGTTGGTGGTATTTTGTGTGGTTAAATGATTGGTTTATTATTATGCTTTAGTTCAGTGAAATGTATTATTTATGCTATGATTAAATGTGAGCCTGACTTTGGATGTTTAGAATGAATTATTTTTTTAAGTATTTATATGATGGATGTTCAGATGTCATTTTATGCTTATGCTATTGGACCTCGTTGGGATGATTATGATGTGCTTCGGCTATATATACATTGAGCAAGTACCCTTGACGTGCGTTGAATGGTTATGGGTACAAGTTTATTTCTCCACCTGGCTACATAGGTTTGAGTTATTCCCTAACGGTGGTTAATTTTGAGATGTCACATTGGGCCCCTTCATACCCATTCTCTGATTGTACTCGAATCAAGTATGGTGTCATATTTGACCTTATGTGAACCCAAATTTGATTTAGGAGTTATTTTTGAATCCCTATGTGTCGTGAACAACCTGTAAATGTCTAATTTAATTGATGGTTTAAATTCCACATTTTTTGTAAATGAAATGTTAGGAATTTAAATAACTATTTTATTTATTATTATTAAAATAATCTTTGTGCTTTGAGAAAGGGGGAAATAGAATGAAAGAAGAAATTAAATTTATCTATTGTTTAATTTAAAATTTGAAAATTCCTCAGGTTGGGAGTTGTGAATTATGTTTGATTTAATTATCTTGATTAAATTTTGGATTTTATAAATTTAAATGAAAATATGCTTTTATGGATTTAATGGTTAAATTTTATGTTAAATGGTGTTTTTAAATGGATTTAATTGATCTAGTTAGTTTTGGGAGAAATTGAGGGAGTTTTGAATTCCAAAATTAGAAAATGAATTTTTAGTTAAATTTTAATTGGGTTTTGAAATGGGTACATACGAAAAAGGTTTCTATTTTTCATTTTTATGTTGTGAAATTGGGAAAACTAGTGGGAGAGATTTTTTTTGTTTTGAGCAAATTGAAAATTGTTGATCGAGAGTGCAATTTTTATCAAAATTTGACAAGGTCGGATTTGTTGGGATAGGAATCGGGAAGGGACTGTGCTTGCTTTTTTTCGTGACTCCTTGTTTGGCGTGCTTGGAAAATTCCACATGTCAAATTTTGAAGGGCATTGAGGTATTTTCTTTGTTTTAAATTCATTTGACCATCTTTCTTCAAATTTGTTTGTAGGAGAGTGATTAGGGGAGTGTAAAACCCTCCCATCTTTTATTTTGCAATTTGATTTGTAAATGTAGAGATTTGATTAAACTTTAGAAAATTTCAAAAATACGGGGTTATCATTCCCAATTTTTTGGGAAATGATGAAAATGTGAATTTTATAGCTTAAGAGGGTGTTGGACATATTTGCAACCAAAGGGTATTCTTATAATTTTTATTTTTAAAATTTGAAATTTTGATGAATTTTAATGGTGGAATTGGGAAAAACTTGGTTTTTGCTTTGTTAAAATATCTGGGAAATTTGAAAGTTTTGTATGAAAATGAATTATTTTTGATGTTTTGAAAATATGGAACACCGTGAAATGTGCTAATATACATTGTAGGAAAGTGTCATTGATTTTGGAAAAGATTGTATTTTTGCACTAGCTTTCGTGCCACACTCATTGGAGGGTGTGATGAGCTTAGGGTTTAAGTGTTAAAGAGAGTTTGAGAATGGATCCCAACATGAACCTGGCCCAATGTGGCACTAAGCCATCATGGTGTGGGCAGTTGGATTAATAAGTGAAAACTAATGAAACATGGGTAATTAATTAACCAAGACAATAGATATCCCTCTCATGCCTTGAGTGCTTGTAAAGGCTAAGGATGATCAAGGAAGATAAGATGCTCAAGGAGCGTAAAAATTGTAAGATCAAGTAATCTCGTTTGTATGAAAGGATACTTATCTCCACACTGAGCCCCACGTGAGTGTCCACAATGACATTCCCTCTCTTGCTCTCTAACATAATTTAACCCTAGTGTAGTTGAGTAGAATCGTAAAGGATGGTGTATCCCCTTTCATGTGGATGTATTGTTTTACCCTTGGTGAGTTTTCCCAAGGATGATCTTGGATGGAATTGGTGAGTTGGCTTAGTGCGGATTCCTGATGTGACATTGGTGATTTTTCCCAATGTGTTTTGTGTTATACCATTGTGACTATACCATGTGTTGATACGTATTGGATCCATTATGTGATTTGGATGATTGAATGCTTATATGATGTGAATGTGGAGTGTATAATTCGTGTATGGTGTGTGTGTGTAAGCCTTCTTCCCTTTTGTTTGGCGTGAGTCTTGTGTTTGTGGCCCACGTGACTATCTCCTAGCATGGTGTGAGTGGATCGTTTAATTCTATGAGGTCGGGTGGCATAGTAACCACCATTGGGGACCTGAGGTTTGTGGATTGAGGAACATGATGATATCATGTAATTTTGATTTTAACTCATGCAGATATATGATATTCCATTCAATCATCTTGTAATTCATTGTTTTGAAACCTCTCCTTGAAAATGGATGTAACTTGTAAAATAAAAAGAGTATTATGGTCATTTGTGTGTCTCAATATTAGTGTCGAGCATATATTCTTATGAATTATCCTTATTATGATGTTAGAATGCATTATCAAACTTAGGAACACTTCATTTGGTGATTAAAATGAACCTAAGTGTCAAAATTTGTAGTTGGGTGGCCTAGTCTTGTACCTAGATGACCCTATCAAATAATAACTTAACCCATATTTTCATAAAAATTCCTAACTCTATTGGGGTGGCTTATTGGCATCTAGGGAGGCTTGGTGGCATCTAGAGAGCCTTGGTGGCATTTGGGTTGGCCTGGTAGAATTAGGAGTGGTTTGGTTTTGTATGCTAGAAAACTCAAAAAAATGGTTGTGTGTTGGGGCGGCCTGGTACTGTGTTGAGGCGACCTATTCCCCATACAAATTATAGAATGTAAAACCTCTCAACCAAGGTAAGTTAATGGTTTTATGATCCCTATGCCCTTGTTAGATATTTTTTATGCATTTTTGTTTGTTTGTGGTGATCATTTTCATTGACTAGCTCTTCAATAACCTAGTTAAGTTTTCTCTCCTTTTGGTCTTGTTAGTTTCTCTCTTTTCGGGACCTTAGATGGGTAAACCAGGTAAATGAAAGTTTATCACCATTTTATTTGGGTCCTATTAGTTATTTGAATTAGTTCTCAAGTGTCACCACTGAGGAATTATGTCATCTCTTACATTGTTTTACATGCAACCTTCTAAAACGACATGGTTGTCAAACCTAGGGTTGGGGAGATTGTTCTTCTAGTCTTGTGAAGTCTTGTGAAGGTTATAATCCTTCATGGTTCATCTTGTAAGTGTCCTCAACAATCCTCATAGTTCATGGGGTGTTGTGGAGTAGTTTCTTCCCTTGGGTGATGTTGGTTTACAACAAGATGTCTTAATAAGCATGAGTCAATGTTTGGCTCCTTGCATGGGTGCCTTGGGTGACATTTTTGAGGGTTCAGTGTGAACCAACTTGTGCAATGTGTTTGAGGAGGAAGAGTTCCTCCTAGAACCTAATGCATTGACATATATGGGAAGAAACCCCTAGTTGAGAGTCTTCTGAGTGGAGAATGATCACTCTCTAGTGTGTTGCTCATTGTGAGGGAGCTTTGGTTGGGTCCTTTCATGTGTGATTTCATTGTTAGCAACATGTGTTGCTGCTATTTTTTCTCTAGTGTGATATGTTTGAGAAATGATTTCTTGTGAGGGTTAGTTAGGCCCTTTAGTTGTCAAGAAGTGCTTTCATGTGTGGTTTCCATCTCAATGTCTCAATTCTTGCTTAGTGTGAGTGTGTAATGACCTTGAGTGGTTTTGTTTATGCTTACATGTTCTCTTTGGATGTGGGTAGATGGATGCATTTGATTGAAGTTTAGTGGTAATGCTTTGGTCCATGATAGGGCATTGTGAATTGTCTTATGTGACTGATGCATTGAAAGTAAATGTGGTATATGTCATGTGATTGAATTGTAAAAAATGTGACCTTATGGTAACGTTGCCTATGGTGCATTGTGCATTTTATTCCTAGTGAAGTATCATCATATGTGTGAATGATCATGTTAGCGCATAAATGGAATGTTGCATTGTCATAATAGAGTATTTGGGTCAATGACTTATGTTCCCTAATCATGTTGTCCCTAAGATTCTTGTGAGAACCTAGATGAGTAATTGGCATTATTTTTCCTCTTGCATGGGATGCATGTTTAATTGTTAAATGAAATTATGCTTATTAGGAACATTATGTTGGTTGGCTTAGAGCCTCGGTTGTAATGTGCCCTGTGAAGGACATGGATGTCAATTGTTTTAGCATGGGGTGGTGATGCATGATGTGAATAATGTGTGTGTCATTGCATTGCATTTGTTGATTCTTTGTGAAAGTGGTGCTTGGGTGAAGCCTACCTTTGTGTGGATAGAATTTGAGGATGTCATAGTGAACACTGCATCTCTTCTTGCATTATAATGTGATCATGTCTTGATGAAGTGCATCTAGTTAGTGTGGTTCTCATTGGCATGAATGAGTGAAATTGGAAAGTTATGCTTCTATTGTGTTTGAGCATGCCATCTCAAACACACTTTGGATGTTGTACTCCCAAGGTGTTATGTAGCCCTTACTCCCCCAAATGTGGCTAAAATTAGTCACTCAGTTCATGTAATCATGTTTTCAAAGTTTTATGCTTTATTTTGGTCATTGATGAACTCTCTAATAAAATATTATGGATGGACATTGAACTTTTAATTTTCTTATGAGTGGTCTAGTCACCAAATTTTCTTTCTATCTATTTTATGACCCTTGGTCATGCTTGATTTTTTGTTGGAATTGATATAATTCTATTCTTATTGTTGTATTGATAATTCTCCCACTTGGGTTGTATTTTATCTTAGTTGTGGCTATTCTAAATGTTTGAAAGTTTTGGTCCTATTCTCTGTTACATTTGCTCCTATCATGTCCATTACAAACCCCTGATAGAATGTACAAGGGAGTAGATGGTAGAGAATGTCCTAATTCTTGGTGTTTGTGTTTTAATTAGAATCATATCACATCAAATATTGTTCATGATGAAATGAAAGTGAATGCTCTATAGTATTCAAAAAAATTGTGAAATGATTATATGCATATGGTTTCTAGCTTTGAGTGAATTCAATGTGTGTGAATTTCCTTGTGCTTGACATTGAATGAAGTGTATTCAAACCTTTGTATGAGAGTGTTATGGAATTCTATGATCTTTGAGTAAGATTAAATGTTTGGATGCATCGTGCCTAATCCTTCTTTCTAGTAGATGGTTGGGTGTGATTTAGTCCACCAATTGTGTCTGCTCTTGCTTGTCTTGGACTTGCTTGTGGTTTTGTGACCATGTCTCCTAGTGCCTTGGCATTAGATGAGTGTTTGTTGAGGTGCCTTTGGCACTAAAATATATGTTATTTGATAGTGTGAAGATGCACATCATGTCATTTGGAGATGTGTTATCCATAGCTACACTCATATTGGCCATAGTATAGGGTATGAAGGTGTGTTAGTAAGTGCTTCGATACATATTATTGTGTTATTTTATTATATTATATATGGCTATCCTTGTTAAGTTTCCAATTGAAGTTGTCTTGGTGGTTTTTAGGAGTTTCTCCTTGGTTTTTTAGTGGTGTTCCTAGCTTAAGGCTAGAAGAAGATGTAATTTTGGTTTGATGAATTGGATATCTTGTGTATTCCCTTAAATAATAATTAGTGTTTGAACCCTATCGTGGTTGTTGGTTTCCTTTCTGATCATGATTTCATGATTTTATTGGGTTGTTTAACCCTTAGGTGATTCATAGTTGAGCATCATGATAGTGGAAAATCTGAGTTTTTCTCCTACGCTTAGTGTTTTAGTTGCTTCCTTGGTGGTTGCAATGTGAGTTTTGGGGCCACTAAGCCTCATTTTTTGGGACTACTTATGCTATTTGAAGGTAGTTTCCTAGATTCTTGTGTCTAAGAACCCTTGTGTTGTTCCTAGTTTCACATTGAGAAGCTAGTTTGCTTAGGAAATCCTTGCTTTTCCAAGTGGTACCCAAGGAAGAACCTTGTGGTGAGTGTCATTGTTGGAGGTGAGGTATTTGTTAGCATATTGTTGTCATTGATGTCAAAAAGGGGATTAGGTGTGAGATGGAACTGATCTTGTATGAAGGGTGTGTTTTCATTGATGTCTAAGGAGAGACATGGTATGTTGTGGATGTGGTTCTAGAAGATGGAGTGTAAGTTGTAAAAGTTGCTCAAGATGTTGCATTATTTTCATGCAACTTTGTCATGATGTTGTAGTGAATTATTCTAGTGTTCAAAAGTAAAATCAAAGGCTAGATTTGACATAGGTTTTCTGAGAGATTCTCATAAATGCGATGAATAGGTCTAGAGGATGTATGATGTTCTCATAAATGAATTATGTTTCCTCTCAACCAAAATTGGGGTTAATTGGCTAAACCCTAGGGCTGCAGTCATGGTGCCTTAACAGATTTTCTATTCTCTCATTGACTGCTTGTTGGAAGTTGTAGGTCACATAAGTCTTAAACTTAGGTCATTTAGTTCATCCCATGACCGAACCCTTCACCTTGTGTTTACTGGTCTAATAGATATTTTATGCACTTAAATATTTCCTAAGTCGCAAAAGAAATATTTTTTCTTCACTTGATCAGAGAAGACAATACCTTATCAGTAGGAGATATTTTCTGTCCCTTCGACTTGCCAATGTTAGGTCAATCAATGGTGCACACTCATTAGTTTCATATCCGATGGCTATCACTAAGGTCCCTTGCATTACTGAAAGTTCTTTGAATTCGGCTTATAGAACTTTAACGATGTGTGATGTAGTATGATAAATGGATGCTGTCAAAGAAGATCTGGTGGTGCCCGCTAGCCTATGGCACCTATGGCGAGGCCTCATCTATACCTCACAATAGAGTGGGGAACAGTGGAGATCAAATGATGTTTTGATCGGATGGAGGTTAGAGCATTGGTGGGTTCGATAGACATGTCGTAGGATATCGCTCTGTTGTTTCACATCACTATTGTGAAGTAGAACAAAGGAAGCATTTGGGTGATGAGTGATGAATAATGGAGATTCAATGAAGGAAATTGAACAGTGATCATTGTATTCCTTGAACACATTGCAAAAATAGTTGTCGATGCTCGAAGTGTTTCAATGATGAGTGATGAGTAGTGATTAGTAGTGGAAGGTCACATCAAAGGTGGATAGATGGCAATAGACCTCCAACCCGCTGAGATTTTTTGGGCCTACTATTAGAGCTGACAATATAGTGGGGGATAGTACAAATATTTTAGAGGTTCATCCGATGGTGATTGCCAAGGTTCTGTGCATTGTGATAATGAAATATGGAGGCATATGCAAAGCAACGATATGCGATGGATGATATCAATGGCTCAAATTCAAAGGAAGCGATTAGACGGTGATCACTAGGGAGCTTCATATTGTGGAAATGAATGATGATGTCTTATGTGAAGTAGCGATATGTGATAGTCATGAGATGGAAATCAACGATGGAGATATAAAGGAAGGTTCATCTAACGATGATGTTTTAAAGGTGTGACGATGAACAGAGATCACTAGATCATGGCATGAAGACTAAAGAGATTGATGGCTAGAATTTAAACTTTATGATCTTCAACAACTATGATAGTGTAAACAGGGTTTCGATGGGTAGCTATCACAATGAATAAATTTAATTGGTCTAATTGCACCTATGACCAATATCGGTAAAGATTTGATCTGCTAAGTGACGACACAAGTAGCCTTGTCTATGAAGATTAAAATTAGATCAAATAAACAAAGAATGAATTAAATGTAGATCTGATCCTAGGGTTTGACAAAGAGATGAAGAGGGAAAATTCTCTGCACCAGAAGTTAATGTTGTACGGCTGAACGCAAGAGTATGACAATGTAGAAGATATCTCAAAATCCTAACAAAAGATATCAATTTCGTGGAGAATTCTGAGGCAATCACCATCGATTAGAAACTACACAAAATAGACAATCAAAGGTGGAAAGTGAACTATGAAAAAGAAGTGAAGTAGATTGTGTAGTGCATAGAAGTGATTTTGAGCTCATAAGGCAGATAGAGAATACAGTGGAAAAAAAAGAGAGAGTTGTAAAAGGGTATGAGGGTGGATTAAGGTGGACAAAGAATGCACTAAGAGAAAAAGAGAAGAATAGAGCATAATAGAGGGGTGCAAAGCAAGATGAGAGTTGTTGTGACAACAATAGAAACTTGAGTAGTTGCAGAGTAAGTTGTAACATTGATTTGTGTTCTTAATGAAAAAATTGTAATAATATTTTATGTTGTAAATCTGATTGGTTGGTGTCATTAGATAACTGAGTTGATGCTTAGATTAGGGGATTGCTGTCTCCTTAGGGTTGGTTCCCTTAAAATTTGTAACAAAAGGTTTCATTGTGAGACTAGATTAGGACAATAGCTCCTAGCAACATTTTCTCATTGTGGTTTTTCCCATATTGGGTTTTCCAGGTATATCATGTGTTATGTGTTGCTAGATTGTGTGCTTGTTTACATTTCTGCATTTCATATTTCAATATGCACACTAAGTGTTTAAGTAGTCAACCTACTCTCAAATTTAAAGGGTTAAAATTTTAATATCTACTGATTCACCTCCCTCTCAATAGATTTTTGTGTTCCAACAATTGGTATCAGGGAAAGGTTCCCTAGGAGAAGCTTGATCAACTCAGGTAGATCCATGGTTTTGTGAACACAAATGGCCAGTCAAGAAGGTTCTTCTACAAACAAGCCACCCAAGTTTGATGGAACCGATTATACCTTTTGGAGCTCATTGATGAAAGGATATTTGGGATCTTTAGGTTTTTATGTGTGGATGTCAGTTCTAACTAGATACACACCACCAGCCACACTTCCTACTGATGCTGCAAGAAAGAAGGTTTTTGAGAACAATGAAAAAGCATGGTTTGCTATTATGAACAACCTATCTAGATCTGTGCATAGAAAGGTTATGTATTGTAAGACTACACATGATGTCTAGGATACATTGAAAAAGATCTATGAAGGAGATGACAAGGTAAAACTGGAAAAGCTTCAAATATTGAGAGCTAGATTTGAAGGCCTAAAATGACAAGAAGAAGAGAAGATTGCAGACTATCTTCTGAGGGTTAATGATATTGTGAACTCTATTAAAGGATATGGAGAAGATATAAAAGAAGATGTCATTTTATTGAAGGTTCTAAGGTCAATGACAACCAGATATGATCCTAAGATCTCTACAATAGAGGAAGGAAGAGAAATAGACAAACTTACTCTTAATGAGTTGCATGGTATATTCACTGCATATGAAATGAGGATGGGAGATGCCAAACCATCCAGGAAGGAAGCTGCTTTTAAGATTTCAACAAGGAGAAGGATGTATCTCCTAAGAAAAACAAGGCTGAGTTGATCACATCTGAGAATGATGAGACTGATGAAGAAGAGGTAAATTTCATCAGGAGACTAAGAAGAGGATCTAGTAAGTATAAAGGTAAGTTTCCCTTTAAATTCTTTGCATGTGGTAAAGTAGGTCATTTTTCTGCTAAATGTCCCTACAATAAGAAAGATAATTTTGAGCATGAGAAAGATGATAAAATGAAGAAACCCTACCACCCTAAAAGAAGGAGCTTTTAGAAAAAGAAGAGTCTATACATCCAAGAGGACATTGATGTATCAGATGACAACAATAGCTTAGATGATGAACAAAGTTGTGCTTTTGTTGTGAGAGAAAATGAGTTTCTCTTTAGGGAAAAAGAATCTGAGGAACAAAAAGATGGAAAATTTGAAGACCTTGGTGAAGATGGTGAAGAAGGAGAGGTCAACCTGGAGGGATAACTTATCTGTTCTCTAGATGAGATAGATGATCTTAGAGATGAGATTGAACTGTTGAAAAAGGAGAACTTAAAGGAAAAGAAGCTTGCACAAAAAGAGTCAGATAAATTAAGCAAGGAGCTAGAAGAATCTACCCAGAATGTGGTAGATTTGAAGTTACAACTGGAGGAAGCCAAGAGGGCAGAAGATGTAATTAAATCCAAGTTGCAATCTAAGGTTGAAAAATGTATGAAGCTTGAGGAAGAGATTATTGCTCTAAGAAAAGATCTAGAAAAGGAAAAAGAGAAAATAGAGAAAGGACTCAAGTTGAAAAGTGGCTCAAACATTTTGGATGAGCTATTGAGCACACAAAAGCCCTCAAATAAAGAGAAATATAGACTAGGGCTTGAGAAAGGTAAGAGTACCTTCATAGACACTTCTGCAAAGTTGTATGAAAGATTCAAAGCAGGAGAAAAGTCTCATTCAGTTGATAAAGAAGATTGCAAAGGGAGTATATCTACTGAAAAATCTGTAGAGGCAGAGAAAACTAAAGAAGAAAAGAAGCCTGCAGTAGACAAGAAGAATAATGATGCTAATGGATTCACTAGGGTGAGATACACAAGGAAGAAGATGCACAAAATACTACCTCATCCCACACAAAATTCTATGACCAGGTATTCTTCATATTTATATGGATATTGCTATACGTGTAATCAATTTGGTCATAGGGCTAGAGAATGTAGAGTCATTCCTAAGAGGAGTGCAAACTTTGAAAGAAAAAAATTGTTTGCTCCTTTAGTAGATATGAATTTGTAGTTTGTTATAACTATAATAACTTTGGTCATATAGCTAAAAATTGTAAAACAAATTTTACTATCTAACAAATGTTAAGAATGAGAAAAAGAAAGATCCTCCTCCTAGAATAAACAAAGAATCTGGAATTATGGAGGAAAAGATAGAAAAGAAAGCTAAGAAGGTGTGGAAAGAAAAAGGAGAAATATCCACACAATTAATGAATGCATAGAAACACCGGATGCTAAGAAGAAAAATCTATGGGTAATTGACAATGATTTCTCCAAGCACATGACTGGAGATAAAATTAAATTCATCAAACTCAAAAAATGTAATGGAAGATCTGTGAGTTTGGGTGATAACACTACAGTCAAGATCTGTGGTAAAGGAATCTTGAGCCTAGATGGTAAAAATCCCATTAAAGATGTTTTCTATGTGGAAGGATTGAAGCACAACCTATTAAGTGTGAGCCAAATGTGTGACAATGGTTACAAAGTCATCTTTGATTCAGAAGGATGCAAAATAAGAAAGAATAAAAAAATAGTTGGACAAGGATTGAGAACTGATGGAAATCTTTATAACCTTTTTGAAGTAAAAGGTCAAAGTTGTTTGTTAGGACAAGTTGATGAGAGTTGTTTGTGGCACAAAATAATGGGGCACGTAAACTTTGATAATCTGGTGAAGGTAAGTTCAAGAGGTCTAGTAAGAACACATGCCTAAAATAACCAAGCCTGCAAATGTCATATGCAAAGAGCGTCAGCATGGAAAGCAAACAAAGGTTAGTTTCCCAACTAAGGAGTATTCAACAATTGAGACTTTACAACTAGTTCATATTGATTTGTGTGGATCCACAAGGATAGGGGGACTTCATGGAGAAAGGTACTTTATGTTGCTAATTGATGACTACACAAGAATGACATGGGTGGCATTCTTGAGAGATAAGTCACAAGCATTTGAAAGATTCAAGATATTTAGGAAGATGGTTGAAAAGGAGTTAGACAAAGGAGGAGAATTCACATCAAAAGAATTTGTTGAATACTATGAGGCACATGGAATCCAGAGACAATACTCAGTGCCAAGAAATCCACAACATAATGGAGTTGTAGAAAGAAAGAATAGAGTAGTGCAAGACATGGCCAAAATAATGTTAAAAGAGGCTAGATTAACTAATATATTTTGGAGAAAAGAAGTTCATACTACAATATATATTTATAATAGAGCTCAAATAATAGTACATAGTGATAGTACCCCCTATGAGTTGTGGTATGGAAGGTCTACCTCTATGAAGTACTTCAAAGTGTTTGGCAGCAAGTGCTACATCAAAAGAGAAGATAAGAATTTGGGAAAATTTGAATCAAGAAGTGATGAAGGAATATTTCTAGGAGGTTCCATCCAAAACAAAGCATATACATGCTATAACAAAAGATTGGACAAGATTGTGGAAAGTATTAATGTCAAAATCGATGAGAAAATAAAGCATACCAAACCTAATGAGAATGATTGTGATGATGAACCAAATTTTGATGTACCAACAACCAATCATGAAGAAGAAGAATTTGAGGAATTAGAAGCCGAGAAGGCCCCTACAAAGTATGTGTAGAAGGATCACCTTGTAGATCAGATAATTGGAGAAAAAAATGAAGGTGTTTAGACTAGGAGAATATTTGCAAAGAACAAAGAACAAGTAAAATTTGCTCTCCTGTCTCAAATTGAACCAAGAAGTTTTACTAAATCCAACAAGGATGAGAGCTAGATAGAGGCTATGAAAGAGGAACTAAATCAAATTGAAAAGAACAAAACATGGGAGTTGGTTCCTAGACCTCCAAGCAAAAATGTAATTGGAACTAAATGGGTGTTTAGAAACAAGTTGAATGAAGATGGAGCCATAGTAAGGAATAAGGAAAGATTAGTGTGCAAGGGGTATGCACAAGTTGAAGGTATTGATTTTGAAGAAACATTTGCACCTGTGGCAAGATTAGAAGCAATCAAAATGTTTCTTGCATTTTTAGTGTATAAAGGATTTAAAGTGTATCAAATGGACGTCAAATCTACATTTCTTAATGGAAACCTAGAAGAGGAAGTCTAAATAGAACAACTAGAAGGTTTTAAGTTGTTAGAAGATGATGATTATGTGTGCAGATTAAGAAAAGCATTATATGGTCTAAAGCAAGCACCAACAGCATGGTATTCCAAATTAGACTAGTACATGCAACAATACGTTTTCAAGAAAGGATGTACAAATAACAATCTATAATTCAAATCAGAAGGTGAGCACATGATTATTTTTGTTGTATATGTAGATGACATCATATTTGGAGGTAGCAATGATAAAATGTATAAAATATTTTCTACACATATGTGAGATGAATTTGAGATGTCAAAATGATAACCGACTATAAGTTAAACAAATTTTAACTAGGGAAAAATGATAACTCCCCTAACATTGACATCTCAAATTCATCTCGCATATGTGTAGAAAATATTTTATACATTTTATCATTGCTACCTCCAAATATGATGTCATCTACATATACAACAAAAATAATCATGTGCTCACCTTTTGATTTGAATTATAGATTGCTATGTATGATAAGTATGCTAGAAGGAAATGCTTAAGAGGTTTGATATGGAGGATAGTAGACCAGTTAGTGCCCCCATGATAACTGGTTGTAAGTTAAACAAATTAGATGATTCACCAGATGCAAATCAGACCATGTATAGATCACTTATTGGTAGCTTTCTATACTTAATTGCATCAAGGCCAGATATTATGCAAGCAATATGCTTAGTAGAAAGGTTTCAAGCTTCTCCAAAAGAATATCATGTCAACACAATGAAAAGAATATTTAGATACATCAAAAGCACTATTGATTATGGGCTATGGTACTCCAAGAACAAGGATTTTTCCTTGAGAACATATACAGATGCAAATTGGGTTGGATTGGCAGATGACAGGAAAATCACAAGTGGAAGAGCATTCTTCTTGTGAAACAAGTTAGTTTCCTAGATGAGCAAGAAGCAAGAATCAACCACTCTATGCACTACAAAAGAAGAGTATGTAGAAGCAGTAGCATGTTGTACTCAAGTGATCCTTTGGATGAAGTAGACACTCAAGAACATAAAGGTTGAGTACAAAGAACCTATCTCAATTATTTGTGATAATTCAAGTGTCATAAACATCTCATAGAATCCAGTGATGCACTCTAGAACAAAGCACATATCCATCAAGTATCACTTCATTAGAGAGAAGGTTGCAGAAAAGGAAGTCAACATGGAGTATGTTTGCACAAATGAACAAGTAGCTGGAATTTTCACCAAGCCTCTTCCCAAGGAACAATTTGAATATTTGATGTAGAATCTGGGAGTAATTTCTACTATAACATATCAGTAAATATTAGTGACAGGGCCTGAATCGAGGGGAAGCCTCACTTGTACTTCATTTATCCTTGGAAATGGTGACAAAGATCAAGTCAGGTAAAACTATTTTTACAAATTTCTAACGACTTGATGGTTGCATAGTCAAGGATTCCCACTTTCGCTTTGAATTGCTTGTCAAAGAGGGAGTATATTTTTAGGGGGAGTCTACCCTTTGAAATTGATGTCAAGGGGGAGAAATGTGAGAAAATGTTGGAAACAAGCAACATTGAGAGGAGGGGGTGAATCAGTGTTCAGCAAAAATTAACTTTGTTATTTTGATCATTAACCCACTTTAAACATTCAACCAAAAGAAATATGTAGAAATAGAAAGAAAATAACCACAACACCATAACACAAGAATTTTTACGTGGAAACCCTGTTAGGGGAAAAACCATGATGGATGGCCAATCCACAATATAATTTGAGTATACTCAAAAAGAAGTTTACAAAATGGGAATGCACTTGCATTCAGGCACACTGCCTAGAGCTCACTGCTCAAAATAGGAAGGCACACTGCCTTACAAAGATTTGGATTAGATCCAAGAGAATGAACTGAAATAATAGAATCTAAAAATTCTTGATTACAGTACTAGTTAGGCCTAGTTGTTGATCTTCTATCCTTCTGACTGATAATGAACTTTTGCTCTACTCTTGCTCTGACTTGCACCACAAAATCTTTATGTGCAAGTGAAATTATGCATAAAATCGCTCTAACACTCTTATGATATTCACAATACACATCAACACACAATGCACACATACCAAAATGATATAATAAATCATACATATATATCCGCGACTAACAATTTAATCGTAACAAGTCAACTTCAATAAAACTTAAAAATATTAGCAATTGTTGGCTCAAATCTTCAGAATTATCTAATGTGCATCCACAACTATTGGCCACAACATAGATCAAACCCAAATCAAGATGAGCGAACACAAAAATATTTGAATAAGCATTCCTTGATTATCCACAACACATAATATCAACTGAGTCGACCCCAAAATACTAATAAACAAAAAAGTATCAACTAGATCACCAAACTTACACATGACTTGGTAGAAGGCACTAAGATTTCCAGATAACACAAGAAATACACTGATGAGCCTTTCATGAGATCCACAACTCAAAATAACAACTAGAAATCAACAAGTGAATCGATGATCACCAAACTGTCAGATGCTCTATTCTTCTTGATTGTCCTCAATCTGATTGCTAGTATAATCAAATGATGTCATGCAGATCCAATTACCGACTAGGGCTTCCATCAATGACAACACCAAAGCATAATTACAGTGTCTCTTTCCAACAATCTCCCCCTTTGGCATTGATGGACACATTTAGTGAAAAATGACTAAGTGTTGGATCAAAACCAACATGAAGTACACTTCCACTTCAAAAATAGAAAAAAAAAATCTTCAATATTGGCTCAAAAAAGAAACTCCCCCTAAGATAAATACACATTTTTCACTGTACACATCTCCCCCTTTGACATCAATGGCAAAAACTGGGGAAATCGAAACAAAATTCAAAAACTGTATAGGCATGAACTTGTAACTTACAAAAGTTTGAAAATATCTATAAAATATTGCTTCAACACTCTTAAATTTTCATCATAAACCTTTTTAAGACTCTCCAAAACTGTTATGTGACCACACATTAAGTAGGATTGAGCTTTTGCAGATTCTAGGCTCACTGGGTCACTAACTACCACAACAACTTTCACTTCCTTCAAAGCACTCACCATTATCTCAATCTTCAAACAAATTAGTCCTCTAAGTTCACTTACTCTCCCAATAATCCTTTCATTTTCATTGTTCAAGAATCTTATTTTGTCAAGTAGAGATGTTACTTGACTTTCTTGCTAAGAAACATAACCAGCTAACGGATCAAAAGTATCAGAAATTATAGCCAATTGATTTTCAAGATCCTTCACCTTTGTCTCATTACCTTCAGTAAACTTGGAAAAAACCAAACATGCCTTATAGGCCTTTCCAGCTTCAGATATGGAACCTTGAATGTTCTTCATGCAGGTAGCTAACAAGTTCTTATCCTTTGCAATCACTTCTTTCAACCAACTAAGTCTTTTACCATTAAACTCTTTTTGCACTTTATCCTTAGTAGATTTTTCAAGAGACTCGAATTGAGTACTTACAACATTTATGAGCTTCTTTAGCTCACTAGAAGAGAACCAAATGGATCCATGAAATGAATATGAATTAATTTCTGCAGAACTCCAAATGGAAGGCTTAGCAATTCACTATACTCTATGTGAGACTTCAGAATCTTCTCACTTGCCTTAGCTTGAGCAATTGATGTGACCTTCATCATCTGAATTGGGGAAAAAGTGGATAGATTGATTGAGCTTTCATACAATTAAGGATCAAAATAATCTTGTTGCTCCATCAGAGATTTCTTCACTGCCTCGATAGTGTCTCTTGCCTTCACTCTGATTTCCTTGAACTTTTTCTTCTTCAGCCTTGGGTTCTTCAAAGATTGTTTCCGGATTTCCTTTGGGCGCTTCAACCTCTTCATTTTGTACCTCCTTCTCCTCAACTAATACCACCTTAGGGACTTCAGTTTCCATAGGTGTCTCTGTATTTTCCACACTAGAAGGAATCTAAAAATCCTCAGCATCTACATTCATTTCCTCAACATTAATCTTATTCTTTGATAGAAACTCTTCCAGAATATCCTTGGTTTCACCAAAAATAACATTAGTTTCACCAATAATGAGTTTATTTACCCTTTTCTTGCTCTTAAATTCCTTTTTAGCTTTTTCAAAGAGTGAATTCATCTCCTTAATTGACATTTCTGGACATAAATCTACACGGATTATCTTCTTTTGTTCTAGCACTTAATCTTCTCAACTCCAAAATATTTTATAGAATCTTTGGTAAGCTAGACATAATCTCAACAAGAAATTTATTGAAAATGTTCATATGTTTTATTGTAGCTTCTTCAAGAACTCTTTGACTGAATTCATCAAAAGTTTCATACAATTCACAAAGGGGCTTGAGATTTCCATCCTTGATAACTGCATTCTCAACTTCCTCAACTGACATACCAGGTTTTTCAACCTTTTCCCTTTTCTTTGCTTCTTCTTCTTTACTGTAAGATTTTCTCTTAGTTAACTTTACAACCCGAGTTCCGGTAGCCTCCGTTTCTCTCAAAACTTATTCTGATTCTATTTCCTCATCTTCTGAAACAACTTTATATGTTCTTGTGCTTTTATTCTTCTTCCTTTTACCAAAATGCTTGGCTTGAGTTGGCTTGGCTTCAAGGGAACTCCTTGTAGATCTAGCGTGGGTAGACGATGCTCCCAAACTATTAGAATTTGTTTCTGCTTTCACTTTTGTTGCTTCTTCCTCATCTCTCCTCTTTGCTTCTCTCAAAACTTCTACAGGTAAGCATATAATTTCTGTAAAAACTTCCACCTCTTTTCTTACTCTCCTGACTATCACCAGTTTTTTTCAATTCCTCATGAACCTACATACTTTTCTCTGCATAATTTCCAAACCTCTCTTCTCCCTGATCCAAAGGTGAACTCAACAAGTGTTTTGCATACATCTTCAAGATGTTCTCCTCTACTTTGTATCCCATAGGCATGATCCATATTGTTTTGGGATCAAAAACTTCCATATGACAATGGTCAATATCCACCATGAAGCAAATAGTATCTTTGTACTGTTCCACAATTGAAGTGGGAATTCTTTCCTTGGAATGCATCATATTTTAGAAATTTTTGAAATACCCCCATAGGGAAGTATTCCTGACTTGACGATCACCAATTCCAAACATGTTCCTTATCTGAATAGTTATAGGCACATCATTTTTCCAATGTACTTTTCCAACACTTGGAACCTCATCCATGAAATAGAAAAATAAACACAATAGTAGATTACCATATTTGAAATTATTCTTCTTATCTTTCTTGATTTTACTCAGATTCTCCATCAACTAACTTCTAAGCAGCTCGCACAATTCATATTCTGCATTTTGTTTTACCATTTCATAAGCTGTATAGATGGCCTACCAAATATAGAATTATCTAGGCTAGAATGGTATATCTTGTAGCCAATGACCATTGATGCAAATTTTACATCCACTTCAGCAATATCTTCTATTGTCATTTCCCTTCTATCCTATTGTGCACCTGTTGCCTTTGTAACCTTCTCATTCTTCATGGATTTCAAGATTAGAAGTCTATCAGTGGAACTCAGACTTGTGACTACACATATAGCCTCTTTTGTGATCTTGAAGGGTATATTTAGCCACATGAACTCAACATGAACATAACTCAAAATGTATCTAACCCATTCACTTTCCTCAAATATGGGAAATTTTGCAAACTACGTGAACTTCTTCTCTTCGAGGGTTTTAAATTCTAGCTTTACAATAAAATCCTCTATAATTATATGATGGGAATACATATTCATCATTTGAGAACTTCCTAATTGTTTAATATTGGCATGTATATAAGCCCTAATATCTTTTGTATGTAATACTTCATACGACATAGATGAAAACGCACCAAGGGGCTCAGTCTCAACAGACTTATAGGGATGCCATTTGAATTTAGGATCGGGTTTGTCCTTGACTTCAACTACCAGAGGAGTGGACATGATTGTAAATTCATAAATTCATAGGCTTTTTGATAAATACCTTTCCGTCGGATCAAAGTTTGATCACAGATTCTTCTTCATGCTTTGAATCTCTCCACAATTCAGCAAAGTTCACTCTAGGGCTCGTCAAATTGCTTTCCTCCAAAATGTAAAGTGAAAAATGAAGGATAATTTTTTTTATCGTCTGCACATCTAACCCTTTTTGTCGCAATAAATTCCTTTACCCTAATTCATCTGGTTACCCTATTTCCATGTACTAAGATAGATGATTCTTCTGCAGATCTCCAAAACTCTACAATACTACCTCCAATTGGGTTAAACAACATCTGAAAATTATTGATCTACCTACTAGACTGGTCCACATTCTAGTATCAATTTCCTGTAGGGGGTTAAAGTATTTTTATGATAGCTCCCCTATGCCAAAGGCCTAAAACTAATTCCCAAAGGAATTACTAGAAGTAGATTCTGGTGCTGGCATATTTCCTTCAACAAAGGGATTATTTTTCACCCATTTCTTTTGCATTTTACTCCTAATCACATCTGTAGTAACTTTCCCTTTTCCTTTGACATCCTGCTATGTATTCTATCTTACCAAACCTCTTCTGTTCCAACAAAATCTAGCAATATGGCTAATTTTTTTGCAGTTGTAACACACAACATTTCTCTATTCAGACCAATTGTTCCGCTGATTTTTCCTTGATCCGCATTGGTTATCAATATGCCCAAGTCTATTGCATGCATATCATCTAATATCTCTATGAAAGTTGTTCATCACATTTCTACATTCATTGGACTTATGACCAAACTTGTTACAATTAAAGCACTAACCTGAGAATGATGGTCCACTTGGATTCATCCTACTTCTACACTGAGAAGCCATATGGCCAATTTTTTTGCAAGCAAAACAATAACCATTGAATCTCTGAGCATTTGGTTGTCTTATAGGATTCCTTCTAGCTCCATTTATCTGATTTCCTTGTAGGAATATTCTTTGTCCAGAATTCCTTTGTCCAGATCCAAAAATTTCACCTTCCTCATAGCCAAGACCTCACTTGTCACCATCAATCCTCTAACCTTTAATCAGTTCATCAAGCTTGGTTGAGCTTGCTTTGAATTTCTCCTTGTACTCATTTGCGGCAGTAAGTTCATCTCTGAGATCATCAAGCTATTTTTCAAGCACTTCCTCATTGTTTTTAGATTGTTCCAATTCATTGTCCAATCCGCTGCATTGTTCAAATTTTTCTTTCAAGAATTGAGCAAGATTTTCTTCATTCTTCTTTCTATCTTCAATCTCCTTGCTCATCTTCATCATGATAGATTCCATCTCATGATTCAGGGCAACATTTTCTTTGGAAATTTTTTCACATTCTTCTATTTTCTCCTTCAAGGCATGACTGAGTTGTTCATCTTTCATGCTTCTGTTCTTCTGCTTGAGTTGATCACATAATTCCTTTATTTTCTCCCTTGATTCATTGATTTTGTCTTTCAGTGACTGGATGAATTTTTCTGCACTCTCAAGATTTTCTTGCAATTCTCGGTTCTCATATTTTGACTGTTTAAGATCATCCAAGGCCACCATAAGTTGTTGTTGAAGACTGCTTATATCTATTATAAACACTTTCCAAGATCTCCCCAAGCTGTTAGACTTCTTCTGAGGAACTATCCTTGATACTAATTGTTGGAAACAAGCAACACTGAGAAGGGGGGTGAATCAATGTTCTACAAAAATTAACTATGTTATTATGATCATTAACCCACTTTAAGCATTCAACCAAAAGAAATATGCAGAAACAAAAAGAAAATAACCACAACACCATAACACGAGGATTTTTACATGGAAACTCTGTTAGGGGAAAAACCACGGTGGATGGCCAATCCACAATATAATTGAGTATACTCAAAAATAAGTTTACAAAGCACTTGCATTCAGGCACATTGCCTTACAGAGATTTGGATTAGATCCAAGAGAATGAACTGAAATAATAGCATCTAGAAATTCTTGATTATAGTTCCAGTTAGGCTCAGTTGTCGATCTTTTTTCCTTCTCACTGATACTAAACTTTTGTTCTGCTCTTGCTCTAACTTGCACCACAAAATATTTATGTGCAGGTGAAACTGTGCATAAAATATCTCGAACACTCTTTTGATATTTGCAATAGACATCGACACACCACACACACATACCAAAATGATATAATAGATCATACATATATATCCATGACTAACAATTTAATCACAACAAGTCGACTTCAATAAAACTTAAAAATATTAGCAACTGCCAGCTCAAATCTTAAGAATTATCCAATGCGCATCCACAACAGTTAGCCACAACTTAGCTCACACCCAAATCAAGATGAGAAAACACAAAAATATTCAAATAACCATTCCTTGATTATCCACAACACATAATATGAACTGAGTCGGCCCCAAAATACTAATAAACAAAAAGGTATCAACTAGATCAGAAAGCTTACACATGACTTGGTATGAGGCACTAATATTCCTAGATATCATAATAAATACATTGATGAGCCTTTCGTGTGATCCACAACTCAAAATAACAACTGGAAATCAACAAGTGAATCAATGATCACCAAACTAAAAGATGCTCTGTTCTTCCTGACTGTCCTCAATCTGACTGCCGGTATAAGCAAATGATGTCATGCAGATGCAATTACCAACTAGGGTTGCCATCAATGACAACACCAAAGAATAATTGCAATGTCTCTTTCCAGCAACAAATGCTCAAAATAGGAGCTTGGTGAGAAAAGAAGAGATGCATGTAAAAAGGTGAGTAAATTATTGTGTAAATGGTTCAATTGATACAAAGCTTTAATGTTACAAACTTCAACTAGTATCAGACCATTTAGTTAATTGGTATGAGCTTTTAGTTTTTCCATCTATGACAAAGGGGGAGATTGTTAGCATATTATTGTCATTGATGTCAAAAGGGGATCAGGTGTAAGATGGAACCGATCATGTATGAAGGGTATGTTGTCATTGATTTCTGAGGAGAGACATGTTATGTTGTGGATCTGGTTCTAGAAGATGGAGTGTAAGTTGCAAAAGTTGCTTAGGATGTTGCAATATTGTCATGCAACTTTGTCATGATGTTGCAGTGAATTCTTCCAATGTTCAAAAGTAAAATCAAAGGCAAGATTTGACATGGGTTTTTTGAGAGCTTCTTAGAAATGTGATGAATAGGTCCAGAGGATGTATGATGCACCCAAAAATAAATTATGTATCCTCTTGACCAGAATTAGGGTTTACTAGCTAAACCCTAGGGCTACAATCATGGTGCCTTAATAGATTTTCTATTCTATCTTTGACTACTTGTTGGAAGTTGGAGGTCACATAAGTCATAAACTTATGTTAGTAAGTTCATCACATGACCGACCCCTTCACCTTGTGTTTACCAGTCTAACAGATATTTGATGCATTTAATATTTCCTAAGTTGCAAAATAAATATTTTGCTTCACTTGATCAAAGAAGAGAACACCTTATCGGTAGGAGATATTTTATGTCCCTTTTAATTTTTGATGTTAGGTCAATCAACGATGTGCACTCATCAGTTTCATATCCGACAACTATCGCTAAAGTCCCTTGTATTACTGAAATTTATTTGAAGCTGACTTATAGTTTAACAATGTGCAATGGAGCATGATCAATGACCGCCATCAAATAAGATCTGATGGTGCCAACTAGCCCGTTGCACCTATGGTGGCACCTCATCTATACCTTGCAGGGGAGTGGGGAATGGTGGAGATCAAACGATGTTTTTATTGGATGGAAGTTAGAGCATTGGTGGTTTTGGTAGACACGTGGAAATAAATCAACGATGGAGATTTAAAGGAAGGTTCATCTAATGGTTATGTTTTAAAGGTGTTTTGATGAATGGGGATCATTGGATCATGGCGTGAAGGCTGAAGATGGATGGCTAGAATTCAAACTTGAAGGTCTTCAATGGCTACGACAATGTAAACATGGTTTCGATGGGTAACTGTCACAATGAATGGATCTAATTGGTCTAATTGCACCTGTGACCAATATCGGTAAAGATTTTATTTTCTAAGTGGCAACATAGGTAGTCATGTCTATGAAGATCAAAATCAGATTGAATAAACAAAGAATGAATTAAATGCAAATCTGATCCTAGGGTTTGACATAAAGACAAAGAGGGAAAATTATTTGCAGTATAAATTAATGTTGTGTGGCTCAATGTAGGAGTATGATAGTGTAGAAGATATTTCAAAACCCTAACATAAGATCTCGATTTGGTGGAGAATCCCAAGGAAATCACCATCAGTTAGAAACTACACAAAATAGATAATAAAAGGTGGAAAAGTAAATTAATTGTGAAAAAGAAGTGAAGTAGAGTGTGTAATGCATAGAAGTGATTCTGAGCTCCTGAGGCATATAGAGAATACACTGAAAAGAAAAAGAGAGAGTTTCACAAGGGTATGATGGTGGATTAAGGTAGACAGAGAATGCACTAAGAGAAAAAGAGAAGAACAATTCAGAACATAGGGGTACAAAACAAGAAGAGAGTTGTTGTGACAACAATAAAAGCTTGAGCAGTTGCAGAGTAAGCTATAACATTGATTTATGTTCTTAATGAACAAATTATAATAATATTTTATGTTGTAAATCTGATTAGTTCGTGCCATAAAATAACTGAGTTGGTGCTCAGATTATGGGATTAGTGTCTCCTTAGGGTTGGTTCCCTTAAAATTTGTAACAAAAGGTTTCTTTGTGAGGTTAGATTAGGGCAGTAGCTCCTAGAAACATTTTCTCATTGTGGTTTTTCCCATCTTGGGTTTTCCAAGTATATCCTATGTTATGTGTTGTTAGATTGTGTGCTTGTTTACATTTTTGCATTTCATATTTAAGTCTACACACTAAGTGTTTAAGTAGTCGAATTTCTCTCTAAGTTAAATGGTTAAAATTTTAATATCTATTGATTCACCCCCTCTTAGTAGATTGTTGTGTTCCAATAGTAGTGTTTCCTCTAGCCTTGTGGGATTATTTTCCCCAACTAATTGGTTGTATCTTTGAATGTTAAGGTCGTGGTCTTAGGAGAGACCATAGGAAGTGAAGTTGTAATGTCCCCTATTCTAATTTTCCCTAGGATTTGCTTATTGATTGCTAATTACGTCAAATTAGGGTTAGGGTTTTCACCTTAAATAAATATCTCTTTAACGATATGATCTTGGATTGAATCTTGCATTCATCACATGAAAAAAATTCACAATGTGTATATATATTTGTTAGGATTAGATAATTACATCACATTCACAGGCTATCAATAATGCAACAATTTTGGACATTGGGAGAGGGAACATGATGGGTCTGCCCAAAGCCATATGTCAAACCTAACAGGGTGTATACCACAACCCTCTCCCTTGGTGACTTGTATCTACTTTCCCCCTTATGTCCCAAACCTCGAAGATACTTGCCAATCTGCAGGATCAGACAGAGATCACAAGTGGGATATTTTGGCTCCTACCACTACACCTTGGGCCCTACCTTCATGAGGAGTTGGGCAGAGGTCGTATGTGGGCTTTTTCCCCTACCACTGTACCTAAATCCCTTCCCACCGAGTGGGTTTTAGACACTCAGGCATATTTTTCATTAGAAATTATATATGAAGCATATTTAATTATTTATGGCAATAGGCATACACATGCAAATAATGATTGGGAGAGATACCCCTAGTAATAGAACTCTGTTGTGATGAACATGTCTAATTCCTTTCTCATTCTTGGCCTCTAACTTTCTACCTTAATCCACCTATTCTAATACTTTGAAGATATTGCTTAAAGAGAATCAAATAGATCAAATCAAGTAAATAAGTACTAATAAGGATCAATAATTGTTGAAAGCATCATTATTGCATAATCGTATACAATTCACACACACACTTATATATATATATGTATGTATATAAATATATATAATAGATAGGTGCATATAAATATATATAATAGATAGATGCATATATTTAATTATACTTACTGTCCCCATATACTCTAGCAATAATATACTTATCTAATTATGTCTCTATTTATTCCATTTTTATTCGATCGACTATATATATTGAATCCATATATTTGAGTGTGTTTAAATCTAATCAACTACTACTATCATCAGATTTAATCTTTCATTCCTCAATGATTTGATTGCTTTTCCTTTCCATTCCTTTATTTTAATTTCTTTGTGATTATCTCTGTAGTTCTCATATGCATTTAATACATTCCTCATTTTCTATTCCTATATCCTTTTTTAAATCAAATTTTCTTCCACTTTATTCAAAAATAAATTCTCCTTTTTCCTTAATAAGCACAACTCTTCATAACAGATCGCTATCCTTTATAAGAAATCGTTGTCTTTCCTACCTAAAATAGATCACACTTTATTATTAACTTGCATCTTTTAATAGTTAACAAGGATAATCACTGCTCTTATTAATTCGTTGCCTTCCAATTAGTATCACTTGCTGCCTTTAATTAATGAACAACAAAACAAATTGCTTTATAAGACTTATGTCTTATATTCTCTTTTTTCTTTTTCTTTAGACAATATATGATCGATGGCCTTTTGTCTTTTTCTGCAATTCATTTATTAATCGATTATTTCACCTCCTTTGTAATGGTCAGCCAGAAATAAGAGTGTACAAAGATTAGTTAATAGACTAATATGTTAATATTGTTTTATATTATGTGTTTCTTATTAAATTATATTTATTTTATATATATTTATTAATATTTATAATATTATATTATTATTATTTTAATAATACTAAATTGTTAATATTTGTATTTATGTATTTGCATTTCAATGCTTAGTAATTTTAGTGTTCCATTTCGGGGACATGACAGAAGCCTTGTTAGCAGGCTTGTGTACCTTGACCTTGATTGAGTTAGTAGCTAGATGGAGTTCCTAGCAGTTGTGGTAGTCCTTGAGTAGGACCTTGTTGAATTGTGGTTTTCTAGACCTAGTAGTTGGTCTTGCCATCAGTTGTAGTGGAAATTGGTGAAGGTGTTGTGGTGATCTCTGAGGTGGTTGTGCACCTAGTGGCGGGTGGTCACTTAGCTTGTGCATCCCTAGAGTTGTGTGTTGTGTGTTTCATGCCTAGACTTGGTGAGATTCTAGAGGATTGATCTGTGAGTATGATGTGTTTGAAGGATCATGTACTAGGTGTACCTATCCTTCCTTGTGTAGGCTTCCATGGTAAGCCTAATTTTAGTGGGGGAGGATGTAGTGCCCCTCCCATTTGTATCTTGTTAATGTGAGATTAGTGTTTTAGCTTCATTGCTTCCTTGTGATTGTTATAGTGATTATTTTATGGCTGTGATTGGTGTGTATGAACAAATACATGTTCGAGATGAGATTCCTCAACATGTCAGTTGGTGGAATTTTATGCGGTTAAATGCTTGGTTTACTATTATATTTTAGTTCAGTGAAATGCATTATTTTTTCTATGATTAAAAGTGATCTTGACTATGGATGTTTAGAAGGAATGATTTATTTAAGTATTTATATGTTGGATGTTCAGATGCCATTTTATGCTTATGCTATTGGACTCTGTTGGGATGATTATGATGAACTCTTCTACTATATATACATTGAGAAGGTACACTTGATATGCATTGAATGGTTAGTGGTATCGGGTTATTTCTTCACCTGGCTACATAGGTCTAAGTTATCCCCAACGATGGTTAATTTGGAGATGTCACATTGGGCCCCTTCATACACATTCCCCAATCGTACTTGAATCAAGTATGGTATGTTTCATATTTGACCTTATGTGAACCCGGATCTGATTCATGAGTTATTCTAGAATCCCTACATGTCGTGAACACCCCGTAAATATTTGATTTAATTGATGGTTTAAATTTTTTAATTTTCCATATATAAAATGTTAGGAATTTAAAGGATTATTTTATCTATTATTAAAATATTCTTTGTGCTTCGAGAAAGGGGAAAATAGAATGAAATAAAAAATGAAAGTTATCTATTGTTTAATTTAAATTTCAAAATATTCCTTAGGTTGGGAATTGTGAGTTATGCTTAATTTAATTATCTTGATTAAATTTTGAATTTTGTAAATTTAAATGAAAATATACTTTTATGGATTTAATGGTTAAATTATATGTTAAATGATGTTTTTAAATGGATTTAATTGATCCAATTGGTTTTGCGAGAAATTGAGGGAGTTTTAAATTCTAAATTAGAAAATGAATTTTTAGTTAAATTTTAATTGGGTTTTGAAATGGGTAAATAGGAAAAAGGTTTTTATTTTTCATTTTTATGTTGTGAAATTGGAAAAAATAGTGAGAGAGAAAATATTTGTTTTGATCAAATTGAAAATTGTTGATTAAGAGTGGATTTATTATCAAAATTTGGCGAGGTCAGATTCATTTGGATAGGAATCATGAAGAGATTGTGCTTGCTTGTTTTCATGACTCCTTTTTTGTCATGCTTGACAAATTTCACATCTAAAATTTGAAGGGCATTGAGGTATTTTCTTTGTTTTAAATTTATTTTATCATATTTCTTCAATTTTTTTTGTAGGAGAATGATTAGGGGAGTGTAGAATCCTCCCATCTCCTTTCATTTTGCAATTTGATTCAAATGTATATGTAGAGATTTGATTAAATTTTACAAAATTTCAAAAATACTGGGTTACCATGCCCAATTTTTTGGGAAATGATGAAAATATCAATTCTATAGCTTAAGAGGGGTGTTGGGCATATTTACAACCATAGGGTATTCTTAGATTTTTAAATTTTTTTTTTTGATATTTTGATGAATTTTAATGGTGGAATTGAGAAAAACCTAGTTTTTGCTTTGCTGAAATATTATGAAAATTTGAAAGTTTTGTATGAAAATGAATGAATTTCAATGTTTTGAAAATATGAAACCTCATGAAATGTGATAATATGCATTGTGTTAAAGTGTCATTGATTTTGGAAAAGGTTGTATTTTTGCATTGGCTTCCATGCCACACTTTTTGAAGGGTGTGATGAGCTTAGGGTTTAAATGTTAAAGAGATTTTGGGAATGGATCCCAACATGAACTTGACCCAAAGTGGCACGTAGGTAATCACGTTGTGGGGAGTTGGATTAATAAGTGAAAAATAATGAAGCATGGGTAATTAATTAACCAAGATAATGGATATCCCTCTCGTACCTTGAGTGCTTATAAAGGCTAAGGATAATTGAGGAAGACAAGACACTCAAGGAGTGTAATATTTGTAAGATCAAATACCCTCATCTGTATGATAGGATACTTGGTTCTTCATTGAGCCCCATGTGAGTGTCTGCGATGACATTACCTCTCTTGCTCTCTATTATTTAACCCTAGTGTAGTTGAGTAGAATCCTAAAGGATGGTGTATTCCCTTCCATGTGGATGTATTGTTTTACCCTTGCTGAGTCTTCCCAAGGATGATTTTGTATGGAATTTATGAGTTGGACCAATACGGATTTGTGATGTGACATTGGTGAGTTTTCCCAATGTGTTACGTGTTATACCATTGTGACTGCACCATGTGTTTATACATAGTGGATCAATTATGTGGTTTGGATGATTGAGTGTTTATATGATGTGCATGTAGAGTGTATACTTCATGTATGGTGTGTGTAAGCCTTATCCCCTTTTGTTTGGCATGAGTGTTGTGTTTGTTTCCCATGTGACTATCTCCTAGCACAGTGGGAGTGGATCATTTGATTCCACAAGGCTGGGTAGCATGGTAACCATCGTTGGGGACCTGAGGTTCGTGAATTAAGGAACATCATGGTATCATGTATATTTCAAGTTTAACTCATGCAGTTATATGTATTTCATTCAATTATTGGTCACGTCCAAAAAAGGATATAAAATTCACAGAAAATCCTAACCTGGGAATTGGACATTCCAACAGGTGACTGACATCTTCTTATGGTCGTTCATTTACATTGTCAAACCAGGGAACGCATACTTAAAATGGAGTGGCATTGTATGTGCACTAAGAACCAGCTTTAGTCACAATCTACCATAAATAAATGCGTGAAAGGAATTCTACTTATGCTACAGGAATGTAATGTAAAGCCTTCTAAACTTAATCAAAGAAAAAATCATGACAACTATAATTGAGAAACAAACTATGAACTGGCCTTATGCTACAGGAACAAACATAGGGATGGATTCTCGATGCTGCAGGAACAATATAAGACTAAGTTTGTACTGGAACTTTCCATAATGAAATCTAACTTATGATCAACAAAAGATAAACAACTAATTAACTATAGATACTCAATAAGTGGGCCCCCTTAGCAATCATCAACCAGTTATGCAAGAATTGAACTCAAAACTTCATCAACTTTTTATTCATAAACTCGGAATGATATACATTTTTCTGCTCATATGAAAACTAACACAAAACACTACTTCTTATTATCATACTAACTCTTACATATTTTTCTTTCTCACTCGCGTAGGAGGAACACTTATTTAAATTAGAAAAGCAACTAACCAACTAAAAAAGAAAGACGTGGACATAGATGTATCCTGAAACTAAGGAACAAACTTCTCATAAATGAAAGCATATCCTTTCAACACGATCCAGAGAGAATTTAGCATTCCACTCTTCCTAGATTAATGATCATTTAGGTTTCTTCCCAACAACCTGGTTAGAGAGTCTTCACTGGAACAACTTCCTTGATGTTGTGCAGGAAAAGGACTTTACTGTAGGGCAGAGATTTGCTGCGCTTGACTCGCTCATGCTCCCTTCAACAACCTGCGATGCACACGACAACAAAAGAAAAAGAAAGCATGCATGGCAAACAACACGATACATTCATTAATCACATATTAAATCTATTTCATTATTCAAAAACCATATGCATTATACCAGTCATTTAGGAGGTCAAACTGAGTAATTAATAAGACACATAGAGATGTTAAGCTGCAATAATATAGGAATGTATTGCTATAGGATACTACCCAAGGTCTTTAATCACATAGTTAAAACATCCATTAGCAATAAGAGTAGGTATGTTAAAAATACATCATAATACTCAAATTATGAGCATATTTAAAGCTCATCATTTTCCCCCTACTTAACCTAATGATGGTTTGCTAGCATTAAGCTTCCTAGTTGTTTTTCTGAAATCCGTAGGAGCAATATGGCTCTGAACTATAGTTCCAAATTTATAGTAGAAACCTCTGAAATGTTGCCGTCTTTCATATCTACGGGTTTCTGTATCCTTATTAACATCTGTAGCTCGATAGGGATAAAGTGGCCACATTAAAACCAGAGGTCAAAATGTTATTGGAAACCATAATTCGAACCTCTTTTGAAGACCAAGCTGTATGTACTTCTCTATCCTTCCAAGGGATGCTTCAAAATTCAGGGGGCTATGTGGCTCAGATTTCTTCAGCCCAACAGTCAATTTCTCCCATCTCTTTTCAATTCTAGAAGAGCTTCCAAAATATATATTGTTGGCCTTTGAATTCTTCATACAATTGCTTTCTGATATCAAATATTTTTACTCTTTGTGTTTGATCATTGAACCCATACGCAATAGTAAGCCAAGTTTTCAGCATTGTGTAAGGATCTGAGATTTCTGGTTGTAGTGGGATAGGCTCATCCCTTTCAGCTTCTTCATAGGCTTCCAATTGTCTGCCATAATTAGTTTCATTGGCCGCCCATGACATGAGTGACCTTAAATGAATATCACCAATATAAAGAAGTGGATTCCACTATGTTTCAGAGGGAATTATCAATCCATTCAAATAAAATTCACATAAAGAATTCTTCAGCCAGCTAGGGGCTACCTGGTATACATCATAAAATTCTTTGGTTGTATGAATAATAGGATCTAAATTCCTTGAAATTCTAATTAATTGAAACCAAAGAAATTGTTCCTTTAGGAACATAGCATAGACCCTAGGCGGTGGTCTACATTTCACAATTTTACCAGTTATTTTCATTATGTCATCCATTTTCTTTTTCATTTCCTGGATTTCCTGTTTTTGCCTTTCAATTTCTTTTTATAGTTTCTTCTTCTGCTCCTCCCAAAGACTTTGTTGAATTTCAATCTTGGCTAAGTGGCAGAAACTCAAGGTTTGAAATGTGACCGGTCTCCATATGGTCCTAAGTTATTCCAAAAATTCAATAAAAAATGTCTTCTTATAGACAACCATTGCTTGACAAGTTACAGGGGGTAACGGTGCATCATTGGACACTTCTAATTGTTCAGTCTGTTCTTCCTCTTGCTGCATGATGAATTCCTAAGGCTGTGCTGGAAGAGATTGTGCTACTTTAGAAACTTGCCTAGCCACCTTAGCCAAGTCATCAAGACTTGGCATTCCCCTTTCATTACCACTAACATGTGGTTCCTCAACTTCCATTGGCTCATTTTGCATTTCCTTAGAAACAATAGGTGGGATATGTGGAACATTCTCAGATACATTCTGAGAATTATTGTGACTGAGTTCTTCAGATTCCTCATAAATTATTATAATTTCAGGCTAAATAGAGGTTGAGGCAACTTTCTGTTGTTTCCTTGTTGAAGCTCTTTTTGGAAATGTTGCAGCTGCAAGAGGCACTCTCATGGCTTTCCTCATTCTGACTTGCCTAGAGGATTCAGACTCAACAGAAGAAAATGATGGTGAACTTGTAATGGCAACAGGTATTGTTGTAGGAGAAACTGCTACAGGAGAAGATGCTGCAGGAGAGGAACACTATTGTTTTTTAACATGAGGGTCAGACTCTGGGGTTTGTTCTACCCTAGATGGCTCTCCTACCTTTGTTTTTCCTTTTTCTCTTCTACTAGCAGACCTGGTTTGTACATGGGTAGAGGGTTCAGGTGTGGTGGCTGTAGGAGTAGATGCTACAGGAGTAGATGATACAAAATCAGATGATTCTTGCTATGCTTCCCTACTTATAGATTTTGTTCTCCTTTTCTTTTTCTTGGGCTATGCAAGGAGTGCTCTAGGAGGCTCTAGAAGTTGCAGACCTTTTTGGGCAAAAAATTCTTGCCAGGAAAGGGGTGATACATCTCTCAGGGAACACTCAATCAAGAGTTTAATGAGGGCATGATGGGCTATAGAGTTGTCCCTACCCCTCTGGGTTTCATGGGCACATTGTTTTAAAAGATTTAACAAAACATTTGGGACATTAACAGCTAACCCATGCCTCATATGGCTCAATAATTTAAAATGGTAGGAATGTAAATAGGAGAAGCATCCCTCACAAGTTAAGTACCTGATTATGAATGCAACATATTTTGAATATGGAAAGGGCATCAAAACTCGTTTGCATCCTTGTTTAGAGACCTCTAAGGGTCCATCAGTTGGTACTGTAAATTTTTCCCTAGCAGAGACAACATCTAAAGAGAAATTTTATCCTACTGCTGGAAGCCTAGTTACTTTTGCAATTTGTTCTTCTATTACAACCACTGTCAAACCCCACACTGAAGCTTCCCCTTCTGAAAGAGTTCTTAAAAATTCACCTGCGGCTTCCTCATTAAAGGAATCTAACCTCAGAAAATAGTTTAGCCAACCACAATTGCTAAATTCCTGAACTATTTGAGGATTTTGTGTTAAGAGTTCATGAGCTATAGGCTCATGTCTTACCAATTGGCCACCCATATTCGCAAATTATCCCAGCTCAAACTTTTTCTGAAAATTCAAAAAAAAATTTCTGCTCTATTTCTTTCTGCTCTACCATCACTTTCCTTTACCTTTCCAAGAATGACTCAAAGACTACATGCATGAAATGATTGTTTCAAACTACCCAAATCAAGCAATTAATTGATGTTTAGGATAAAAACACATAGTCATATTTGGAAAGTACAAGAAAATTAAAATATCTTATCAGTTGTGACAATGACATAAGAAAAGGTTTGAAATGGATTAACCCCACCCCTACTTAAAATTTGACATGTGTCCACAGATGTGGGAAAAGATAGGTGCAAATTAGGAAATAATGATCGATATATACATAGCAGTTAATGAATAAATGAAATAAATAAATGATGTGATAACAAAAGATATCGCATACCTTGTAATAAATGCTTATACATGTTGGGAAAGATCACAATGCAATATGAAATGACGGCTAGAATTGAAACCATAATGAGGGTGGTATGACAGATGGATGATGTGGATGAAAAGAGAATGAATGGTGGTGATGGATGAAAAGCGGAGAAAGTGGCTCCCTTAAAAAGGAAACCTTTATTATGGGCATGCAACATGGAATTTAAAGAGATACTGCAGGATAAAGGCCAAAGCATTTTGCTGCAGGAAGATTAGTGGCCACATTCGAAACAAACTGCTTCATAAATTCTTCTTTGGACGCTGGCTTATGATACAACCTAAGATGGTGTCCATTAACCAATAGCTTGAATCAGACAGGATCTATTGTAGCTAACTGAACTGAACCATTATCAAACTCATTTTCTATTTCATAAGGACCAAGCCATCTTGTGGTGAGTTTACCTTGATTTTCCTTGTATCTAGAGTCATAGAGCAGTTCCCAATCACTAGAAAAGAATTGCTTAGTTCTGATATGGTGGTCATGCCATTTTTTTCTTTACTGATGGATAGCTTCAGTATGCTGCAGGGCAGCTTTCCTCATCTCATCCAATGCATTCAGTTGCAGGAGGCATTCCTTTTGGGCTTCTAAAATATTAATGTTAAGCTGTAGAGTAGTCCTTAAGGTCTTATGCTCAAACTGAATTGGCAACATGGTAGTCTTGCCATAGAGTAACTCAAAATGAGTGAACCTAGTAGTTGTTTTCCATGCTGTCCTATAAGCCTAGACTGCTTCAGGAAGGTGACTACTCCAATCCTTCTTGTGTAATTGGATTGTCTTAGTAAGGATTGCCTCAATTTCTCTATTAGTAATCTCTACCTGACCATTGGCTTGAGGGTGATAGGGGCTAGACTTCCTGTGCCTGATCTTGTAATCATTCATCAATGCAGAGATTAAGTTGGATGTAAATTGAGCTCCTTGATCAGTAACAAGTTCCCTTGGGACTCCAAACCGAGTAAAAATATGCTCATACAGGAACTCAACAACTTTATTGTCACGGGCATGTGTCATTGCTTTCACTTCCACCCACTTGGTTACATAATTAGTACAAACCAAAATGTATGATTTTCCATTGGATGGAGGATCAATAGGCCCAAAAAAATCCATGCCCCACTTGTCAAAGGGACTGAATACCATTTGAGGATACAGGGGCATTTCATCAGACTTTGTTGGTCTCCCCATGCATTGACATCTATCACATTTTCTGGTGTAGGTTGCAACATCTTTGTGAAGTGTAGGCCAATAGTATCCAATAGCAGCACTTTCATAGATGTTCTCTTTGCTGCAAAGTGCCGACCACATGGCTCATCATGACGGGCATACAAAATGTCACAGGTCTCATCTTCTCTAACACATTTTTCCATGACTTGGTCAAGTCATGTGTAAAATAAACAGTTTGCAATCCATGAAAAGTTTAAACTTTTCTCAACCAACAATTTTCTTTCCTTTGGTGAGAAGTGAGCTGGGATCTTGTTGGCTACTAAATAATTTGCAATATCTGCATACCATGGAGTTTGAACAACAATAGAAAATAGATGTTCACCTGGAAAGATGTCATCAATTACCTTAGGGGTGGCAGGTGTAGTCGTTTGAAGTCTTGACAAGAAATCAGCCACCACATTAGCCCTACCTAGCTTATCAATAACTGTGATATCCAATTCCTGCAACAATAGGAGCCATCTTGCTAATCTATCAGATATGGCAGGCTTATTCATTATGTATTGTATTGCTGCATGATCTACATGGACAAATATTTGGTAACCAATGACATAATGTCAATACTTGTTCAGGGCATACACAACTGCTAGCAATTCTTTCTCTGTGACAATATAGTTTAATTCAGGGCCTTGAAGATTTTTGCTAATGAAATATATGGCATGCTCTATGGAATTCTCTTTATGTCCTAAAACTGCCCCTATGGCATAATTAGAAGCATCTGTGTGTATATGAAAGGGACAGACTCCACTTCAGTCCTTGAAGAACAGGTGCTTGAGTAAGTAAGTTCTTAAGCTATAGGAAAGATTTGTCATAGGCCTCAATCCAGGTAAATTTAGAATCCTCAGTCAATAAGGCATATAGTGGACTAACTATTTTGCTGAAATCTTTGATGAATTTTCTATAATATCTAGCATGTCCTAGAAGCTTCGAACATCCTTTTATTTCATAGGTGTTTGCAAAGTTAGAATAACTTCAATTTTTGCAAGATCAACTTGAATTTCTGCTTGAGAGATATGATGGCCTAAAACAATTCCCTCTTGCATCATCATAAAACATTTCTCACTATTCAAAGAAAATTCTTGCTCCTTACATCTTTTCAACACTTTCTCCAAATTGGCTAATGTTTCTTCATAAGTAACTCCATAAGTAGTGAAGTCATCCATGTAGATCTCTATAGAATCATGAGAAATTTCAGCAAAAATATTGATCACTGCCCTTTGAAATGTTGTAAGTGCATTACACAGTCCAAAAGATAAGACAGAGTAGGAAAAAGTGCCCCATGGATTGGTAAAAGTTGTTTTGTCTTGATCCTCAGGGGTAATTCTAATTTGATTATACCCACTATATCCATCCAAAAAGGAGAAATACTTTTTACCAGACAATGAGTCTAGTACTTGGTCAACAAATGGCAGTGGAAAGTGATCCTTTTTAGTTGCTGTGTTTAGCTCCCTGTAGTCTACACAAACTATCTATTTTCCACCTTTTTTAGGAACAATCACTAATGGAGACACCCATTGACTATCTAAAATGGGGTAGATAAAACCAACATCAAGCAATTTCTGGAGATCTGTTTTAACTATTTCCCTGAGTACTAGGTTTATCCTTCTTTGAGGCTACCTGATAGGTGAACAATCTTCATTAATGTAAATCCTATGAGTACAGAGTTGAAGATCTATTCCCTTCATATCCCTATAGTCCCATGCAAAAGCTCTGTGTTGTTCTTGCAACATTGTGACTAGGGAAACTTGTTGAGATTGGGGTAGCTTATTATTGATGTTCAGATAGTAGCCTGGAGACACTTCTACTTGCTTGATAAGATCATTCATGGAGGCTGCTGATAAATGTGGTGTTTGTATTTCATATGGAAGCAAATTATGATAAACTACAAGAAATTCAGGTGGCAAACTCTCATAATTCAATTGCTACAGGAAACACTGTTGGAGATAGCTATCTGGAACAGATGGGCTACTCAGATCAGAGTTGGATTGCAAAATGTGTAAAAGCAGGTCATCCTCACTCTAAAGCTAGGAAAATGGATTAGTTTGTAGCATCATTAGTTGAGCCAATGAATTGATTTCTTCAGTTTCCTCACCTAAATCTGGCCAAATTGGTTGAGACAAGTCTGGCTGAGGCTGAGCAGGTGGTATAAAGCCAATTTCTTTCTTGACTGACCATTAAAAATTGTTATGTCTCCTGAACAACATCCTATAAAAGCATCAGTTGTGGCTAACCATGGTCTACCTAGGATGATAGGATATCCTCCCAAATTTTCCTTAGTGGACAATATGGTGAAATCTGCTAGGTATTCCCAAGACTCAAGGATGACAATAACATCTTCTACCATTCCATCAAGTTTTACTGTGGAACTTTCAGCAAGCTGCAAGATGGTAGGTATAGACCGAATGTTTAAAATATTCAAATATGCCATTGTATTCTTGGTCATTACATTGATGGCTGCACCAAGGTCAATCAAAACATTCTTTACTATCTGGCCATTAATATTTATTTGTACCACAAGACTCCCAGGGTCAGTATATTTTGGAATGACTACTTTCCTTAACATAATATCTGTCAGCTGTCCTAGAACATGGATAGTTTTGGGATCCTTTTTCTTTCTTCCTAGTTTCTTTAAACAGGCCTCCTTAATGGCTTTTCCATAAATTGGGACATCTTTAATGGCTTGAAAAAAGGGGATTTGAATGTGTACATTCTTTAGCTGATCCAAAATATCAAAGGTAGGTTCTTCCATAGACTTGGATGTAGTAATTTGCAATCTCTAAGGAAAAGGTGGTTTGGCATGATGCTGCAGGATAGGCTCCTTAGAGACAATATCTGATACAGGTATATGTTCTGTAGGATCAGAAGGTTTCTTAGAGGTGGAGTTTGGAATCTCTATTATTACAAGCGGTTGTGGAGCAAGGAGAGTGGTTCCAGACCTGAGATGGATATCATGAATATTCAGGGCATAAGATGGATACTGATTGGCTTCCGCAAAATACACAGGTTGTTGTTGTTGTTGTTGCTTATTATTAGGATTTGGCAATGGTTGAGCAGGCATAGGCATTTGTTTTGGAGAGCCAGTATTTGCTGCAGGTGCTACAGGAGGTGGCATGAGGGCCTGAGGTTGTGGCTTCTGAAACTGCACAGATTTAGGGGATTGGTTTTTCCATTGCTGAGAACCTCTCCATTGAGGATTCTGCTGCCAGTTACCTTGGGGTGGAGTCCATTGTCCTTGTTGTTGCTGCCAACCTCCTTGAGGAGATTTCCATTGAGGACTCTGATAGTTAGGCCAGTGTGGTTGAGAAGTATTCCAAGGTGGTGTTGGTCCATATGTAGGTTTCCATTGGTTATTGTAATTAGAATAAGGATTACCAAAAGTCAAATGGTCTTGAGGCATACCTTGTCTTTGAGCCCATGGTCACCTTTGTGTGATGGAGAATACTTGGTCATCATCACTCTCTACCATCTTAAAGTCAGTAGGTAACTGCTTAGCCCCCAGGTTAGCCACCATCTTACATCTACAGTCATGTTTCTTCTTTCTACAATGTGGACAGAACTCAGCCAAGATTGCTTCAGCTTCCTCATGTTTTCTTCCGAGCTTGCATAGTATCCAACTATGTAGCCATGTTGTTTATGATATCCTATTTGAAATCAGATAGCAAATTTGTGATCTCCATCTGTGAAACTCCATTAATAGAAGACTTCCCCACTGTGGCTTGATGACCTCTACCCTTCTTAACAATTGCTTGAGAGTAGTTGAGACATATTTTCTTGATATTATCCCAAGGCAGTTGGGTTATATCACCTCCTCCCACTAGGTCCAGGGCATCTATACAGGTATCACTGATTCCCCTTAGAAAAAGTAGTTTATGAGATTATTCATTGAGAGTATGGTCTGAATTCTTTTTGAGGGAAAACAAGAATCTTGAGATACAGTCTTTCAGGCTTTCATCCTCCTTTTGTTGAATTCTGAATATATCATCACCCTTACTACCACTCTTACAATATTCCTTGTATTTCTCAAGAAATTTTGTTTGCATGGCTGCCCAACTATCAACAACTCCCCTTCTCAAACTCATAAACTATCTAAGGGTTCCTTCCTTCAAAGTGGCAGGAAACAACTTCAACCTGTGAGCATCTGAAGTGTAATCATAGCTGTGATAGAGGATTTCAAACTCAAACAAGAAAGTGTCTAGGTCCTCTGTAACTAGTCCATAGAACTTGGGAAGTAATGAAGAAGGAATATTTTTAAGGTTATCATTATCTTGGTGAGCAATGATAGGGAATTCAAAAGTAGGAGGTTGATTAGTGGATTACGTGTCATATTTGCTGGACGGAGTATCAAAGCAAATGGATTTTCTTCAGGTTCTTCGTCAGCTGGGTCAAATGGTAATTCAACAAGCAGGTTTTCAGCAAATGGATTGATATCTTGGTCTCCTCCTTCCTCAAATAGATTATAAACTGGTTCAGGATTGTGATCAATGAATAGAAGGCTAGGGACGAATCTTACCAGAGCGTCTCTTCTTCTATGCATGCAATAGAATGAACTGTAATTTGAAGGAATTTTGAAAATGCTTGAATAATAGACTAAACTACTACTAACAATGACTATGACAGGTTATTAGCTTGACACCATCCCTGGAAATGACACCAAAAATGGTCACGTCCACAAAAGGAGATAAAAGTCACAGAAAATCCTAACCTGAGAATTGGACATTCTAGTAGGTGACTAACATCTTCTTATGGTCATTTATTTACATTGTCAAACCAGGAAACGTATACTTGAAATGGAGTGGCACTGTATGTGCACTAAGAACCAGCTTTAGTCACAATTTACCAGAAATAAATGCATGAAAGGAATTCTGCTTATGCTACAATAATGTAACGTAAAGCCTTCTAAACTTAATCAAAGCAGAAATCATGACAACTATAACTGAGAAACAAACTATGAACCGACCTTATGCTGCAGGAGCAAACACAAGGATGGATTCCCGATGCTGTAGGAACAATATAAGACTGAGTTTGTACTGAAACTTTCCAGAATGAAATCTAACTTATGATCAACAGAAGATAAACAACTAACTAACTATAGATACTCACTAAGTGGGCCCCCTTAGCAAACATCAACCAGTTATGCAAGAATTGAACTCAAAACTTCATCAGCTTTTTATTCATAAACTCAGAATGATATACATTGTTATGCTCATATGATAACTAACACAAAACACTGATTATTATCATACTAACTCTTACATATTCTTCTTGCTCACTTGCGCAGGAGAAACACTTATTTAAATCAGAAAAACAACTAACTAACAGAGAAAGACATGGACATAGATGTATCTTGAAACTGAGGAACAAACTTCTCATAAATGAAAGCATATCCGTTCAACACGATCTAGAGAGAATTTAGTATTCCACTCTTCCTAGATTAATGATCATTTAGGTTTCTTCCCAACCACTTAGTCAGAGAGTCTACGCTGGAACAACTTCCTCGACGTCATGCAGGAAATGGAATTTACTGTAGGGTCGAGATATCCTACGCTTGACTCGCTCATGCTCCCTTCAACAACCTGCGATGCACACGACAACAAAAGCAAAAGAAAGCATGCATGGCAAACAAAATGATACATTCATTAATCACATATTAAATCTATTTCATTATTCAAAAACCATATGCATTATACCAGTCATTCAGGAGGTCAAACAGGGTAATTAATAAGACACATAGAGATGTTAAGCTATATGAATATTGGAATGTATTGCTACAGGATACTACCCAAAGTCTTTAATCACATAGTTAAAACATCCATTAGCAATAAGAGTAGGGATATTAAAAATACATCATAATACTCAAATTATGAGCATATTTCAAGCTCATCAATTATCTTGTAATTCATTGATTTAGAACCTCTCCTTAGAGATGGATGTAACTTGTAAAATGAAAAGAGTATTTTGATTGTTTGTGTGTAGCACAAATTCTTATGAATTATCCTTATTATGATGTTAGAATGCATTATCAAACTTAGGAACACTTCATTTGGTGCTTAAAATGAACTTAACTGTCAAAATTCACAGTTGGGCAACTTGGTCTTGTATCTAGGCAACCCTATCAAACAATAAGTTAACTTATATTTTTTAGAAAATTTCATAACTCTATTGGGGTGACCTAGTGGCATATGGGGTGGCTTAGTTTTCTATGCCAAAAAACTCAAAAAATTGGTTAAGTGTGTTGGGGTGGCTTGGTACTACATTGGGGCAATGTGGTCCCCATACAAATTCTAGAATCTAAAACCTCTTAACCACAGTTAGTTAAGGTTTTTTAAGCCCTATGCCCCTGTTGGATAATTTTTTATGCTTTTTTTGTTTGTCTGAGGTGATCATTTTTTGTCAACTAGGTCTTCAAAAGCCTAGTCAAGTCTTCTCTCCTTTTGGTTTTTGTTAGTTCCTCTCTTTTTCGAGACCTTAGATGGGTAAACCATGTAAAAAAAATTGATCACCATAGCCCTGGGGTCCTAGTAGTGCTTTGAATTAGTTCTCAAGTGTCATCATGAGGACTTATGTCATATCCTACATCATTTTGTGTGCAACCTTCCAAAATGACACGGTTGTCAAACCTAGAGTTGGGGAGATTGTTCTTCTAGTATTATAAATTCTTGTGAAGCTTATAATCATTCATGTTTCATCTTGTAAGTGTCCTCAACAATCCTCATAGGTTATGGGGTGTTGTAGATTAGTTTCTCCCTTTAGGTGATGTCACTTTGTGACAAATGTCTTATGAAGCATGAGGTTGTCTGGAAGTGACTTGTGTCATTCCAGTTTGTGGTGAGTTGTGCCTCTTGGTTAGGAAACCTCTTGTTAAGGTTTTAATTTGTGTTTAAAGTGGTTTAGTGTGTTTGGATGTGGATTGGAGGTTGATGAATCCATCATCCTATCTTGGTGCATTTTTGTGAGAGAATGTGATCATGGTTTAGTAACCAATCATCATGATGTGTTGTCTACTCTCTCTCTCTCATATGTTCATTGTGGTGGATTATCCCATGAGTGGTTAGTCTTTTGTTGTTTCCACCTTGCTTATGAAATGGTGAAGTTCCTTTTTGTCTTTGACATTGTGTTGTTGTGACACTTGTGTGCACGCTGATTGTGCAAGTGTGATATGTCACTATTGCATTATCGGTGTTGTTTAAAAAAAATTGTTTTGTCAAGTTTTGTTCTAAGCTTGTCAGCTCAAGGAATTATAGTGACTATGTAAGATATATTTAGTGTCATTATGGAAAAAGATAAAAGGAAAAGGGCATTTTTGAGCTGATTGTGAGGAGAATTTGGAAAAATTAATTTTTGAGATTCAATTATCTAGAGATAAGGGAAGGAATAAAAACCTAGAGAAACAACAAAAGTGTGGTAAAATTGATCAAGTTTATGAGGAAAATAAACCTAAGAATATGAGGGAAAAAGAAGAAAATCCACTTGTAATACCCCTCATGTTGTTTGGATTTGATATTTATGTGGTTTTGATTGATGCTTTGTGACGGTGATTGTCTGTATTGTTGTTTGGTGTGTGTGGATGCGTAGTTTAGTTAATTGTTGCGTGTGACATTATTAGTATGATTTATGATACTCGATGTGTTGATTTGGATTATTGTTTATTCAAATAGATTTTCATTAATGTTTTATATGTCGATGTGATGATTCTTTGGTGATCATGTTATTTGGATTCAATATTATTTTATAATGCAATGGTTTAATAATTCTAGTTATGATGCAGTAGTTAAATATCATGTTATCTTATGATCAATTTGGTTAGAAATGTTAGCTCGTCATTGATATTATAATTGTTAGAATAGATTAAATGAGAGGACAGTGTAGCATCACTCGTTCACGAGTGCCTTGCTACACTGCAATTCCTTCTCATGATAGGATGTTTGATTATATATATATATACATGTGCTACTTGACGTTTATTTGGATGCAGGATTGCAGGAATAAGTCTCGATTCCACCTGCTTTGGTAGGATAGGGAGAGGAATAAATTAACCCAATGGGTAAAATATTGAAAAAGGGAGTAGGTTTGGAAGTGTCCCCATCCCAAGTCCGTCGTCCTGTTGTAAGTTGTTGTGTCATGACTGAAGTGTTGTCCTTGTTGTTATGCATTTTGATTGTTGAGTATTTATTTATGGTTAGTGTTCGAGCAATTGATCTTAATTGATAAAATAATTAATTAAAGTTGTCTTGTTGTTTTGATTTAATTGCGAGTTAGAAAAATGTTAAATTTAAATATATTATATATTAAAAAGTGATTTAATTAATTAAAAGTGCAAATAATTATAATTAAATTAATATTGTTGAGAATAATTAGATATTATCTTTTATTAATATTAGATTAGAAAATCATGTGAGGATAATATCTTGACTTAATAATTTATTTTAATTAAAATTTTAGATAAGTTGTGCTTTTAAAAGCGGGTAAAAGGACCAATAAGAGAAGAGGATTTTTGAGAAAAGAAAGCAGAAGAGCTTTATTGATTCTTTGTTTTGATTTATTATTTTTATGAGAGAATTATTCACACACACAGGTTTTCTCTGTGGTTTTGATCTGTAAAAAAAAAAGAAAGAAAGATAGTTTTGGTTTTGTGCTTGCTGGGAAAAATTATTGTGGTGGAAGAAAAGATAGATTCAAAAGTGAGCTAAAGAAATTTGTTTATGGAATTTTGTGTTCTTTCATTGTTATTTTTTTTGTAATCCGAAATCAAAAATTAAATTAAAACTAAATGAAATTATTAAAATGAAAATTAAATTATATATATAATAAAAATAAAATATAATTTTTTGGTTATTGGGGGGTGGACAGCCGCCCACGGCCGTACCATCCATGGAGGTGGAGGCTGCGTACCCAGTACTATGTACTGTGGGTGACTGGCAATTGCCCTTTAAAAAGTTTTCAGTCATTTGTTTTTTTTTAAATTTCTTTTATTTAATTTGGTTTTCATTTATTAATGCGATTTGGTTTTTTATTAATATTTAGTTTATATAAATATATAAATATATATATATATATATATTATATTATTTAATATATATTTGTTATATATTATTTAATATATATATATATATTGAGTTTTTAATTCAATTTTTATTTTTATAATATTTGAATGTGACTTAGTTTAAATTTGTTTTAAGAAAAATGGTTTTATAATTTAATTTTTATTTAATTCGAATATGATTGATAATATAATTTTATATAATTAATTAATATATTTATTAATTTTCTAAATGATATTTAATGAATTTTGTAATATACTTTTGGTAAAATGATTTTTATAAAAAGGCTTTATTTGTAGTATATTTATTTTATATAGATGTGTGTGTGGAAGTAGAATAATTTTTATGATAGATTTTATAAGTATAAATTGGTGTATCTATTTTAACTGTATGTATATATATGGATTTTATATGTTGAGAGGGGATAATTATATATTGTTTTTATTTATACATTACAATGTGATAATGTAATCGAGAAAACTAGAAATAAACGAAATGTTTTGATTTGGGTTGTATATTCTCAAGTTGTTAAACGTAGAGTAAGGGTTGATTATTTTATTCAGATGACTTTATTTATTGGAACGCTTTGGTTAGGGAAGTTAATTGTGAAATTTAGAGTAAATGTTTGGGTTGTAAATACTTCAATGTTGGGAAATGAATTTGGTGTTTTTGATTGAGTAAATGCAAGATTGAAAACTGTGTTTGACTGGGTTTAGGAAACCCTAACATTAGATAATGAGTTGCTTGGAATGTTTTTCTGTCATGTTTCTTTTATTCTCCATGTCAGACAAATGGGGTTAAGGGTCTATGTAAGTCTTCCAGAGAAGTTCTTTAGAGTGGGATGTCTTGTGTAGAGGTTCAATTTGTGAGTCACCTTGGGAATGGTGTAGAGTTGTACTATGATGTTGTACCCGGTTTCCACGAACGAGGATTTTGTGCCTCTTGGGAAATAGGAGAGGGTAATGAGATTTGTACCTCCTTTGGAAGGAGTGTGTTTTCATATTTGGTTTCCTCCAGTGTTCGGAGTGAGTTTCCTTGTTTTGTTTCCTCCTTGGATTGGAGAGGTTATGTTGTCTAGTTATCTATTGTGGTATTGTACCTTGTGTGTTGTCGATAGGAGAGTGGCTCTTTGTGGGGGTCTGGCACACAAAGGGGCACCAGGGTAACTCACCTAGAGTTTAATTAAGTGATAATCTAAAAGAATTAATGGGGATCTTTCACACTAATAAAGATAAAGAATGTCTCTCTCATGAAGCAAGTGAAAGATAAGGCTCGAGATGAGATGGGACACATAGTTTTGCGTGAGGGTCCGGCGGTCGGTAGAGGCAAGCCAGGGTAACCCAGGATGGGGGCCCGGTAGCCTAGGAAGGTTGAGCCAGGGTAACTCATGGCAATTTATGCACGACACTCTTCCTATGTCAACAGTTAATCGATTATTGTGCGATGTTCATGATCTTTGTTCTCTAGAAGCATTGTAACCTTGTGTTAAGTGATATTGTGTTTGTAGTTGTTAAGTGACTTTGTGATTGTAGTTGTTAAGTGATATTGTGTCTGTAGTGGTTAAGTGATTTATTGATTTCTCTTTGGTTATTGTTGGAAATAGTCTTTGATATTGTGTCTTGAGTTTCATTGATGTTGTGCTTATGACTTGTTGTATGTTCTGAAGTGGTTTGTTGTTGTGCCCTTTGGATTTGTCATTGTTGAGTTTCTAAGTGGTCTTTGATGTTAAGTTGTCTTTTTGGAGTTAGTATTGTGTTACTGTTAGGCGCACTTGGTCATGGATCCTTCCTTGTCTACTCCTAGCACAGGGGTGGTTGGGTGGAACGTGCTTCACACCCCATTGGGTTCCCCTTTCTGTTACAGATGTATCTTTTATTGCAGGATTTTGGAGGATGTTGATGATCCAGTAATTCTTTGTACCAGATGTATGTTATACTTCAGATGTAATGTATTCATTGATGTATTGTCTCCCACGTGTGTTGGGATGACCTTGATGTGATTTGTATATGTAGTTATCGAGATGTATTTTCAATCAGTTGTATTTTACTATCATTTGGATGTAATGTATATTCAGGCCATGTATTTATTCAGGAACGATCATTTGTAATAGTTGTGTTAAGTCGTGTTATTTATGTGGTAATGTAAATGCCTCATATCTTTATAGTATCTTTCGTTGTCATATATGCATATGTTATGAATATGGTTAGTGTTTAATAGGTATTTTAAATGATGAAGTGGGAATGAATAGATTTATGTAATTGTTTAACTATTGTTTAATCTTATTATCGTTGCTATGGGTTAGAATAGTAATGTCACTTCGTGTACCCCATTGGAACTAGTTGTGCCACATAATACATTGTTATGTTATAATACTTAAGTATGTTTATTATATTCTTTAAAAAAAAAATTGTTCTGTTGTTTTAGTTCCTTTGGGGTTTGCACGGCGGGGCGTGACACCACTAATTATTGAAGAAGGAACCTCTAATAATAGTGACAAATTTGAGGAACCTATCACTAGTAGCATGGACAATAACAAAAAAAATTGCCAATTTTTGTTAAAGACACCAAAGAAGCCTCTAAACACATATTTTTCTAGGAGTCTACATGGTGGAGAAATGGAATTCATAGTAATCAAACTAAAATTTATGAATTTTTAGGGTCACTAAGATATGAAGCTCTAATATGATAAATGAGGTTCCCACAACATGACAAGGAGTGGCAAGAGATTAAAGATGGGTTCCTTTATAACTATGAGTCCACAAAGGTACCCTTAGAAAGCATAAGTAAGATGAGACATACACTTTAGAAAAAAGATGAAACAATCAAATAATTTGATCAAAGATTTAAAGTGATAGTATGAAAGTTGGAGGAGTTGCTAACAAAGAAGTATAATGTAGAATGGTTCATCTCTAGACTATTTCTATAATTAAGAGCCTCTCTAAATGTAAGAATTTTTGATAGCTACTCGAATGAAATAGAGTTAGCATGCAAAATAGAGACACTTTCTTGGAGAAGAAAATATTAAGGAGAAGTATAGATAATATAAAGGTTAAAGATAGGACTTGAATAGTTGAAGATTAAAAAAATTCCTTCCCAAAAGAGAGAATCATTGAGAATCATCATCAATAATGAGAGAAAAATTTGGTGCACATATTTTCTCTAATGAGGGAAATCTAAGAAATGAGTCTAGTATTGAGAGGAGAGAAAAAGGAAACAACATTGAGAACATATAGGTTACCAACACCTTAGAAGTTAAAAGGGTATATAGTGTCAATATGGTAGAGTGCAGGTGCAGTTTTTTAGAGCATAGGACTTCACAAGTTCATAGGTGTAGTTGTATTGGTCCTAGGTGCAACTCTACAGTCTAGATGTTTTGGCAAGAGTTTTAGCAAACAAGAAAACACAATGGCCATGTTTAAATATTTTAAAGGGTATGGTCAATCCTCAGCCTTATGGTTGATTCATTTTATACTAGTTTTGCACAAGAATACACTCCAAACACTTGTTTACAGACCTAAAATTTTCAAGTGGGTTTATAGACTAGTATAGGCCCACCACCCAATTGATTGGGTTAATAATCCTTGATACTTGGGTGGAGCACCCTTTCTCATGAAGGCAGATAGGTAGAGATCTAGTGACACATGGTTGTTAACAGATTCCATGGGAACACCTTCTCTCTCTCTCTCTCCTTGGGAGACCTTCAAGCCAACACAAATATTTCTATCTCAACTTAAGGGAGTACATGGTGAGTAACTTTATGGTATGATCCACATCCCTTGCACTAGTGAAGACCCTAATATAGGTTACACAATGTTTTTCTAGGGCATCCTCTAAACACCAAGAGGGTGTGTGAGACACAACTGTGAACACTATCCTACCACAAGCATGGGTTGAGAAATTTCATTAGGAAATCTCAAACCAGCCCTGCACTCCTAGCTTGGAATCACCTTAAGCATCAGAACTTCGCTAAACATGACATGACTAGATTGGGGTAAAACTTTTGTTCTCCCCCCTTTCTATACCCCATTGGTAACACATGTTGAGGTCATCCCCTAGGGTGATGAAATCCCTAGGTAAGCCTCCTAAAGGAAAAAGGTATGCTAGGTGTTTTTGATCCCCAAGATCACACAAAGTGCCAGGGGAGAGCATAAAATCAAAACTAGCACACCTTGTTTCCTATAAAACTAAACAAAATGAAGAAATACAATAATTTTTTATCCCCAGGATCATTCTAAGTGTGAGGGGAGAGCATACATCTATTGCATCCTTCCAACACAACATACAAGTTCATTTATCCACTACTCTACTTTTAGTGCCTAATTAGTGGAAAACAAAGTCTTCTACAAACATCCTACAAAACTACACATTAGTAGTTGTCTTAATAGCTGGGTCTTGGTCAAGTCAAATAATTACACTTGTTAGTCCAACAAGTTAGCTTAAAACCCAAAAACTTGAAAACAAAATGCAAGTGCAGCTTTGCAAAGAATTAAAATCAAAAGCACGGAAAACCAAAAAGTAGATTTTATACCTACCAGAGGCATATTTTTTAGAACAAAAGTGCAGGGAGTCAACATGCAAGTGCAACAAGTCACTACATAGGTGAAAAATAGAGGCGTTGAAACAAAAGAAATTGCACCTAGAACCAGAAAGCAGATTTGCAAAATTTTACCAAGTTTACATACCCAAAATTGTTATTGTTAACACAATGAAACTTGGTTAATTAACATAACTTACTATGAGTTTTTGATTGATTAACTATCAAAAAATCCAAAATTATGAAAATTCCTAAATATATTAGCCTTCTGCTCGAAAGTAGAAATGTTGCTCTATGAAGCAAAGGCGCAACTAGTACCTACAAAGGCAAAAAATTTTGCTACATAGGTGCAGTGGGTCTCTATGCAAGAACTGAATTGTAGGTGCACATGCATTTCAAGTTAATGTGTAAGCACAACTATTTTTTGTGCAAACGTGACAAAAAAAGGACTCAAAACTGAAAGAAAAAAGCGTAACTAACAATTTATTTTGTACATAAGGATGTGATTTCATTAACCTTAAATATTAATGTTAGACCCCAAAATGAAATGTGAAGTGTGAAACTAGGGAACTTGATAAAAACCTAGGTAAAAAAAATGTTTTTTTAGAGTTGTGGGTAAATTTTAACTTTTACCTTAGTGTGAAGTTGTAGATTGTTGTAAGCAAAAGGAGTAAAGTTGGAAAAAATAAATTACAACTAAAATAGAATGCTAATGCCATTTTATCTATGTAACAAAACCCGCAAACACCCCTGCCACACAAAAATTGTTAGTGAAAATATTAAACTATGTTGGTTAAACAAAAACACAACAGTTGGGATCACATGTGTCATTATTTGAGATAGAGGTGCCACAATATGTAGTGTACCTATGCAATAGTTTATATCAGAGGAATCAAAAGCCAAAGTAGAGGCAAATTGATTTGAATCAAAAGCATATTTTTACAAGATCCAAGACCTGCAAGCTAAAATCTTCCCAAAACTCAAATAAAAGTTAGTAAAAGGAATGTGGGTTCCATCGGGCATGCCAAAATGTGAGAGGGAAATCAATGAAATCATGCAATGTAAATGATATTCAAATGAAACAAAGGTAAATGCATAAACTAGATTATAGCTTCCTCTCCATGATTGAGCTTCACCAAGATGCACCCAAACTCTTGATAGATTTTCTCAAGTGTTTCTATGTGGATTGCTCACTGAAAATACCAGCATAATGTAGCTAAGTCAACTCAAGATGTGAAAGTGAGGGGAGGAGACTTGAATTTATAGATGTGAGATGAGAGGAATGGAGGGCTATGATTTAATGACTTAATCAAGGGTGGAGATTGAATGTGAACCATAGATTTTAAGAACTCGAAATGCTTAGCTCTCTTCCTAAGATTTTTCACCTAGAAAGAGAGAGAGTAGGCTCCTAAAATGCTTATGTTTCATTAAAATTAGGATGTATGCAATGTAATATGATGTAAATGAACTAATATGAGTGCAATTGATTGATTAAAATGAATGCAAAGATGCAATTTATGTTATGTTTGAAAACACAGTGTGATATGCAAACTACTATGAAAGATGAAGAAATTGAAAGAAATATGCAGAACATAAGGTACAGGGTCAAATATGAGTGCACCTAGATGATGCATGAGATTTTTGGAATGTATGGAATGTTGATGAAAATTTCTGATTTCTCACAGTGGGACTCATTCGCCAAGGGTGGCAAATTAGTCCTCCGACTAGTGAAAAAGTGTTGGGAGTTGATTTCTGATAGCCGGGAGTTGATTTCTGAAAAAATGCAAATTTCCAAATTTTGGGTGGGACTCATTTGCCAAGGGTGGCAAATCAATCCTCCCCAATATTTATAAAAAGTCAAAGGTCAACACTACTACTCCAGATCTGGTAATGATTGAATATCAGGTTGTTAGGGTCAATTCTATAGAAAACGAGTTGGAAGTCACTCAAATTGCTTGAATAGATGATGAATTGATTTGAAGAGCACAATTGACTTGAAATCAACTTTTCAACACCTTTAACCTGTCAAATCTGCAAAACAAAGGCTACAAAGACACATGCAAAGGGGAAAAATGTTTGAGGATTAGTGAATAGGGGTTTTCCTTGGTCAAACCCCACTTTAGTAATCAAACCCAATATAAATGAATGAAATGCAAAGGAAATGATAAATGAATAACATGAAAGTATTACAAACTTACCATTAATGATGCAAAATTCTTGAAAGTGGGGTTTATATTGGGTTTTATTACTAAAGTGGGGTTTGACCAAGGCAAACCCCTATTCACTAAGTGCTTGAAAGTGCATGAATTAATGATGCAAAATGCTTGAGTGCTTGAAGATTGCTTGAATATGTTAGGAGATATAATGCTTGAATGAGGAGATGTAAAATGAGGTTAAAATCACATATTTATACAAATCTTGTGCCTTACTATCCGTTCATACCTCATCACAGGCCAACATGAAGTGAATTTGAGTAAAATCCTAAAAAAAAATTTGAAAAAAATTGAATTTAGGGCGAAGGGGGACTCATTCGCCACCCTTGGAGAATGAGTCCCACCTGGGACCCACAACCAAGTGTCAGAAATAAAGTCATGTTCAATGTTGTTTGTTGGGATAGGACCCAAAGATACACTTAATATAAGTATATGAGGGCATAAAGAGACAAAATAAAGCACGAGAAAGGTGTAAATAGTGAAAACATGCCTAGAAAAGCAAGAAATCTTGTTACAAGACTTTAAACACTTTGAAATAGGACTTTTTGATGAGTGAAAAGGTGGTTTTTAGGTGAATTGCATTAAATAAAGTCTAGAAGAATGTAGAAATGTCTTACAAAACTTCACAAAACCTTCGCAAGACATCAATCTTTAAGTTTTAGCTCCGAAATAAGCATGTTCAAGCCAAGATACATCATAAAATCAAAGCAACATACCTCCAACACTATGAAACAAGGCCTAAAAGATCATGAAAATGGGAAGGGTCCATTTTTAGACGGTACAGAATGATGGTGAGGATCAAGAGCACTATGGGGAAAGGGGGAAGAGATGAGTTGTTCTCACACATGTGTGAGGAAACCTTGGGAAGTGAGGCATTAAATTTGTGTAAGAGATAGGGTGGCTCATAAGGTGGCTTGTTTAAGAGGGTGTAAGAGATAGTGGGGTAAGGTGAGATCTCACACATGTGTGAAAGGTGTAAGAGAGGCTTATGACACTTTTCATTATGAGACAAGTTTGGGCAGAGGTGAGGGAATTTAAAATTATTAGAAAATAGATAATGATGGTTAGTGAGAGAGATTAAATTAATTAATTTAATAGGCTAGGTTGAGTTAATAAACCAATGGTTTATTTAACTTGAGGGGAGTTAAATGTTGAAGGATGGGCTAATGATGATTAGAGAAGAGATAAAGCTAATTAGTCAAAGATTAATTAACTTGAATGGGATTGGAAGAAATGGGAATAATGGTGGGATTAATTAAATAGCTCAAATATTTAATTAATTATAAGGAGAACATTGAATAATTAATTAAATAATAAATATTTAATTAATTAGGGGTCAAGAGAGGTGAATTAATTAAATAATAGAGTATCTAATTAATTTAGGGAGAAATAAGGAAAATTAATTAAAATTCAAAATTTTAATTAATTAGGGAGATAATGTCAGAATTAGGTTGACTACAAATAGTCCTTCAATACTAATTAAATCAACTATAGATGAGAGGGTGAAGATAAATTATTTTTAAAAAACTAATTTGATTATAGTCTCGATATTGATTTCTTATTTTTATATGAACTATATAAGTCTTTTATAAACATACCAATTAGGTCAATGGTTATATCTTCAAAAGAAACAACCTATAATGTACTTTATTATTTGCTATCTTTAGTTGAAGTACATATCTATATCTAAAATCTATAAATGTAGCTTTACACTTTGAATAGTACCATGTCTCATCATTTTGTAAAACTAATTTTTACACTATTTTTTGATTGAATCAAGGGGATAAAATTAACCAAAAAATGAATATAATTTTATGAACCATATTGATACTTTTACAATGCATTAAATGGATTCTTTCATGTGCATACTATCTTTCTAAATATTGGAAATTGTATTTCTTATAATTAGTAGAGGCACACCCACAGGGTATGTAAATAATAAGATAACATCATTCACATTATGTTTAAACCAATATTTTAGTTGTGTTTCCTCTATGTTTAAGATTATAGATAGGTGGGTAGTGATTAAAGTGTTTATTACCTTTCCATTATACTAAAAAACACACTCATTTTAACTATAAGCACAAAAATATTATGCAAGTGGTACATCTCTTGGAGTAGTGCACCTTACTTTTGAGTGGTTGGAACCCATAATTGAAATTAAAAGTAAAGGAAGACACATATAATAGAATGATGTTCCTCCTAAGAACCTCTATCATGTTTATCCTTATTATGTATCTTGAATCAACGTAAATTATAATTCTAATAACATCAATAAGGAAATTACTAGAGATGTGTAAAATTTTATTGAGAGGTATGGAAGATAACTAATGTTTTGGAATCATAAGGTCATCTTCAGAGAGATAAATCTTGAAATCATCTAATAAAAAAATTTCAAGTTTGGTTGTTTAGTTTGTCAGACAACTTGTTAGTGTTTTTAATAATCCCACTAGATATTGTATAGACAACTCTAACTTGAACATTGGCATAATGAAGATCAACAACTTAATTGAAGCATGTAACACACCTTAGTGTGCTCACAATCTATAATATCAAAGGTAAATACTTTTTCTTGCCCCTTTTGTGTATTGAATTGGTGCATTTTTTTATTGTAACAAAACCATTTATAAGCCACCTAGTTTAGAATGGATTCAAATTTTTAATATGAGTAATTGTAGAGGAAAGTTCTTTCATCCATAGAGATGAATATATTTTAAATAGTGTTCTTTGAAGAGATGGGTTTGCTACTTTATTATTCTCAATTGTATTAGTAGATAGACAACCTAAGACCTTGGAATATTTTACTTGGTCTTGTTCTTCAAATAGGCAATTGGGGTCATCAATTTGATATCATGATGCAAGCACGTGAATTTTTATTGAAAAATGACAATCTGCCTATATAACTACAATAAGTAGTACTAGAAATAGAAACAAATTTTAAATTATGGGATCAAGAATGTTTATGATGAGGAAAAGAAAGTTTTGATGGGACCCAAAACCCAATACAGACAAGTTTTAAGGGACTAGAAACCCTATCCAAGAGAAACATGTTACATCAAAGATAAACCAAATACCATCAGCAACCCATCAACAACAACTCTAAGATCACAACTAGACAGCACAAGCTGCACAAATGTTTTACGGGGACCTTGAACCCACCAATCAACAACTAATTAGATAGGGACCATAACCCCAAAAGTTTTGAAGGGACCTTAAACCCTTAACTAGTTTTTTTAGGGACCTTGACCCCATAACAGGTTTTGAAGGGACCATGAACCCTTTACAATCAAGCTTTTGCAAGGACCTTAAACCTAAATAAAAGAGGAAACAAAGAAGAGCTCCAATCTTTAACAGTGTCACTCACCCTGCAACACCAACCCATACTCCACCTCAACAGGAGAGAGCTCCCCTCTATAGGAGAGGACAAAGCGAGATCCTACACTATTAGAGACACCACTCTTTTATACACACCAACTCCACCTCAATAGGAACCAACAACTGAGTAGAGCACATTCCACCACCACTACAACAATCAGCTCCACCTCAATAGGATAGGGAACTATCTCTATGGGAGAAATCTTCCCCTTAATAGAAGAATACAATTGTAGAAAGTAGTAGAAATCCATCACTCTAATAGCACAAGAAAACACTTCATCCTTCAACTGCAAGAGAGTAAGAAACTGGATAAAGAGCATCTTGCAAACCTTAGCTAAAGAAAACCAAAATATTTGAGCATAATCAACATTTAGCTGGGTGTAAATAAAAGGCATGAAGAGCCACCCAGCCACCAACTAGGACCCATCACCAAGGGTACAAAACAATACCCCACACAAATTGCTCCAACAATAGACAAAAATCTAGGTAAAAGCAAATAACCCTGAACAAGCCTCTAGAGATGGAGAAAACCCCAACCCAAGTAGAAAAACCAAATACAATAAGGGGCCCAATGCCACACCACCAAGGGTATTGAAAACAACATGGATTAAAGAAAGAAACATGAACACCACCCAACCAAAGAAACACACACTGAAGAGAAACCGCTCCTCATCCAACAAAAATAAAACCACACACATCTGAGCTTTCATCAAAAGAAAATGAAAAAAACTTAGTCTAGAGATAGAAAGCAACCCTCCTCAACAGAATAGACCAACTACTTTGCATAGAGGAGAGAAAATAGAGCAGTGCCAGAGCAAGCAACAAACAACAAAGATCCAAAAGACTCACCCCAACCATAACTAGCCTGAACAAAGACCATAACAGAGGCCCAACATAAACCAATGCCCACAGAGGAGAAGACAAGACCCCAACCAAACTCCCCTAGGAAGGAGGGGAAGTAAGAAACTAGGCAAATGACCTCCACCACAACACCCCAATATCTCCCCAAAGGAAAATCACAATGAGAGAGAAACAAAAATAAAAGAGAAGATGTACATTGAGGTCCTCAAAAAACACCAAATAAGGGAGATTCAATAGAAACAACATCATCTCACAGAACAAGGGAAAGAGCTCGCCCATGTAAGCCCTAGCAATCCTAGCAAAAAAACTTGCCACAAGAGAAGAGCCCAAAATCCATGACCCCAACACAAAACACCTATCCCAAAGAATTTCCTCATATGCCTACAAGTAGCAAGAGAATCCACAAACCTCTCGCAGCAACAAAGATTTGAAAACCCATCCAACAGGTACCCAGACCAAGAGAGGAAGAAGTTCTTCCTGCCGAGCCAGAACGCCATCAAGATCATCGCCATCCTTTGCAGTCCCCTCACCCTCTGAAGCACCTTCTCCTAAACTCAAACTCAGATTCCCACCTCTCCCACTCATTGCTCTAATTCAAATATTTTTTGTTAAATGGGATCAAGAATGTTAGTTTCTAGGTAATTGATCGATAGTTTCCAAGAGATTGACCAAACATATTGACTCACCTTAACATGGAAATAATAAGGAAATTGTATCTTATGAGTGGTAGCATATCCCATTTGGATTTTTTTAAAGCTATATCGTGTATATTTTTTTGGAAGTTTATCTTTTTACTTATGAACACCATTGAAGAGATCTATTTTGTATCAAGTTGTTGATTTAGGCCCATGACAAAAATTGATGGTATTTAATACTTGTAGATGCAATTTTAAGTGTAGGTTTTCATTGTTGACCATCTTGATTGCATTTTTAGTCAAATAATATTATTTTGAAAAGTCAAATATTCTTATAAAAAGAACACTTGACATATGACAACTATTATGTCATGAAAGTAAACTCTAAAATTATACTTGAGAAATGAAATAAACATTGAAGATGATCCTGAAACCAAACTCTTAAGTTAACTATGTATGTCTAATGCATGTTGAAGAAAGATTTCACTTTTAAAAAAGAATAAACAAATGAATTAAATATGAAAAATTTAATATTTTTAGACAAGCTATTAAAAATACCTTCAAAATAATTCCTACCACTTCATTTGTTTGCAATAAGATAATGCTCAATGGAAGTTTAACCTATGCATAATTTAAAAAAAGAAGAAAGTGTAATAATGAATAGAGAATTCAACTAAATAATTGTAAGGAAGCTAAGGTAGTAGAACAACTTCCTACACTAATCTTTAGAGGAGAATAATGAAAAAATTCTATAGATATTTAACAGTTATAGAAACTTAAACATAAATAAAAATAAATATCATGCATACCATGACACAGTGATTTATGTGGGGAAAACCTTTTCGAGAGAAAAAACCCACACTCCAAAAGCCACCCAATATATTATTCAGTAAATCACAAAGATTACAATATACTTGCAGAGCAAGCTTCTCATAGGAGTATCACCACTCAGAGATCAAGAGACAACACAACTTCTATTAGACTCTTAGAATACATCACTATCTCTCTCTACCACAATCATAATACAATGCCCTCATAAAATAGGATTACATTCTAGGGAAAGATAGGCCAACAAAATATCCACCATTACATCTAAAACCTAATAATTAACGATCTAGATTTATAATATATCATTTATCTAATGTATGTCATCCATTCTAGTAGTTTCCTGAAAAATTTAACAAGAAATTGTTTACATGTATCTCACTCTCCCCCCTTATTCCATTGTATACACCTATCAATGTAACTAGGATATATATATATATATACATCCTATCAACAATAAATCATTATATAGTTGCAAGGTTGAGACACATTTTCCCAAAAAATCCCCCAGTTGTCAAACACCTTGTAAGAGCAACGGGAGGGAGTAAAAATTATTTCTTAATTGCTAAGGGACGAAAGGCCCATAGTCTCTAAACACCCTCTAAATTTCTATGTGCTCACAGGCTTAGTTAAAGAATCAACAACATTCATCAAAGTCTCTACCTTAACCAACTTCAACCTACCATCTTTGACCATATCTCTAACAAAATGATATTGTACATCAATGTGCTTGGTCTTGGCATGAAATGTCGGGTTCTTGGCTAGACATATTGCACTCTGACTGTCATAATAAATTTTCATTGTGCCTTGTTTTGTTCCAATATCTAAACATAGTGTCTTAAGCCAAGTGGCTTCTTTACAAGCATGAGTAGCTGCCATACACTCTGCTTCAGTAGTGGATAAAGCAACCATATAGCTTGTCATTTACTCATCCAACTGATTGCACCACCAAATAAAGTAAACACATAAGCACTGGGGGATCGTCTGCTATCAATATCACCTGCCTAGTTTGAATCCACATAGTCATGAATATCAAGGGAAATATTTTATTCAATCACATTACTATGATAACATAAGGAGTAATCTGAGGTACCGGAAAAATATCTGAAGACCCTTTTAATTGTATCCCAATGAACTCTACCAGGATTAAACATATATCTAGAAAGAACTCTCATTGCTTGGGCAATGTTTGGTCTAATAAAAACCATATCATACATGAAAATTTCAACTGCACTCTGGTAAGGCACTCTGCTCATGTCTTCCATCTTTGATGAAGATGTTGGACAATCTAAAATAGATAACTTTGTTCCAACTGAAACAGGAACACACAATGCTCTAGAATCCTACATGTTAGATCTCTATAAAAATAAATTGACATACTTACTTTGGCCAAGCCATAGATTTCTTTTCACTCTATCTCTTTTAATTTCATCCCAAGAATGTGTCTAGCTACACCAAGGTATTTCATTTCAAACTTAGTAGCAAGTTGAGATTTCAGTTCTGAATTCATACCTTTTCCTTTGCCAATAAATAACATATCATCAACATATAATGCAATAAACAAGAAATGATCACCATCAATTTTATAATAAACACAATGATCTAATTTAGAACGCTCAAATTATAAACTCAACACATATGTATCCAATTTCTAGTACCACATCCTAGGACTCTGTTTTAATCCATACAAAGATTTCTTCAATTTACAAACTAGTTTACTTTTTCCTTTCACCACGTAGTGCTTTGGATGTGTCATATAAATATCCTCCTCCAAATCACCATGAAGGAAAAAAAATTTCACATCCATTTACTTAATCTATAAATCATAAGCAACAAAAATAGAAAGAAAAAATATAATGGATGTCATTTTTGCAATAGGAGAGAGTACCTCACCATAATCAACACCCTCAACTTGAGAGTAACCTTTTGCAACCAACCTTACTTTGTACTTCTTAATACCTCCATCTAAACCAATCTTTTCTTGAACACTCATTTGCAACCAACAGGTTTTTGTCCTTCAAGCAATGGTACAAGATCCCATGTATCATTCTTTTTCAAAGATGCCATTTCTTCATCCATAACAATCTTCTAGGATTTTGCATCATTCATACCTAATGCCTCCTCTACAGATTTGGGTTCATCCATGTTAATATTCAAATAAAAAATACATCTCCAATCATCAGGTGTATACCTTTCAGGTGGTTGTCTATTCCTTGTAGACCTATGAACAAGTTGATTTGGAGGTTCTTCCTCCTCTTCTAAAGATCCAAAGCTAGATGAGCTCTCCTCAACTTATTTTCTGTCCTTGGGCCTTGATTCAACTTTCTCAAGTGTAGAAGGAAATTGAATCACATCTTCCTATTTACTTTGTTCTAGTTGCAATGTAACAAAAGAAGGCCCAGTTTCTCTAAAAATAACACTTCTATATATTACCTTTTGTGCAACAGGTTCCCAAAGCTTGTATCCTTTCACACTGTAATTATATCCAATGAAGATACATTTCACAGCCTTGTTCTCCAACTTTGTTCACTTCTCCTTTGGCACATATCCATATGCCTCACAACCAAAATTTTTAAGATTTCTTAATGAAGGCTTGCAACCTGACCATGCCTCTATAGGCATCTTATCAACAAGAGCAGATGTAGGAGACCTGTTAATCAGGTAACAAGTAGTGGCAATAGCTTCAGCCCAAAATCTTTGTTCTAGGCCAACACCACTCAACATACTCCTAGCCTTCTCCATCGGTGTCTTATTCATTCTTTTTGCAACTCCATTCTGTTGTGGAGAATACAGATTTGTATTCTATCTATGAATACCACAATCCTTACAAAATCTATCAATATCATTAGAGAAAATTTCACCACCATTATCATTCCTCAAACATTTTATTTTCTTTCCAATCTACAACTCAGCCATTGCTTTAAATTCTTTAAATCAACTGAAAACTTTAGATTTACTCTTTAAAAAAATATACCCAAGTCCTACTATAATCATCAATAAATGAAACATAATATGTGGATTTACCAATCAAAGGAACATCTACAAGACCAAACACATCAGAATGAATAAGATCAAATACACCACAAGATTTATGAAAACTCAAGTAACACTAAACGCGACTTTGTTTTTCATAAATGCAATGCTCATAGAAATCAAATTCAAGATTAAAATTAGACAAACCTTCAGCAAGGTTTTTATTTTTCAAGGTCCTTAGACCCTTTTCTCCAATGTGGCCAAGTCTCTGGTGCCATAACATAGTTTTCTCTACAGGTAAATTTTTCTCAGAAGAAAGAGCACCCTTAGGTACCCAAAATCCATGACCATCTACTAAAGGTGAAACCCTCACTTCTTCCACAAACTTTCTTTTCACATAAGTACTTTACACTCAATAGTGCATGCATCAAGCTTATACGATGTGTCATATCTGACACCTCTAGCAATCACCATAGCACCTATAACCATCTTGCATCCTACATCAAAAAATACTACTTGCACACTTGCATCTATTAGTTTGTTTATAGATAAAAAATTTCATTCTAATCTAGGGATCTATGCAACACACCATTAATCCTTTTTATTCTACCATCAGGAAACCTGATTTTAACTTTACCATGACCAACAATGTCTAAATGAGAACAATCACCCAAGTACACCTTACCTCCATCAATTTTTTCATATTTAGAAAACCAATCTCTATTAAAGGTCATATGAAAAGATGCACCCGAGTCAATTAACCATGCATCATTACTTGCACGAGTTGCCAAAGCTGTAATCAATGTGTCACCATCTTCCTTCTTGAACTCAGAATCAAAATATTTTTTTTCTATTTTTTCCTTCTTTGCATTCCTTATGAACATGTCCAGGATTACCACAGTTCCAACAAATAACTTTGGACTTTCTAAGAGATTTAGATCTCCCCCTAGACTTAGATTTGTCACACTTTTCATTCTTCTTTCCTTTTTCCTTAGGTCTTCCATGAAAATTTAGGGCCTCCTTGGCAATGAAAGATACCTTCCTCCTCATCTCTTTAGAAAGAAAAGAACCCACCATATCTTCAATCTTCAAAATTACAGAAGTACTCCCACTAGCCATAACAAGAGAATCCCACAAATTAGGCAAAGAACAAAGCAAGATCTAACTTTTTCCTCCTCATCCATTTTGACACCAATTGATTTCAACTGAGCCACTAGCATATTGAATGCTTCTAGATGGTTTGTGATTCGTTCACCCTCTTCCATTCTCAAGGAATACAACTTCTTCCTCAAGAAAATCTTATTCACTAAAGATTTGGACTGATACATCTCACCAAGCTTCTTCCATAGTTTCTATGTAGAGGTCTCCTCATGGACATTAATTAAAATAAATTCTGCCAAAAACAATCCAATTAAACCCTTGGCTTTATGATCCATATCATCATATTGAGCAGCTTAAGTGGGATCTACAAGCCTTGAAACATTCTTATCAACAAAATCCCACAGATCTCGATCTATCAATAAATCCTCCATCTTTAGTTTCCACATCTCAAAATTATTTCTAGAAAATTTCTCCACCTCTATTCTCCCTGATGAACTCACCATTTGAAAATTCCTATAATGAGATCACAACGTATCTTTTGCACAAGCTCCCACTCAAATCTGGATTAGTTCAAAAAACCCAACAACCCACAATTGAAACCAAAGGTGATCAAGCTCTAATGCCACTTGTAAGGAAGCTAAGGTAGCGGAACAACTTTCTACACTAATATTGAGAGGAGAATAATGCAAACTTTTATAGATCTTTAACAATTACATAAAATTAAACAAAAATAAACATAAATATCATGCATACCATAACACAATGATTTACGTGGGGAAAACCTTTTTGGGAGAAAAACCCCACACTCCAAAAGCCACCCAATATATTATTTAGTAAATCACAAAGATTACAATATACTTGCAAAGAAAGTTTCTCACAAGAGTATCACCACTCAAAGATTAATAGATAACACGACTGTTATTAGACTCAGAATACATCACCGTCTCTCTCTACTGTAGCCGTAATACAACACCCTCATAAAATAGGATTACATTCTAGGGCAAGACAGACCAACAAAATATCCACCATTAGATCTAGAACCTAATAATCAATGGTCTAGATTTACAATGTATCTAATGTATGTCGGTCATTCTAGTAACTTTGCTTAAAAAGTTAATAAAAAATTGTTTAAACGCATCCCACTCTTCCCCTTATTCCATTATATACACCTATCGGTGTAACTAGAATATATATATATATATATATATATATATATATATATATATATATATATCGTTATATAATTGCAAGGTTGAGACACATTTTCCCAACAACAATGTTGTATATGATTTGGAAGTAGTGCTTGAGCTAGAAAATATATTTACTCTTCTAAGTAGAACTATAAAATTAGATTAGAATTAGTGAACATAATATATATATATATATATATATATATATCATTATATAATTGCAAGATTGAGACACATTTTCCCAACAACAATGTTGTATATGATTTGGAAGTAGTGCTTGAGCTAGAAAATATATTTACTCTTCTAAGTAGAACTATAAAATTAGATTAGAATTAGTGAACATAATATGTTCACAATACTTTATAACTTAGAATTAGTGAACATAAGATGTTCAAAATACTTTATAGCTTAGAATAAGAAAAATGTGTATTTAATAGATTTGATTTAGATGTTTAGGTCATCAATTGTTAAAATGTAAGTTAAAAAATGTAAGGAATGTATTTTACATATAAGTTATAAACAATTCATGGTAACATATTTGATTCATGTAGAACAATAGTTACACATATTAATAGAACCTATATCACCAATTATTGGAGTAATGTAAAATCAACAATTATAAATTTAGTTAGTGGTTATAAATATACCTATTTATAGACATCAATGTCATTGATTGTTAAAGGAAAAGTAATTGAAATGCATGTAACATGAGGATTAGCTCAATAAAACTAACACCATATTAGAATTATACTTGAATGAAATTGCAATTTTATTTTTAAATAAGTACAACAATAATTATTGTAAATAGTATAGGATATAATAGAACTATTATTATATATTAGTTAAATATTTTTAAAAATGTGATTAATTATTAGAGCACATGTAATAGAAAGGAGAAAGCCAGCTCATAGACAAAGCACACCTATGTATGTAACATCCTAACATAACATCCCATCCCCATCTCACGCGCTAGACAAAACACATGCCGAAAAGACTAACAGATGTTGACGGAGACAACAACGGATGGATGAATGATGACGGAGATGGATGGCGGTTCTAAATGTTTTAAAAAGAGCAGGCAATTTTAAAAATGGGAGATTTCAAATTTGAAATCGTCCTATATATCCCATGGACGCATTTCAGAAACTCATTTTTCATGCGAGCAGGAAGGAATATGGTGGATGTCTCAAACCACAATGCCAACCCTTCCATTATCGTCAACAACACTATAAGTAGGTGATTTTATGTTAGTTTCTGATTAATATTTGCAGAGGTTTATTTGAAAGTTATGTAAAATTGATTTTGTGTTACACAACAGAGAAAGTGGGATTTTTTCACTAGAGCCATGCGAGATTTGAGCATACTATCATTAATTTTTATTCAAAAAGAAAAACTGGAAGGCTTTGAAGAAGTCATTTGATGATTTTATTCATACTAATATTTCAAAATAAGTCTGTAGACACAAGATGGGCATACAGGGAGTGACATGAAAGTTGTTTGCTATGGAAATTTTGGCATGGAAATGTCTCTTGGTTTGTCAAACCACAATGCCAATCACTCTGTCATCCCCAGCTCTGTAAGTCTACAGCTTTGTATTCCTTGAAGTTTTCAGGCTAATGTTGAAAGCTAAGAGAAGTCAAAACTTTTAAGAAGGTCTTGATCAATTGCTCGAAGATGAAGCAATTTAAATTTGCAATTAATTCTATCTTGTTGCTTGTAGAACTAATGTTTTGCACAATATGTTCTATTCTAAATCATATATTAGAAAAGGGGCATTTGAATGGCCAAATTTGGGCACTTAAAACATTATCTGGTTGACTCTTTTATGATATTTATATGTATGAAGTTATCAAGGACTCTACTTCTTATGGTGTGCTAGTTGTGCAACAATTTGCTTTAGAATTTCCATGCCAAAAAATTCAAAATATGAGAAAAGTTGAAGTATTATCATTTGTGGGGATGGTTAAGAATTTTCTTTCAAGGATTTGATTTGAGAAAATGGTGGAAAGTAGTACTTGTGCTATATTAAAACCTGGTTCAACATTAAAATTTTATTATTTGCATTGAAAATTCATCCTTGATTGGGGTTCCACAATCATGACTTCCCTCAAAAATGTTGCAGAGTGAAATAAGATGGTATGAAGAAAGTTGCATAGTTGCATTTTTGTTCTCCACATTTAAATTGAATCCAAAAATGTTTGTGACTGTGATAGGCACCTAAAGAAACAAAATATAATTTCCTAAGTGGCATTGCTAAGTGATGCAAGCTTTTCATTGAATTATTTATATTTTCCCTTTCTCAACATCGAGTCTTAAATTTTAATTCCTTGTAGGGCCTGATTTCTTCTCCTGTGTGAACACGTTTTCTAGTTTTATTGTTTACATTTTTTGGATTTGGATAATGGAGTTGTAATTGTTTCTTTCTGTAGGAAAATGACCACATCAAGCTCAGTTGATGCAGCCTCCACCAAGCTTGCTTTTTGAAAATGGAAGAACGGAAATAGGAAGTGCCAATTCTTGTTGCTTAAAATAAGGTTGTGAACTATACAAATCCTGGTAATTGTAGATCTGATGTAGATATTGTGCCAAAAAAAAATAGTAAAAGGTTTCTTATTGTGCAATATGGAAACCTTCAATGCTTTAAATTTTTAAAATATAAACTCGAACATCTTTGTAGGATTCTGCTTTTATTTGTTACACTAGTGTTTACAAGTCAACTATTGCAATGACTACATGATTTAGGTTGGTATATAAGAAAAGGTTATTATATTAGGTGTGTACATTACTTTCTCACAAGTAAGTTTTTCTGACGGTGCATTTTGTTCATCATGTGAGATGGGGGATGAGGTGTTATGTTATAATGTTACATACATAGGTGAAGTGGTTGGGTGGCACTAATAGAGCCTATGTAAATATTGTGTTTAGTCTCTAATGTAAACAATCATGTTAGTTTCACTTAATAAAACATTTGGAGAATTGTATATGTATAATGGATTCCTTGCATACATTGCTTCACAACATTATTTTTGTTCTTATCTTACATTAATGAATTTCAAAGGTGTCATGATTGTTTTATGCACTCTTTAATTAGACAAATCTATTTTTTTCCTTCATACATTATCCAAATTAAAGTGAAAACCTATATGTATATGCTAGAACAACTCTTTGGTACAATAAAAATGACATTTCATTTTATTCATTTGATTGGAACAAAAAATGCTCACATTATTTGTAGCATTGGAAAACACACTGTCCACTATTAATTATTTCCTTATGAAAAGTTTTTGTTTTGTATGCACCAACAATATAATGAAGTCCCCTATGTTTTCCAACTTGCCATTATTTTGTACATTTATTTGTCAATCATATGAAAACATTAAAATGAAAATTTTACTCAAACTTTTAGTTGTGATACATTTTTAAGGTAACTTTAATTGCATTATTATTGTTTAAATAACAATTTTTTTATTACATTCATAATGTTATGTAAAATTGCAGGTTGGAAAACATTGGGTGTCATGAAACCTAAAACCCACACACTTTTTTTAAATCGTAAACACATAACAATCCAATTGGTTAGTCACTCCTAAGCTCAATTTGGTTAGTTTTATGTATCCCCAAAATGCAACTCCTTGTGCTTTCCACCATTTAGCTTTGAACATGCAAAATGAAGTAACAGATAACCCAAATTATGTTTTCTGACATAATTATTTTGTGCATTTATTTTTCAATCATATGAATAAATTAAAACACAATTTTAGTGTCACTAATAGTTGTTATTTGAATTTTGAAGGTGCGAGTTACATAACATTCCTACTATCTAAATTTAAGATTTTTTCTAATTACATCCAACTGTTTTGTAAAATTGCAGTTTAGAATACACTAGGTGTTATAAAACCTTGCAACCCACATATAGTTTTAGAACCCTAAACACACAACAACCCAATTGGTTAGTCACCCCTTAGCTCAAATTTGGCTAGTTTTATGTAGCCCCCACCTGTAAATCCTCTCCTTGCTCTCCACCACTTAGCTTTGAACGTTAAAATGAAATAACTCAAAACCCACTGTATTTTCCAACCTACAAATATTTTGACCATTTTTTTCTCAATCATATGAAGAAATTGAAATACAATATATTTCCTTAAACTAAGAGTTATAAATTTTGAAGGTGCCTTACATTATGTTACCAATATTGTTGTGGGAGGGAGAAACAAGTGCTAGATCAATGGAAATTTGCACAACCCTTGCGTGTACAAAACCCCTTTCATTTTGTGCATCTCAATATCAACAACCCATATTTTCTCATTATGCAAGGGTGCATCACTAAAGTTTCAAACATGAAGCCTCTTGAGATCTTACCAATGCCAACTAGACCAGCAGGTAATAGATTGTATGAAATGAAAATGGAATATGCTCTAAAAACACTTGAAAAGAAGCAAACCAAAGTAAATGAGATACATAATGCATTGGTTGTAGATGTAGACACAAAAAATATACCAATCACACTTGATCCTGATTACTAACACAGTTTCATCCTGAATCATCTTCTTAGCTAATCACCACCCTTCATCCCTTAATTAAATAAATCATAATTTATCTAATTGAGTCATTCTCTCTTGTTAATTAAATAAGTCAAAGTTATTTAATTAACCCTCTAGTCTCTATTTAATTAAATAATTCATTTTATTTGATTAAATCTCTAAAGTCATCTTATTAAATTAAATAAATTAAACCTTATTTGATTTAATCTAACATCATCATCCCTCTTTACTTAAATAAATCAAAATTCCTTTATTTAATTAAATCTAAATAATTTTCCTCTCAACTTTGTTTTAAATCAACCTAAAAACAAAAATCAAATAGTCATATCATCTAATCCCTCGTTAAATTAATTAAACCTTGATTAATTTAATCCTAATCATCCAATTTCTTTAGGTTTTGCCACTTGCACATAAAAATACATGTAATGGATTTATTAAATCCCTATTTTCTTTCAACTTGGCATCTTTAGGGGAATATTCCTCCAAGTTTGAAAATCCCTCCAAGTGGATTTGTTCTTCCAACAAGACATTCATTCCCTCTTACATGTCCTTGTGCATTGAGCCAAGTGGCATTTAATTCATTATTTTTCCCTCTAACATGTCATTTCACAAATTTTCAAATTCCACCTAATTCCATTTATTATGCACATTCATCAAAATGTGCTCAAGCTTCCTCCATTCACATATTGACAAGTGGAACTTGCCCATTGGATGTTGAATGATCCCAAATTGCTCCATTTTGCTCATTCCTCCATCTTGTCTTTCTATAAATAAGAGGCTTCTCTTCTCATGTTGATCATCCACAATTTGAGCAAACTTATTATACTCAATTTTATTTTCAAGCATCACCATTTTCATCAATTTTATCAAGTTTGTAGCTAGGTTATGCAAGAATTCTACCATATTGGATCTCATCTTCATCAAATCAACACAAAGATTGCATAGGAGTTGAGAAAGGGCCAATTTCCACATCAAATTGGCACCAATTCCCCCATGAGATCAAGAGTTTTCTTTACATTGAATATGATTTGATAGCTTTTGTTTATGTTTGCTGATGTTCTTCATCTCATTTCTTGTTCTTTGCAATTTAAATGGATTTGATGGGGAATCTTGATTCTCACTTGCATTTGATCTAATGATATGTTTGGTTCTTGTGTTTGTGCAGGTCTGGGATTGGGGTTCTACATTTGGTGCTACAAGGAGGGCGAACTTGAAGATTCAATAATGTTTTTTCCAAAATTTTGTCATTTTGTGCTAACATTTGCATCTACAGGAAACTACGTCACTATTATTCCAATGATGCCATACAATGCTGCTATCAGTCCAACGCCATATAGCGATGCTTCAAACTACAAACCATGCCACTCAGTCTTTCCTGCCCAGAATTCAAATTTTCTAACTCCGCTACTAGGTCAGTTTATGATCACTAGTTTTCTCAAATTCCAAATTGCGCCACTGGGAAAAACTCTACCACTATCACACTCTCTAATTTTACTGTAGAGAATCGTTGTCTAACAAGCAACGCCATACAATGCCATTACTTCCTCAAAGTGTACTGCTTGTGCAGACTGCACCATTGGGGTGAAGTAAAAAGTTCAAATGGACTCAGTTTAGACATGTGCTTTTTCATTTTGGTCACTTTAGGTTGCTAACTGGTTTTTCTAACCTTTGTTTTGTAGTACTAATTAGTTTTTGTAGGTTGGCCTAATCAAGGTGAAGGACGAAAATGAAGTTGAAGGTTTAATTATGGCATCATTCTCTCATTACATCAAATGTTTTTGAACACTTTTGGAGAACTCATAATCTCTCTTAAAGATTTGTGATCTTTCATGCTCTTAGGATACAATAAATTTCTTTTGGGCTCTAAAAAGAACACTACAAAAAGCTTTCAATTTTTGCTACAAAGGGTTTAAAAAGAATTTTAGGCAAATCTACTAGATTTTGTTTAAGGTTAAAAATTGAACAATCAAAATTTCACACTTCCTTTGGTGCTTAAAAAGAAGTCACCCTTGCTTTGAAAGGATAAAATGAACATGTGCTTCTTTGTCTTGTAATCATTTACCCAAAATAATACCATCAAAAGGACGTATGCACTTCTCTCATGCCTCATAGTGATCTTGAGAATCAAAAGGATTTTTGGTGATCTTAAGTTGGGTAAAGTGATTCCCTCCACATTTCATTTTGGATTAAAAATTGAACAAATCTTGGGAGTGTGAGTGAAACATATTGCGTGTGTTCTCTCTTTGTTTCTCAACAAAGATCAATCGAACTACAGATATGTTTTCTTGCTTTTTTTTATCTTAGAGGGTCCGCCTTGTGGGAAAAAGTAATCACCCAAGGGAACGAATCGACTGGGAATACGCTAAAACCAAGCGACTTCCAACTAGTATATAAGTGTGGGTACTTGAGGAAAGGAAAGTATCACGAGGATTGTTCTTGTTTAGAAAAGGCCAAAATCCTTGATCTATTTGTTGGTGCAAGAATGGTCATTTTGAAGCCCCCAACACTTTTATGACTTTTAGTAGAGATGGAAAGTATGCCATGGGAGATTCATGGGTACTGATGCTTGGCTGACCCGAGAAGCAAGTGCACTATAAGGGGGATCTTGTGTGGTCAAGCATCTAACCATTTGCTAAAAGTAGGCTTAGCTAGACTTTCCCAAGTGGGGATTCAACAAATAAAGTCTTTCATAGCCATAGGATTGTGCATTTTCTTGAAAAAAAATACTTTTCTTGATCGTAAACATTGGGAAAACAAACATTCAACATTGTCATCAAATTTCAAACCCTTTAGGAAGCAAATATCTTTGACAAAATTCAAGTGTTATTGCTTGCCCTAGGGATCCTATCCCTCAAGGTTTCTAAACATTTGGGTTTATATCTCAATTTTCTTACTAAATTCAACAATAGGTAACTTTTTCCTTGATTTCATTGAAGTTGCACATAATATACTTTGTGGGATGAGAAGAAGTTAAGACATTAGACATCTAGCTAAAAGACCTAATCAAAGAATTGTTTGTGGTAAAAAGAAGTCACTAAGAAAAGCTAAAAACAATTGAACCCCACACATTTGTCTCAAATGATTTCACGCAAGATCAAAATCTGGAAACCAAAGTCAAAAGCTCTTAATCCAAAAGATTGTCAAAGAATTTCTCAATGCTCATGAATCAGAAGAAAGATTACTTTTCAAATTTTACATGTAAGAGTTTCAAGAAACAATCCCAATTTGTACTTCATTTTATTATTGTCTGTATCTTCTTCAATGCTCTATGTGAATTGTGACAAAGATTACTTTTCAAATTTTACATAAGAGCTTCAAGAAATAATTCTAGTTTGTACTCATTCTATTATTATCAAAATCCAAATCTTTTTAGGGAATTTGAACACCTTGTTTAGATTAAAGCATGTTCTTCAAAACTAAGGTCTTGTAAACAAGAGTATTTTTAGGTACACATAGGATCAAAGTCAAAATTCATCCATCTTTCAAACATCAAACCAAGATCATCTCACCAACAACTCTTGAAAATATTGAAATCATCCTTCATGCTAGAATTTTTGGCAAATCCATGAATCAAAAAATCCTTGAACCAAAACATCAAAACATTTGGTTTGAATAAGAATGTGGAGATCTGTATCCTTCTCCATATGCTTAGTTGAATTATCATCAAATCATCTTGTTTGGTTAAGTGTGGGTAGATGCATCCTTCTCCCTACACTTATTCAAATTATCATCTTATGAGAAAGTCTATCCCATAGATAACATCCAACATCTTGGGATCCATTTGTTCATTCTCCAAAAATCAAAACAATCCAAAACCAAGTCAAGGTCAAAATCAAATCCAAGAATCCAAGAACCCAAAATCCAAGAATCCAAAAAAGTCCCAAAAGTCTAACATCCCCCTCAAGATCATTTAAGAGTTTAATCATCCATATCATCCACATTTCATGCATTTCACCATCACACCTTTGATCCTTAATCATCTTAGATCTTATCTTTTGAGCCTCATTTTATGGTTCAAACAAGATTGCAACACAAGAGGAACATGGAGACCAACAAAGAAACATCAACTTGAAGTCACCTAAGCCAAACCAATTTTGAAATAAATCTTGTTGGTTCAAGCAATCCCCTAACTAATCTTCCTTCATCATCACAAAATCCACAAGAGGAAGGTCAAGTAGAGCATATCACCAATAATTCCTTTGGGATGACACAAGACAAGATCACTGAGATGGTCCAAAATCCAAAGAATCATAGAATTGTCAACATCATGATGAAGCTCCATCCCTAACAATACATGCTTGAATTAGCAAAACAAGGGGCTAAAATCCCTTCTAATTACAATGTGAGCACCATTGTGGAACAACCTCTCAGGTCCATGCCTCCAATTTCATCCATGCCCCTAATCTCATCCACACCTCCATTACTAAGCATCACCCAACCCATCCCCCAAATTACATCATCCATTGCTCCAACTCAACCTATTGTTAACAAAGGGAGCACAATTCTCAATGAACTACAAACACACCCCCTTGTGAGTAACCAAGATTTGGATGCAAACACTATATTGGGGTAAACATACCCAAAAAATAATTACACCCATATGTCCCCCTTACCTTTCATGATCCTAATGACCCATCATCATCATTTCATGCAATACCTCAAACCTCTCTCCCTATGACCTTGCAAGGAGAAGGAGACTTATTTGGACTGGGGGGCATCTTTGACCCTTCATCTTCATCATTTCCCCAAGGAAGTATGCCACTCACTTTTCCACCACTTCCACCCTTGCTGCCAACATCAACATCAACTCTCAGTTTAGGGTTACCTCTGTTGCCTCCACTCATTCAAAGCCATCCTCCAATCATCAATCAAAGTATCATACCGAATCCTCCCATCTTTCCATTGATATCATAACAATAGATGGAAACCATCCCAATAACACAAGCAACCACCACATCATCAACCATTCCCCAAATACCTCAAAACATAGTCTCTCAAGGACCAAACATATCAATTGCACCATCCACTACACAAATCCCAATCATCAATACAATGGTGCCTCTCATCATGACAACAAACACCATACCAAATCCGTCACCACCACCACAACCTCCACCACCAAACACAAATATGTCAAACCAATATAGCATTGCATTATAAGATGCTCAACAAGCTGCCTATCAAAAGGGAATTCAGTAAATCCAAAACCAACAGGCTGCACAACTAGCCACTTAACAAGCACAAACACAATTAGCTACACAATAAGCAAAACAAGCAGCACAAGCCACTCAAGTGGCACAAGCTGCTAAAGCAGCTCAAGCTGCATAGGCTGCACAAGTTGCACAACAAGCACAAGCTCGAGCTCAATACCAAGCTTAACAAGCATGGGTACAAGCACAAGCACATGCGTAAGCACATTACCTCACACAACAACAAGCAGCCCAACAACAAGCATACTAGAAAGCACTTAAGCAATACCAAGAGTAGTAACAAGCAACCCAACTAGCAGCCTAACAACAAGCATTGTTGGTACAACAACAACAGCAAACTCGACAACAAGCACTATTAGCGCAACATCAACATGACCAAAAACAAGTATTGTTCATACAACAACAAATACAAGAATACTTGGCATAGAAAAAACATGCAAGCACCATCCACCAACACAACAACCAATCCATCCATCCCCCCAACAAATGAACCACCATAGAACACCTTCATCCCACTCCCTGATCTGCAAAATGACATAACAATGCAAATCAAGTTGCTCTCGCAACAAGTGCTTGATCTTCAATCAGGAAAAGCCACAAAGACACCCAACAACTTGTTTCCCTATCTGTTTGAGATGAGTCCTATAATTAAACCATTCCCAAAGGGATTTGAAATCCCCAAATTTGATAAATACCATGGGACGGGAAACCTTGAAGATCACATCAAGGAATTCCAAGTACATTGCATGGAAGTCACATATGATGATAAATATTTGATGTGGCTATTTCCTAGAAGTTTTGCTAGCCATGCAATGGAGTGGTTCTCTCTCATTCCTCCTAGCATTAAAAAGTTCCAAGAGATAGTAGACAGGTGATCCCAAAATAGTGGTTTACAATTTTTGGCCAAACTGGACACTGAAATTATTATTTTTAACTAAATCTTCACATTCGAGCACCTATAGTGGCTAAACTGTGAGGAATTTGAAGATGATGAAAACTAGAGTCTCGTCACATTTTGTTTGTAGATTCTAAAAATATTTTTTTCAAACTTTTTTGGAATCAGATTGCACTTCTTTTTCCATCTCCCACGAAAACTGGTTTTTTTCAAAAAACAACATTTTTAAAAAGTGACGCACACCATATAACCCATAACTTTTTTTCCATGAAGGATAAAATTCTAATTCTTCCAAATTTAGATTTGTAACTCTGATATCTAGTGCTTCCACTTAGTTAAATAGTTTTTTATTGAATATTTTTTCTTTAATTAAGTTTCGAAGTCAAACCAATTACAATTCAGACATAGCACGACTATATAACACGTAACTTTTTTTGTATATATCGAAATTCAACTTTTTTTGTTGGATCAAGGACTTCAATATTTGGTGCACTCATATTTTTCAATTTTTTTTTGGATAATATACTATTTTTCCACATGTGCAGAACATAGACCTTCATTTTCGGTGAAGAACCTATGTTTAATAAAACTAAAAAAAAAACATAATAAACTCAAAACATATAAAAATTATATTTGTTGGATAGTCTTTATTTCGAGAATATCTGTTCCGTATATTTCTCGGCGAATTCTCCATTTTCATCCTCAACCAAGTCTCTAAAGCTTAAAAAATAGACTTTTTGTGT
>VDFB02047230.1:371634833-371718420 GCA_007258455.2 Sequoia sempervirens | reverse complement strand
ACAACCTAAGATCTTGGCATATTGTACTTGGTCTTGTTCTTCAAATAGGAAATTGGGGTCATCAATTTGATATCATGATGCAAGCACATGAATTTTTATTGAAAAATGGCAATCCACCTATATAACTACAATAAGTAGTACTAGAAATAGAAACAAATTTTAAATGATGGGATCAAGAATGTTTATGATGAGGAAAAGAAGGTTTTGATGGGACCCAAAAACCTAATACATACAAGTTTTTAAGGGACTAGAAACCTTATCCAAGAGAAACATGTTGCATCAAAGATAAACCAAATACCATGAACAACCCATCAACAACAACTCTAAGATTATAATGAGACAACACAAGTTGCACAAAGGTTTTACGGGGACCTTGAACCCACCAATCAACAACTGATTAGACAAGGACCATAACCCCAAAATTTTTGAAGGGACCTTAAACCCTTAACTAGGTTTTTCAGGGACCTTGACCCCATAACAGGTTTTGAAGGGACCATGAACCTTTTACAATTAGGTTTTGGTAGGGACCTTAAACCTAAATAAAAGAGGAAACAAAGAAGAGCTCCAATCTTTAACAATATCACCTGCCCTACAACACCAACCCATACTCCACCTCAATGGGAGAGAGCTCCCCTCTATAGGAGAGGACAAAGCGAGATCATGCACTATTAGAGACACCACTCTTCTGCACACACTAGCTCCACCTCAATAGGAACCAATAGCCAAGCAGAGCACATTCCACCACCACTACAAAAGCTGGCTCCACCTCAATAGGAGAGGGATCTACCTCTATGGGAGCAATATTCCCCTCAATAGAAGAATACAATTGTAGAAAGTAGTAGAAATCCACCACTCTAATAGCACAGGAAAACACTTCATCCTTTGATTAAAAGAGAGTAAGAAACTAGATAAAGAGCATCTTGCAAACCTTAGCTACATAAAACCAACATCTTTGAGCATACTCAACATTCAGCTGGGTGTAAATAAAAGGTATGAAGAGCCACCTAGCCACCAACCAGGACCCATTAGCAAAGGTACAAAACAATACCCCACACAAATCGCTCCAATAGTAGACAAAAATCTGAGTAAAAGTAGATAACCCAAAACAAGCCTCCAGATATGGATAAAACCCCAATCCAAGCAAAAAAGCCAAATCCCAAAAGGGGCCCAACGCCACACCACCAAGGGTACTGACAACAATAGGGATTAAAGAAAGAAACATGAACACCACCCAACCAAAGAAACACACATTGAAGAGAAATTGCTCCTCATCCAACAGAACTAAAACCACACACATCTGAGCTTTCATCAAAAGAAAAAGAAAAAGCTTAGCCTACAGAAAGAAAGTAACCCTCCTTAGCAGAATAGACCAACTACTCTGCATAGAGGAGCCAAAAAAGAGCAGTGCCAGAGCAAGAAACAAACAACAAAGAGCCAAAAGACTCACCCCAACCACAACCAACCTGAACGAAGACCATATCGAAGGCCCAACATAAACCAATGCCCATAGAGAAGAAGACAAGACCCCAACCAGACTCCCCTAGGAAGGAGGGGAAGCAAGAAGCCAGATAGATGACCTCCACCACAACACCCCAATATCTCTCCAAAGGAAAATCACAATGAGAGAGAAATAAAAATAAATGAGAAGATGCACGTCGAGGTCCTCAAAAAGCACCAAATAAGGAAGATTAAATGGAAACAACATCATCTCATAGAACAAGGGAAAGAGCCCACCCATGCAAGCCCTAGCAATCCCAACATAAAAAGATGCTACAAGAGAAGAGCCCAAAAGCCATGACCCCAACAAAAAAAACCTATGCCAAAGAATTTCCTCAGATGCCTTCAAGTAGCAAGAGAATCCACAAACCTCTCACAACAAAAATATTTGAAAACCCATCCAACAGGCACCCAGACCAAGAGAGGAAGAAGATCTTCCTGTCGAGCCAAAACGCCATTAGGATCATCACCATCCTCTGTAGTCCCCTCACCCTCTGAAGCGCCTTCTCCCAAACTCAAACTCAGATTCCCGCCTCTCCCACTCATTGCTCTAATTCAAAGATTTTTTGTTAAATGGGATTAAGAATGTTAGTTTCTAGGTAATTGATCGATAGTTTCCAAGATATTGACCAAACATATTAACTCACCTTAACATGGAAATAACAAGGAAATTGTATCTTATGAGTGGTAGCATATCCCATTTGGATTCTTTAAAGCTATATTGTGTATATTTTTTTGGAAGTGTATCTTTTTACTTATGAACACCATTGAAGAGATCTCTATTTTGTATCAAGTTGTTGATTTAGGCCCATGGCAAAAATTGATGGTATTTAATACTTGTAGATGCAATTTTAAGAGTAGGTTTTCATTGTTGACCATCTTGATTGCATTTTTAGTCAAATAATATTATTTTGAAGAAGTCAAATATTCTTATAAAAAGCACACTTGACATATGACAACTATTATTTCATGAAAGTAAACTCTAAAATTATACTTGAGTAATGAAATAAACATTGAAGATGATCCTAAAACCAAAATCTTAAGTTAACTATGTATGTCTAATGCATGTTGAAGAAAGATTTCACTTTTAAAAAAGAATAAACAAATGAATTAAATATTAAAAAGTTAATATTTTTTGACAAGCTATTAAAAATAGCTTCAAAATAATGCTTACCAATTCATTTGTTTGCAACAAGATAATGCTCATTGGAAGTTTAACCTATGCATAATTTAAAAAAAGAAGAAAGTGTAATAATGAATAGAGGAAATTGAACTAAATAATTGTAAGGAAGCTAAGGTAGTGAAACAACTTCCTACACTAATCTTGAGAGGAGAATAATGCAAAAATTTCATAGATCTTTAACAGTTACAAAAACTTAAACATAAATAAAGATAAATATCATGCATACGATGACACAATGATTTATGTGGGGAAAACCTTTTCGAGAGAAAAAAACCCACACTCCAAAAGCCACCCAATATATTATTCAGTAAATCACAAAGATTACAATATACTTGCAGAGAAAGCTTCTCACAGGAGTATCACCACTCAAAGATCAAGAGACAACACGACTACTATTAGACTCTCAAAATACATCACTATCTCTCTCTACTACAGTCATAATACAACGCCCTCATAAAATAGGATTACTTTCATCAAAGTCTCTACCTTAACCAACTTCACCCTACCATCTTTGACCATATCTCTAACAAAATGATATTGTACATCAATGTGCTTGGTCCTGGCATGAAATGTCGGGTTCTTGGCTAGACATATCGCACTCTGACTATCATAATAAATTGTCATTGTGCCTTTTTTTATTCCAATATATAAACACAGTCGCTTAAGCCAAGTGGCTTCTTTACAACCATGAGTAGCTGCCATATACTCTGCTTCAATAGTGGACAAAGCAACCATAGCTTGTCACTTACTCATCCAACTGATTGCATCACCAAATAAAGTAAACACATAAGCACTTGGGGATCGTTTGCTATCAATATCACCTGCCTAGTTTGAATCCACATAGCCATGAATATCAAGGGAAATATTTTCTTCAGTCACATTAATATGATAACATAAGGAGTAATCTGAGGTACCGCACAAATATTTGAAGACCCTTTTAACTGCATCCCAATGAACTCTACCAGGATTAGACATATATCTAGAAAGAACTGCCACTGCTTGGGCAATGTCTGGTCTAATACAAACCATAGCATACATGAAACTTCCAACTGCACTCTGGTAAGGCACTCTGCTCATGTCTTCCATCTTTATGAAGATGTTGGACAATCTGAAATAGATAACTTTGTTCCAACTGAAACAAGAACACACAATGCTCTAGAATCCTACATGTCAAATCTCTGTAAAATTAAATTGGCATACTTACTTTGGCCAAGCCATAGCTTTCTATTAACTCTATCTCTTTTAATTTCATCCCAAGAATGTGTCTAGCTACACCAAGTTATTTCATTTCAAACTTAGTAGCAAGTTGAGATTTCAGTTCTGAATTCATACCTTTTCCTTTTCCAATAAATAACATATCATCAACATATAATGCAATAAACAAGAAATGATCACCATCAATTTTATAATAAACACAATGATCTAATTTAGAACACTCAAATCTTAAAATCAACACATATGTATCCAATTTCTAGTACCACATCCTAAGACTCTGTTTTAATCTATACAAATATTTCTTCAATTTGAAAACCAATTTACTTTTTCCTTTCACCACATAGTGCTCTGGTTGTGTCATATAGATATCCTCCTCCAAATCACCATGAAGGAAAGCAATTTTCACATCCATTTGCTTAATCTCTAAATCATAAACAACAAGAATAGAAAGAAAAAATCTAATGGATGTCATTTTTGCAATAGGAGAGAATATCTCACCATAATCAACACCCTCAACTTGAGAGTAACCTTTTGCAACCAACCTTACTTTGTACTTCTTAATACCTCCATCTGAACCAATCTTTTTCTTGAACACCCATTTGCAACCAACAGGTTTTTGTCCTTCAGGCAATGGTACAAGATCCCATGTATCATTCTTTTTCAAAGATTCTATTTCTTCATCCATAACAATCTTCTAGGATTTTGCATCATTCATACCTAATGCCTCCTCTACAGATTTGGGTTCATCCATGTTAATATTCAAAGAAAAAATACATCTCCAATCATCAGGTGTATACCTTTCAGGTGGTTGTCTATTCCTTGTAGACCTATGAACAAGTTGAGTTGGAGGTTCTTCCTCCTCTTCTAAAGATCCAGAGCTAGATGAGCTCTCCTCAACTTCTTGTCTATCCTTGGGCCTCGATTCAACTTTCTCAGGTGTAGAAGTAAATTGAATCACATCTTCCTGTTTACTTTGTTCTGGCTGCAATGTAACAAAAGAAGGCCCATTTTCTCCAAAAATAACACTTCTATATATTACCTTTTGTGCAATAGGTTCCAAAGCTTGTATCCTTTCACACCATAATTATATCTAATGAAGATACATTTCATAGCATTGTTCTCCAACTTTGTTCGCTTCTCCTTTGGCACATGTCCATATGCCTTGCAACCAAAAATTATAAGATGTCTTAATGAAGTCTTGCAACCTGACCATGCCTCTATAGGCGTCTTATCAACAAGAGTAGATGTAGGAGACTTGTTAATCAGGTAACAAGGAGTGGCAATAGCTTCAGACCAAAACCTTTGTTCTAGGCCAACACCACTCAACATACTCCTAGCCTTCTCCATCAATGTCCTATTCATTCTTTTTTCAACTCCATTCTATTGTGGAGAATATAGAGTTGTATTTTATCTATGAATACCACAATCTTTACAAAATCTATCAATATCATTAGAGAAAATTTCACCACCATTATCATTCCTCAAAAATTTTATTTTCTGTCCAGTCTACAACTCAGCCATTGCTTTAAATTCTTTAAATCGACTGAAAACTTTAGATTTACTCTTTAAAAAAATATACCCATGTCCTACTATAATCATCAATAAATGAAACATAATATGTGGATTTACCAATCAAAGGAACATCTACAAGACCAAACACATCAGAAAGAATAAGATCCAATACACCACAAGATTTATGAGAACTCAAGTAAAACTAAAAATGACTTTGTTTTTCATAAATGCAATGCTCACAAAAATCAAATTCAAGATTACAATCAGACAAACCTTCAACAAGGTTTTTATTTTTCAAGGTCCTTAGACCCTTTTCTCTAATGTGGCCAAGTCTCTGGTGCTATAACATAGTTTTCTCTGCAGGTAAGTTTTTCTCAGAAGAAAGAGCACCCTTGGGTACCCAAAATCCATGACCATCTATTGAAGGTGAAAGCCTCACTTCTTCTAGAGACTTTCTTTTCACATAATTACTTTACACTCAATAGTGTGTGCATCAAGCTTATACAATGTGCCATATTTGACACCTTTAGCGATCACCATAGCACCTTTGACCATCTTGCATCCTACATCAAAAAATACTACTTGCACACTTGCATCTATTAGTTTTCTTATAGATAAAAGATTTCATTCCAATCTAGGGATCTATGCAACACACCATTAATCCTTTTTATTCTACCATCAGGAAACTTGATTTTAACTTTACCACAACCAAAAATGTCTAAATGAGAATAATCACCCAATTACACCTTACCTTCATCAAATTTTTCATATTCAGAAAACCAATCTCTATTAAAGGTCATATGAAAAGATGCACCTGATTCAATTAACCATGCATCATTACCTGCACGAGTTGCCAAAGTTGCAATCAATGTGTCACCATATTCCTTCTTGAATTCAGAATCAAAATCATTTTTTTTCTTTTTCTTCTTCTTTTCTTCTTTGCATTCCTTATGAACATGTCCAGGCTTACCATAGTTCCAACAAATAACTTTGGACTTTCCAAGAGAATTAGATCTCCCCCTAGACTTGGATTTGTCACACTTCTCATTCTTCTTTCCTTTTTCCTTAGGTCTTCCACGAACATTTAGGGCCTCCTTGGCAATGACATATACCTTCCTCCCCATCTCTTTAGAAAGTAAAGAACCCACCACATCTTCAATCTTCAAAATTACAGAAGTACTCCCAATAGCCATAACAAGAGAATCCCACAAATCAGGCAAAGAACAAAGCAAGATCTGACATTTTTCCTCCTCATCCATTTTGACACCAATTGATTTCAATTGAGGCACTAGCATATTGAATGTTTCTAGGTGGTTTGTGATTTGTCCACCCTCTTCCATTCTCAAGGAATACAACTTCTTCCCCAAGAAAATCTTATTCACTAAATATTTGGACTGATACATCTCACCAAGCTTCTTCCATAGTTTTTGTGCAGAGGTCTCCTCATGGACATTAATTAAAATAAATTCTACTAAACAAAATTTGATTAGACCCTTGGCTTTATGATCCATAACATCATATTGAGTAGCCTAAGTAGGATCTGCAAGCCTTGAAACATTCTCATCAACAAAATCCCACAAATCTCAATCTATCAACAAATCCTCCATCTTTAGTTTCCACATCTCAAAATTATTTCTACAAAATTTCTCCACCTCTATTCTCCTTGATGAACTCACCATCTAAAAATTCCTATAACAAGATCACAAAATATCTTCTGGACAAGCTCCCACTCAAATCTGGATTAGTTCAAAAAAACCCAACAACCCACAACTGAAACCAAAGGTGATCAAGCTCTAATATCACTTGTAAGGAAGCTAAGGTAGCGAAACAACTTTCTACAGTAATCTTGAGAGGAGAATAATGCAAAAAAATTATAGATCTTTAACAGTTACATAAACTTAAACAAAAATAAACATAAATATCATGCATACCATGACACAGTGATTTATGTGGGGAAAACCCTTTCGGGAGAAAAACCCCACACTCCAAAAGCCACCCAATATATTATTTAGTAAATCACAAAGATTACAATATACTTGCAGAGAAAGTTTCTCACAAGAGTATCACCACTCAAAGATCAATAGATAAGATGACTATTATCAGACTCATAATACAACACTGTCTCTCTCTACTGCAGTCGTAATACAATGCCCTCATAAAATAGGATTACATTCTAGGGCAAGAGAGACCAACAAAATATCCACCATTAGATCTAGAACCTAATAATTAATGGTCTAGATTTACAATGTATCTAATGTATGTCAGTCATTCTAGTAACTTTGCTTGAAAAAGTTAACAAAAAATTGTTTAAACAAATCCCACTCTCCCCCCACCTTATGCCATTATATACACCTATCAGTGTAACCAATATATATATATATATATATATATATATATATATATATATAAACAATAAATCGTTATATAATTGCAAGGTTGAGACACATTTTCCCAACAACAATGTTGTATATGATTTGGAAGTAGTGTTCGAGCTAGAAAATATATTTACTCTTCTAAGTAGAACTATAAAATTAGATTAGAATTAGTGAACATAATATGTTCACAATACTTTATAACTTAGAATTAGTGAACATAAGATGTTCAAAATACTTTATAGCTTAGAATAAGAAAAATGTGTATTTAATAGATTTGATTTAGATGTTTAGGTCATCAATTGTTAAAATGTAAGTTAAAAAATGTAAGGAATGTATTTTACATATAAGTTATAAACAATTCATGGTAACATATTTGATTCATGTAGAACAATAGTTACACATATTAATAGAACCTATATCACCAATTATTGGAGTAATGTAAAATCAACAATTATAAATTTAGTTAGTGGTTATAAATATACCTATTTATAGACATCAATGTCATTGATTGTTAAAGGAAAAGTAATTGAAATGCATGTAACATGAGGATTAGCTCAATAAAACTAACACCATATTAGAATTATACTTGAATGAAATTGCAATTTTATTTTTAAATAAGTACAACAATAATTATTGTAAATAGTATAGGATATAATAGAACTATTATTATATATTAGTTAAATATTTTTAAAAATCTGAATTATTAGAGCACTTGTAATAGAAAGGAGAAAGCCAGCTCATAGACAAAGCACACCTATGTATGTAACATCCTAACATAACATCCCATCCCCATCTCACGCGCTGGACAAAACACATGCCGAAAATACTAACAGATGTTGACGGAGACAGCGACGGATGGACGAATGCTGACGGAGATGGATGGCGGTTCTAAATGTTTTAAAAAGAGCAAGCAATTTTAAAAATGGGAGATTTCAAATTTGAAATCGTCCTATCTATCCCATGGACGCATTTCAGAAACTCATTTTTCATGCGAGCAGGAAGGAATATGGTGGATGTCTCAAACCACAATGCCAACCCTTCCATCATCGTCAACAACAATATAAGTAGGTGATTTTATGTTAGTTTCTGATTAATATTTGCAGAGGTTTATTTGAAAGTTATGTAAAATTGATTTTTGTGTTACACAGCAGAGAAAGTGGGATTTTTTCACTGGAGCCATGCGAGATTTGAGCATACTATCATTAATTTTTATTCAAAAAGAAAAACTGGAAGGCTTTGAAGAAGTCATTTGATGATTTTATTCATACTAATATTTCAAAATAAGTCTGTAGACACAAGATGGGCATACAGGGAGCGACATGAAAGTTGTTTGCTATGGAAATTTTGGCATGGAAATGTCTCTTGGTTTGTCAAACCACAATGCCAATCACTCCGTCATCCCCAGCTCTGTAAGTCTACAGCTTTGTATTCCTTGAAGTTTTCAGGCTAATGTTGAGAGCTAAGAGAAGTCGAAACTTTTAAGAAGGTCTTGATCAATTGCTCGAAGATGAAGCAATTTAAATTTGCAATTAATTCTATCTTGTTGCTTGTAGAACTAATGTTTTGCACAATATGTTCTATTCTAAATCATATATTAGAAAAGGGGCATTTGAATGGCCAAATTTGGGCACTTAAACATTATCTGGTTGACTCTTTTCTGATATTTATATGTATGAAGTTATTAAGGACTCTACTTCTTATGGTGTGCTAGTTGTGCAACAATTTGCTTTAGAATTTCCATGCCAAAAAATTCAAAATATGAGAAAAGTTGAAGTATTATCATTTGTGGGGATGGTTAAGAATTTTCTTTCAAGGATTTGATTTGAGAAAATGGTGGAAAGTAGTACTTGTGCTATATTAAAACTTGGTTCAACATTAAAATTTTATTATTTGCATTGAAAATTCATCCTTGATTGGGGTTCCACAATCATGACTTCCCTCAAAAATGTTCAGAGTGAAATAAGATGGTATGAAGAAAGTTGCATAGTTGCATTTTTGTTCTCCACATTTAAATTGAATCCAAAAATGTTTGTGACTGTGATAGGCACCTAAAGAAACAAAATATAATTTCCTAAGTGGCATTGCTAAGTGATGCAAGCTTTTCATTGAATTATTTATATTTTCCCTTTCTCAACATCGAGTCTTAAATTTTAATTCCTTGTAGGGCCTGATTTCTTCTCCTGTGTGAACACGTTTTCTAGTTTTATTGTTTACATTTTTTGGATTTGGATAATGGAGTTGTAATTGTTTCTTTCTGTAGGAAAATGACCACATCAAGCTCAGTTGATGCAGCCTCCACCAAGCTTGCTTTTTGAAAATGGAAGAACGGAAATAGGAAGTGCCAATTCTTGTTGCTTAAAATAAGGTTGTGAACTATACAAATCCTGGTAATTGTAGATCTGATGTAGATATTGTGCCAAAAAAAAATAGTAAAAGGTTTCTTATTGTGCAATATGGAAACCTTCAATGCTTTAAATTTTTAAAATATAAACTCGAACATCTTTGTAGGATTCTGCTTTTATTTGTTACACTAGTGTTTACAAGTCAACTATTGCAATGACTACATGATTTAGGTTGGTATATAAGAAAAGGTTATTATATTAGGTGTGTACATTACTTTCTCACAAGTAAGTTTTTCTGACGGTGCATTTTGTTCATCATGTGAGATGGGGGATGAGGTGTTATGTTATAATGTTACATACATAGGTGAAGTGGTTGGGTGGCACTAATAGAGCCTATGTAAATATTGTGTTTAGTCTCTAATGTAAACAATCATGTTAGTTTCACTTAATAAAACATTTGGAGAATTGTATATGTATAATGGATTCCTTGCATACATTGCTTCACAACATTATTTTTGTTCTTATCTTACATTAATGAATTTCAAAGGTGTCATGATTGTTTTATGCACTCTTTAATTAGACAAATCTATTTTTTTCCTTCATACATTATCCAAATTAAAGTGAAAACCTATATGTATATGCTAGAACAACTCTTTGGTACAATAAAAATGACATTTCATTTTATTCATTTGATTGGAACAAAAAATGCTCACATTATTTGTAGCATTGGAAAACACACTGTCCACTATTAATTATTTCCTTATGAAAAGTTTTTGTTTTGTATGCACCAACAATATAATGAAGTCCCCTATGTTTTCCAACTTGCCATTATTTTGTACATTTATTTGTCAATCATATGAAAACATTAAAATGAAAATTTTACTCAAACTTTTAGTTGTGATACATTTTTAAGGTAACTTTAATTGCATTATTATTGTTTAAATAACAATTTTTTTATTACATTCATAATGTTATGTAAAATTGCAGGTTGGAAAACATTGGGTGTCATGAAACCTAAAACCCACACACTTTTTTTAAATCGTAAACACATAACAATCCAATTGGTTAGTCACTCCTAAGCTCAATTTGGTTAGTTTTATGTATCCCCAAAATGCAACTCCTTGTGCTTTCCACCATTTAGCTTTGAACATGCAAAATGAAGTAACAGATAACCCAAATTATGTTTTCTGACATAATTATTTTGTGCATTTATTTTTCAATCATATGAATAAATTAAAACACAATTTTAGTGTCACTAATAGTTGTTATTTGAATTTTGAAGGTGCGAGTTACATAACATTCCTACTATCTAAATTTAAGATTTTTTCTAATTACATCCAACTGTTTTGTAAAATTGCAGTTTAGAATACACTAGGTGTTATAAAACCTTGCAACCCACATATAGTTTTAGAACCCTAAACACACAACAACCCAATTGGTTAGTCACCCCTTAGCTCAAATTTGGCTAGTTTTATGTAGCCCCCACCTGTAAATCCTCTCCTTGCTCTCCACCACTTAGCTTTGAACGTTAAAATGAAATAACTCAAAACCCACTGTATTTTCCAACCTACAAATATTTTGACCATTTTTTTCTCAATCATATGAAGAAATTGAAATACAATATATTTCCTTAAACTAAGAGTTATAAATTTTGAAGGTGCCTTACATTATGTTACCAATATTGTTGTGGGAGGGAGAAACAAGTGCTAGATCAATGGAAATTTGCACAACCCTTGCGTGTACAAAACCCCTTTCATTTTGTGCATCTCAATATCAACAACCCATATTTTCTCATTATGCAAGGGTGCATCACTAAAGTTTCAAACATGAAGCCTCTTGAGATCTTACCAATGCCAACTAGACCAGCAGGTAATAGATTGTATGAAATGAAAATGGAATATGCTCTAAAAACACTTGAAAAGAAGCAAACCAAAGTAAATGAGATACATAATGCATTGGTTGTAGATGTAGACACAAAAAATATACCAATCACACTTGATCCTGATTACTAACACAGTTTCATCCTGAATCATCTTCTTAGCTAATCACCACCCTTCATCCCTTAATTAAATAAATCATAATTTATCTAATTGAGTCATTCTCTCTTGTTAATTAAATAAGTCAAAGTTATTTAATTAACCCTCTAGTCTCTATTTAATTAAATAATTCATTTTATTTGATTAAATCTCTAAAGTCATCTTATTAAATTAAATAAATTAAACCTTATTTGATTTAATCTAACATCATCATCCCTCTTTACTTAAATAAATCAAATTCTTTATTTAATTAAATCTAAATAATTTTCCTCTCAGCTTTGTTTTAAATCAACCCAAAAACAAAAATCAAATAGTCATATCATCTAATCCCTCGTTAAATTAATTAAACCTTGATTAATTTAATCCTAATCATCCAATTTCTTTAGGTTTTGCCACTTGCACATAAAAATACATGTAATGGATTTATAAAATCCCTATTTTCTTTCAACTTGGCATCTTTAGGGGAATATTCCTCCAAGTTTGAAAATCCCTCCAAGTGGATTTGTTCTTCCAACAAGACATTCATTCCCTCTTACATGTCCTTGTGCATTGAGCCAAGTGGCATTTAATTCATTATTTTTCCCTCTAACATGTCATTTCATAAATTTTCAAATTCCACCTAATTCCATTTATTATGCACATTCATCAAAATGTGCTCAAGCTTCCTCCATTCACATCTTGACAAGTGGAACTTGCCCATTGGATGTTGAATGATCCCACATTGCTCCATTTTGCTCATTCCTCCATCTTGTCTTTCTATAAATAAGAGGCTTCTCTTCTCATGTTGATCATCCACAATTTGAGCAAACTTATTATACTCAATTTTATTTTCAAGCATCACCATTTTCATCAATTTTATCAAGTTTGTAGCTAGGTTATGCAAGAATTCTACCATATTGGATCTCATCTTCATCAAATCAACACAAAGATTGCATAGGAGTTGAGAAAGGGCCAATTTCCACATCAAATTGGCACCAATTCCCCCATGAGATCAAGAGTTTTCTTTACATTGAATATGATTTGATAGCTTTTGTTTATGTTTGCTGATGTTCTTCATCTCATTTCTTGTTCTTTGCAATTTAAATGGATTTGATGGGGAATCTTGATTCTCACTTGCATTTGATCTAATGATATGTTTGGTTCTTGTGTTTGTGCAGGTCTGGGATTGGGGTTCTACATTTGGTGCTACAAGGAGGGCGAACTTGAAGATTCAATAATGTTTTTTCCAAAATTTTGTCATTTTGTGCTAACATTTGCATCTACAGGAAACTACGTCACTATTATTCCAATGATGCCATACAATGCTGCTATCAGTCCAACGCCATATAGCGATGCTTCAAACTACAAACCATGCCGCTTAGTCTTTCCCGCCCATAATTCAAATTTTCTAACTCCGCTACTAGGTCAGTTTATGATCACTAGTTTTCTCAAATTCCAAATTGCGCCACTGGGAAAAACTCTGCAACTATCACACTCTATGGTTTTATTATAGAGAATCATTGTCTAACAAGCAACGCCATACAATTCCATTACTTCCTCAAACTACACCGCTTGTGCAAACTGTGCCATTGGGGTGAAGTAAAAAGTTCAAATGGACTCAATTTAGACATGTGCTTTTTCATTTTGGTCACTTTAGGTTGCTAACTGGTTTTTCTAACCTTTGTTTTGCAGTACTAATTAGTTTTTGTAGGTTGTCCTAATCAAGGTGAAGGAGGAAAATGAAGTTGAAGGTTTAATTATGGCATCATTCTCTCATTACATCAAATGTTTTTGAACACTTTTGGAGAACTCATAATCTCTCTTAAAGATTTGTGATCTTTCATGCTCTTAGGATACACTAAATTTCTTTTGGGCTCTAAAAAGAACACTACAAAAAGCTTTCAATTTTTGCTACAAAGGGTTTAAAAAGAATTTTAGGCAAATCTACTAGATTTTGTTTAAGGTTAAAAATTGAACAATCAAAATTTCACACTTCCTTTGGTGCTTAAAAAGAAGTCACCCTTGCTTTGAAAGGATAAAATGAACATGTGCTTCTTTGTCTTGTAATCATTTACCCAAAATAATACCATCAAAAGGACATATTCACTTCTCTCATGCCTCATAGTGATCTTGAGAATCAAAAGGATTTTTGGTGATCTTAAGTTGGGTAAAGTGATTTCCTCCACATTTCATTTTGGATTAAAAATTGAACAAATCTTGGGAGTGTGAGTGAAACATATTGCGTGTGTTCTCTCTTTGTTTCTCAACAAAGATCAATCGAACTACAGATATGTTTTCTTGCTTTTTTTTATCTTAGAGGGTCCGCCTTGTGGGAAAAAGTAATCACCCAAGGGAACGAATCGACTGGGAATACGCTAAAACCAAGCGACTTCCAACTAGTATATAAGTGTGGGTACTTGAGGAAAGGAAAGTATCACGAGGATTGTTCTGACAAGAAGGGAAACAATGGTCTCTCGCTGCATGGATGGTCCCCCACAAATAGAATGCCCGCATTAAAAACCTTGTTTAGAAAAGGCCAAAATCCTTGATCTATTTGTTGGTGCAAGAATGGTCATTCTGAAGCCGCCCACACTTTTATGACTTTTAGTAGAGATGAAAAGTATGCCATGGGAGATTCATGGGTACTGATGCTTGGCTAACCCGAGAAGCAAGTGCACTATAAGGGGGATCCTGTGTGGTCAAGCATCTAACCATTTGCTAAAAGTAGGCTTAGCTAGACTTTCCCAAGTGGGGATTCAACAAATAAAGTCTTTCATAGCCATAGGATTGTGCATTTTCTTGAAAAAAAAAAACTTTTCTTGATCGTAAACATTGGGAAAACAAACATTCAACATTGTCATCAAATTTCAAACCCTTTAGGAAGCAAATATCTTTGACAAAATTCAAGTGTTATTGCTTTCCCTAGGGATCCTATCCCTCAAGGTTTCTAAACATTTGGGTTTATATCTCAATTTTCTTACTAAATTCATCAATAGGTAACTTTTTCCTTGATTTCATTGAAGTTGCACATAATATACTTTGTGGGATGAGAAGAAGTTAAGACATTAGACATCTAGCTAAAAGACCTAATCAAAGAATTGTTTGTGGTAAAAAGAAGTCACTAAGAAAAGCTAAAAACAATTGAACCCCACACATTTGTCTCAAATGATTTCACGCAAGATCAAAATCTGGAAACCAAAGTCAAAAGCTCTTAATCCAAAAGATCGTCAAAAGCATCTCTCAACGCTCTATGAATTCAGACAAAGATTACTTTTCAAATTTTACAGAAGAGCTTCAAGAAACAATCCCAATTTGTACTCATTTTATTATTGTCAAAATCCAAATCTTTTTTGAGAATTTGAGCACCTTGTTTAGAGTAAAGCATGTTCTCCAAAACCGAGGTCTTGTAAACAAGAGTCTTTTTAGGTACACATGGGATCAAAGTCAAACTTCATCCATCTTTCAAACATCAAACCAAGATCATCTCACCAACGACTCTTGAAAATCTTGAAATCATCCTTCATGCTAGAATTTTTGGCAAATCCATGAATCAAAAAATCCTTGAACCAAAACATCAAAAAATTTGGTTTGAATAAGAATGTGGAGATCTGTATCCTTCTCCATATGCTTAGTTGAATTATTATCAAATCATCTTGTTTGGTTAAGTGTGGGTAGATGCATCCTTCTCCCTACACTTATTCAAATTATCATCTTATGAGAAAGTCTATCCCATAGATAACATCCAACATCTTGGGATCCATTTGTTCATTCTCCAAAAATCAAAACAATCCAAAACCAAGTCAAGGTCAAAATCAAATCCAAGAATCCAAGAACCCAAAATCCAAGAATCCAAAAAAGTCCCAAAAGTCTAACATCCCCCTCAAGATCATTTAAGAGTTTAATCATCCATATCATCCACATTTCATGCATTTCACCATCACACCTTTGATCCTTAATCATCTTAGATCTTATCTTTTGAGCCTCATTTTATGGTTCAAACAAGATTGCAACACAAGAGGAACATGGAGACCAACAAAGAAACATCAACTTGAAGTCACCTAAGCCAAACCAATTTTGAAATAAATCTAGTTGGTTCAAGCAATACCCTAACTAATCTTCCTTCATCATCACAAAATCCACAAGAGGAAGGTCAAGTAGAGCATATCACCAATAATTTCTTCGGGATGACACAAGACAAGATCACTGAGATGGTCCAAAATCCAAAGAATCATAGAATTTTCAACATCATGATGAAGCTCCATCCCTAACAATACATGCTTGAATTAGCAAAACAAGGGGCTAAAATCCCTTCTAATTACAATGTGAGCACCATTGTGGAACAACCTCTCAGGTCCATGCCTCCAATTTCATCCATGCCCCCAATCTCATCCACACCTCCATTACTAAGCATCACCCAACCCATCCCCCAAATTACATCATCCATTGCTCCAACTCAACCTATTGTTAACAAAGGGAGCACATTTCTCAATGAACTACAAACACACCCCCTTGTGAGTAACCAAGATTTGGATGCAAACACTATATTGGGGTAAACATACCCAAAAAATCATTACACCCATATGTCCCCCTTACCTTTCATGATCCTAATGACCCATCATCATCATTTCACGCAATACCTCAAACCTCTCTCCCTATGACCTTGTAAGGAGAAGGAGACTTATTTGGACTAGGGGGCATCTTTGACCCTTCATCTTCATCATTTCCCCAAGGAAGTATGCCACTCACTTTTCCACCACTTCCACCCTTGCTACCAACATCAACATCAACTCTCAGTTTAGGGTTACCTCTGTTGCCTCCACTCATTCAAAGCAATCCTCCAATCATCAATCAAAGTATCATACTGAATCCTCCCATCTTGCCATTGATATCATAACAATAGATGGAAACCATCCCAATAACACAAGCAACCACCACATCATCAACCATTCCCCAAATACCTCAAAACATAGTCTCTCAAGGACCAAGCATAGCAATCGCACCATCCACTACACAAATCCCAATCATCAATACAATGGTGCCTCTCATCATGACAACAAACACCATACCAAATCCGTCACCACCACCACAACCTCCACCACCAAACACAAATATGTCAAACCAATATAGCATTGCGTTATAAGCTGCTCAACAAGCTACCTATCAAAAGGGAATTCAGTAAATCCAAAACCAACAGGCTGCACAACTAGCCACTTAACAAGCACAAACACAATTAGCTACACAACGAGAAAAACAAGCAGCACAAGCCACTCAAGCGGCATAAGCTGCTCAAGCAGCTCAAGCCGCATAGGCTGCACAAGCTGCACAACAAGCACAAGCCCAGGCTTAGGCACAAGCACAAGCTCGAGCTCAATACCAAGCTCAACAAGCACGGGTACAAGCACAAGCACATGCGCAAGCACATTACCTCGCACAACAACAAGCAGCCCAACAACAAGCATTCTAGCAAGCACTTAAGCAATACCAAGAGTAGTAACAAGCAACCCAACTAGCAACCTAACAACAAGCATTGTTGGTACAACAACAGCAGCAAACTCGACAACAAGCACTATTAGTGCAACATCAACATGACCAAAAACAAGTATTGTTCATACAACAACAAATACAAGAATACTTGGCACAGAAAAAACATGCAAGCACCATCCACCAACACAACAACCAATCCACCCATCCCCCCAACAAATGAACCACCGTAGAACACCTTCATCCCACTCCCTGATCTGCAAAATGACGTAACAATGCAAATCAAGTTGCTCTCGCAACAAGTGCTTGATCTTCAATCAGGAAAAGCCACAAAGACACCCAACAACTTGTTTCCCTATCTATTTGAGATGAGTCCTGTAATGAAACCATTCCCAAAGGGATTTGAAATCCCCAAATTTGATAAATACCATGGGACGGGAAACCTTGAAGATCACATCAAGGAATTCCAAGTACATTGCATGGAAGTCACATATGATGATAAATATTTGATGTGGCTATTTCCTAGAAGTTTTGCTAGCCATGCAATGGAGTGGTTCTCTCTCATTCCTCCTAGCATTAAAAAGTTCCAAGAGATAGTAGACAGGTGATCCCAAAATAGTGGTTTACAATTTTTGGCCAAACTGGACACTGAAATTATTATTTTTAACTAAATCTTCACATTCGAGCACCTATAGTGGCTAAACTGTGAGGAATTTGAAGATGATGAAAACTAGAGTCTCGTCACATTTTGTTTGTAGATTCTAAAAATATTTTTTTCAAACTTTTTTGGAATCAGATTGCACTTCTTTTTCCATCTCCCACGAAAACTGGTTTTTTTCAAAAAACAACATTTTTAAAAAGTGACGCACACCATATAACCCATAACTTTTTTTCCATGAAGGATAAAATTCTAATTCTTCCAAATTTAGATTTGTAACTCTGATATCTAGTGCTTCCACTTAGTTAAATAGTTTTTTATTGAATATTTTTTCTTTAATTAAGTTTCAAGTCAAACCAATTACAATTCAGACATAGCACGACTATATAACACGTAACTTTTTTTGTATATATCGAAATTCAACTTTTTTTGTTGGATCAAGGACTTCAATATTTGGTGCACTCATATTTTTCAATTTTTTTTTGGATAATATACTATTTTTCCACATGTGCAGAACATAGACCTTCATTTTCGGTGAAGAACCTATGTTTAATAAAACTAAAAAAAAAACATAATAAACTCAAAACATATAAAAATTATATTTGTTGGATAGCTCATTTCGAGGAATATCTAATTCCAGAAGGGTTTCTGAAGAATTCTCCATTTTCATCCTCAACCCAAGCTCTAAAGCGTAAAAAATAGACTTTTTTTGTGTCTTAGAAGGGGGATGAGGGGCAAGGGGGGTTTGAATGAACTCGTAGGGGTTCAAGCAAACCCCTATAGGTTCGCTCGAACCAAGGTTCAACCGAACCTCTTCAAGGGGGTTCACTCGAACCCCCTTTGCTATGCATTTGTTTTATTTTTTAGCAGCCAAAATTTAAAGGGGTTCGCTCAAACACTGGTTTGAGCGAACCCCTAATGTGTTCAGTTGAACCAATAGGTTCGTACGAACCTCCAAAATCACTTTTTTTGCTTTGGGGTCATTTTTTGTGAGTTTTCCTTCCTCACTTGAATTGCAAACCACTATTGTGGCTTCACCCAAACACATTCATAAAAAAATACGCATTCAATATTAGTATGGATGTCAATCTAGAGGAACTATCAGCTCTTAAACAAGGTAAAAATGAATCATTTGCTTCCTTCCTACAATGATGGTGATCCAAGGCCAATAGGAGCAAATGGGTCATGCCAGAAGAACAAGTTTGCACCATCGTCTCCAATCAAGAGGGAACCTTGGCATTCCATCTCAAGGTGCAAGGGATCACCACATACGACCAATTGATCTCCAAGGCGCTTAATATTGAACAAGCCCTTATTGCACAAGAAGGGACACCCACATATCCTAAACAAAACAAAAATCATCCATCCACCAACTACAATGACAAACCTTGCACATGGGTGAAAAACATAAACATTACTGATGATGGTGTTGTCGACGCTAAAGTTGTCATCAGTGCTCCTCGACAAAACACACTAGCACCCCAACAACAACATCAAAACAACAATCAGAACAATTGTCAAGCTAACATTGTGACTCAACAACCAAACAATCAAACAATCAACAATGTGAATGATCAAGGGGGGCCACCGCAGCAAAATAAAAACTCCCCCAAGTGGAAGTACCTAACCCTTGGGGAATCAACTGAATCCATCATGAAGAGGCTAGTGGTGGAAAAACTCATTGCAATCCCCACCTATGACAACTATCACGAGCCCTTGGTGAAACCATCATGGTACAATGAAAATCACCTTTGTGATTTCCAAAAAATCAAGGAACACACCACTTCCAGTTGTATGAGATTGAAAAACTTAATTCAAGACCTAATTGATGATAAAATCATAAATGTGGAACAACCAATGGGAAATCAAAATCTCAAAATCTACATGAATTTGATGCCCAATCATAACAACAAAGGGAACCATAACAATGATAAGGGGAAGGGTGCATTCAAAAGTGTGAATCATATAGACAGCCATGTCGTCACATCCCTAGATGAGTATTGCACTGTTATCATCATCAAAGGAGCCCAAGCTGATTGTGGAGTCACCACAAGAGGTAGAAAAATCACCATCGTAGGGTCATCTCAGCCTCATAGAGCATCCACTTCCAACCTGAGATCCATTCCTAGTGGCTATAATGTCCTTGATCAGTTGAAAAGAACCCCAACTTAGATCTCCATCATGGAATTATTGAAGATTTCATCAGCCACAAAAAGATCCTTGAAGAAGCATTGACTTCATCCACCGTCTTCGCGGATCTTGATGCTAAAAAATTCCAAGCTATGGTTGGAAACATCATTACCCCAAATCTTCTTACATTCTCCGATCAAGAATTTCTCACCCAACCATCTCACAATTGCACACTCCATCTGGAGGTCCTAGTGCATAAGAACAAAGTCAAGAGAGTCTTTGTGGATGGAGGTGCAGACTTAAACATCTGTTCCCTCAAGCTCATAAAGAATCTGGGAATATTAGAGGATTCCATTGAAAAAGGAAAAGGAATCAAAATCAGAGCTTATGATGATCAAGAAAGAGTGTCTTAGGGCACTATCCAACTCCGTATTCAAGTAGGGCCAACAATTATGGAAACCACCTGTTAGGTCCTTGACCTTGATTTTCCTTACAACATTCTCCAAGGGCGTCTATGGATCCATGGGATGCAAGCAGTGGCATCAAACTTCCACCAATGTGTCAAGTTCACATACCAAGGCCAAGAGGTCACTACCCATTGGGATCTCGAACCCTTTTCTTACTGCAAGAGCCTAGAATCAAAATATTACAAAATCTCCCAAGTGCCAAAGAACGATGAAGGTCCCTCAACTCCATACATTGATCCAACTACTCTCACCTCCACTTATGTGACAAAGACACCTACCATCCCCACCATCTTTGATATTAAGGTCATTATCCAAGACAATGGGTGTGGAAACTATACAATTCCAAAAAATTCTTTTGTGGTAGAAGGGTTACCACAATCTCCTAGGTCACAAGGATGACCACAATGAAATGATGCTTCCTCATCCCAAACCTTCATAGCAGGCTCCTCTAGCTTAAGAAGTTGGGGAGATCTTGGTCAGGAAGTAATAGAAGAGGACCCATCCCATCTCCTGTACCGAGACAATAGACTAGCAACCGATCTACCTATGGATGATAGTAGTAAAGGCTTACAAATGATGCTCACCATGGGATATGACAGAAACAAAAAGCTTGGACAAAATGACAATGGAATTCTAGTACCCATCATTCCTGAGATGCGAATGAAAAATATTGGCCTTGGATGTACCCCTCCGAGTATAACCATACATGGCTAAAATCCCCCAGTTAAGAAGGTCAAAACTCCTTAGCAAAACGACAGCCGCCCTTCAAGTACCCATATCCACTAGCCTGCCTTTAGACAATTTCACATTTGACATAACTAATGTTTTCTGTAGTAGTGATGAGGAAGATACCATAACTGACTTACCTTTGCTTTTTGATAATTCCTCTCTCCTCATGATTAGTACCATGTCATTTGATTCAACCAGCCAAACCCATGAGATCAACCTAGTCTACCCCTAGCTCATCGATTACAACCAACAAGGACTGCCAATTCTAGACACTTTCAAAAATGATGAAGTGCTCTCAGAATTCATGGGACTGCGAAGCAAGGTACCATGTAGAGATCACAAGGCTTGGTTTGATATCATTCTAGACACACAAGCTTACTATGGGGAGACGATTGAATCCTTTAGTCGTAAAAGAAAAAAATTGAGAATAATCTCAAGGTCTTTGAGTGAAAACCACACAGTGACACTCTCTAACCCTAAAATAGTAAAAAAAAAAAGGATGTATCCAATAGTGAAAACCTCTCTGAGGTGCTTGGGGATGAAGGATTCAATCTTTCTCTCAGTGCTTTGCACTAGGAAAAGTTAGTGGTTTTAGTCGAGAAGTGCAACCCAGTCAACTTGGGAATAGAGGAAACTCCACATATCACATTTTATGCTAAATCATTGATGTCAGAAGAACAAGAGCTCCTAGCTACTTTCTTAAGGGAAAGAAAGGTCAACTTTAGATGGAGCTATGCGGACATGCCTGGGCTTGATCTAGAGATTGTAGTCAACCACCTAGCAGTTTACCCCGAAGCAAAGCCCGTCAGACAAAAGCTCAGGAAAATGCATCCCCAGATAGCCTTATTAGTCAAAATGGAATTTAATAAGCTACTTGATGTAGGGTTCATATGACCAATTGACTATCCAGAGTGGGTATCAAATCTGGTTCCTATTTCAAAGCCCGATGGGGGCATCCGTATATGCACAGATTTTAGAGACCTAAATAAGACATGTCCCAAAGATGACTTCCCACTTCCCAACATTGATATGATTGTAGATATGACCACGGGACATGAGATGCTTTCATTGATGGATGGATTCTTCTAGTATAACCAAATCATGATAGCCAAAAAAATCAACAAAAAACAACTTTTACTTGTCCATGGGGGAAATATTGCTGGAACATGATTCTGTTTGGCCTAAAGAATGCTGGAGCAACATATCAAAGGGCCATGACCTTAATCTTTCATGAAATGATCCATAAGACTGTGGAAGATTATGTCAATGACATATTGGAAAAATCTAGAAAAAGGCAAGACCACATAGCAGAATTGAGTGTCATCTTCAACAGACTAGAGGAATACAAGGTCCACCTTAATCCAAATAAGTGTGTCTTTGGTGTACAATCAGGGAAGCTATTGGGATACATTGTGTCTATGACACGAATTGAAATAGATCTCGCTTAGGTAAAGGAAATTCTTGAGATGGAGGCACCCAAGACATTCAAATAGTTGAGAGGCTTACAAGGTAGGCTCCAGTCCATCTGTCGGTTCATAGCTCAACTAGCAGAAAAATAAATACCATATTCTCACCTACTCCACAAGGGGGTAGCATACAAATGGGACAATAAATCTGATTAGACCTTTAACAAAATCAAAGAGTATTTGCTCACACCTCCAGTGCTTATGCCACTAATCCCAAGAAAGCCTCTAATTCTCTACATATTACAAAAACTTTTGGTGCTCTCCTAGCTCAACACAATGAAAATGGAATAGAGAGGGCCATCTACTACATCAGTCGGACCATGGTAGGGAATGAGTTAAATTATTCCTTCATTGAAAAAGCTTTCCTAGCAGTTGTGTTTCCTCATAAAAGTTTAGACACTATATGTTAACACACAAAATAAACTCATTGCCAAAATCGACCCACTCAAGTACCTACTTTCCAAGGCAGTGCTCATAGGAAGGATGGCCAAGTGGGTCATGATCCTATCATAATATGACATTGAGTACATAGAACGTAAGGCCATCAAAGGGCAAGCTATTGTATACCAATTGGCAGAAGCACCAATGTACTAAGAGAATTCACTAATTTTAGAGTTCCCCGATGAATCCATCTTTAACTTGAGCATAGCAGACCATTGGAAGTTGTACTTTGATGGCTCCTACACACAACATGGATTAGGAGCCAATGTCTTTTTCATCACTCCTTAGCGAAACTGCATACCGAGATCCTACAAGTTGGAATTTCCATGCACAAACAATATCACAAAATGTGAGGCTCTAACCATAGGACTCAAAATAGCAATGCAGTGGCATATCATGGCTCTCAAGGTTTGCAGGGATTCACAACTAATAATCAACCAAGTGAATGATGAGTATCAGACTAAAGATGACAAGCTCACTCCATACAAGAAATTGGTGGAAAGTCTTAAGGAGTCCTTCATTGAGATCACATTCGAGCAGATACCTAGAGCAAACAACAAAGCAACAAATTCCATGGCAACAATTGGATCCTTATTGGATATCCCTCACAATGTCCCAAAGCATAAATTCATGGTAGAGTAGCTTCTTGTGCCTGCATTTAAGGTATAGGAGTTAGAATTTGTGTGTGAAATTGTTGGTCTTGACGATCTATGGTACCATGACATATATACTTATTTGAGAATAGGAGTCCTTCCAGTTGACATAACCTCAAACCATAAGAAAACCTTTGTCAAGAAAGCATCTTGGTTTTTCATCCTAGGAGAAACTATTTACCATAGAAGCATAGAAGGAACCCTATTACGTTACTTAAACACTAAGGAGGCATTGACCACCTTAACCGAGGTACATAATGACATATGTGGTTCACATTCAAGTGGTATGACCTTGGCCAAGAAATTGCTGAGGACGGGGTATTATTGGCCTACTATGGAAAGAGAAGCATATGACTGTTAAAAGGTGTCAACAACATGGGGACCTCATCCATGCACCTGCACAAGAGCTCCATCCTATTGTCACACCTTGGCCCTTTTCATAGTGGGGGCTTGATCTCATTGGAAAAATCACCCCCACCTCATCTAGTGGCCACAAGTTTATCATTACCGCCACTAAGTACTTTACAAAGTGGGTGGAAGTCATTCCCATGACTTACATTACTGAAAAGAAGATATCAAAGTTCATACTAAACTATTTAATATGCCACTACGATGTCCCACAAGGTATTATCTCAGATAATGGGACACCATTCAAAAATCAGGTGTTTGTGATCTGTGTGACAAATTCAAAATCCAACATTTCTTTTCCAATCCATATTATCCCCAAGGAAGCGACCAAGTTGAGGCTACAAACAAGACCATTATGAAAATCCTCAAGAAAATGGTCAATGAAGCTAGCCATGATTGGCATCTCCAACCAGATCCTGCCCTCTGGGCCTATCAAACTAGCATCGGCACACCAACAGGTGCCAACCCCTTTTCCCTAGTCTACGGATCAGAAGCCATATTACCCATTGAGATCGAGCTCTTTTCACTGAGAATATCACTATAGAATCTCATCATAGATGAGGAATATTGGATGTCAAGATTGAATGAGCTAGAAATGCTAGATGAGCAGTGCATGGAGGCCCTAAACCATCTACAAGTGTATCAAAACCACCTCAAACAAAAATATAACAAGAAGATCAGGAGTAGAGCCTTCCATGTCAGAGAACTTGTCCTAAAAGAAAATTAGAACTTCCCAAACCCAAAAAAAAAAGGTAAATTTGAACCCAATTGGTTGGGACCCTTTTTCATCATAGCGAGTTACAAGTTAGGGGTATATCGGTTGTCAACACTTGAAGGGGAACCTTTGCAAGAGCCCATCAATAGCTCCCATCTCAAAAAGTTTTATGCCTAAATATTTTAAGGTATAGAACTAAAAATACAAAAAAATTAGAAAATGTCCTAAAAAATGGTCACCCTGATGAAAACCTAGTAAATAGGCATCATGGTGACAACAAAAAAAAATCAAAAAATACAAAAAATCCAAAAAAAATCAAAAAAAGGATAAAAAATGGTAAAGAAAAAAATCGTCCTCTAGTGAAAACCACTTCGGTGGCGCTTTAGGAAAGTACCTTGGTGAAAACCTGGCAAACAGGTGCCTTGTGTAAATAAGCACTTTCCATCCACCAATATCTGCATTCTGCATGCTTCCATCATCCATCAAATTCCATATCCCCATCCATCATCCATTCGGCATCTGCATCATAGCTTGGTCTTGTGTTTGTGTCATGATCCCTCCTAGTACTACTTGACCCATTCTCAAGGTCAATTTATGCTGCCTTTATTGGAGTAGTCTATTGCATCATGTTGGGGCATGTCCTCATCGAATCAGATTCGTGTATGTTCTTGAAGTCCCCAAAATTAGAAAATCCAAAAACATCAAAAAATCAAAAAATCCCAAAACATTCAAAACATGTCAAAATCCAAAAACAGGTCAAAAAGTCAGTGAAAAAGTAAAAAAATAGAGTCATCTTGTCGAACTAAGTCATCTATGAGCTTTGAACGTAGGCAAGGTTGATCTTTGATCATCCACTGAGACACTTAGGTTAGTCCCTTAGGAGTTCATCATAATAAATTGGCAGTCCATTTTGTTTGTATCTCATCAATAATCGAGTCTGTGTCAATTGAACTACGTGGTATCTACGTGTATAAATTAGGCAAGGCTAATATGTTGATTAGCCCTTGAGGCCCCTAGGATAGGTCTTTAGATTAGTCTCTTGGTCAAAATTTGAGAAAACCCCAAAACATTTTAAAACTTGAAAAACAAAACATTTGTAAAATCTCAAAAATACCAAAAAATAGCCTCAAAACATATCAAAAACATCAAAAACATCCAAATATTTGAAAAAATCCATCTGTCTCATCTCGCTTTCACCCGCAATAAACATCACTTAGAATAAAAAATCGTCACTCTCAACCTTTGGTAAAGTAGTTGAAAAAAAGTCTAGCAGGTTACAAAGTGGAAAATCAAAACGTCAAAGTCTAAAGTCTAGGTTAGTAAGTAAAGAAGTTGGTCAACTCTTTGTGTCAATAAGCCTATCATCCAATCAATCCCAAATCAATCATCTGATATCGTCATGTCCTAGGATGCATCCTTTCTACAATGGACATCAACATCTGGCATCATTGTAGTTTAGTCTTGGCTAGTGGTATTGAAGAACATTAGCTTGTTTGTTAGCTTTATCTTTGTCTTTTGACTTATCTTTTTGTGCTCATTTCAATGAACTCTCAATGATGTTCCAAACAAAGGGATTTAGAGAGAAAGAACTGGGGCAATGATCATTATCTTTTTCATTTGTTGTGCTCATTGGATATTCTTGCAATATAACCTTGGTCATACATGCTTTTTTTGGTTGTAGGGAGGATGCGTTAGGTGTCTTGTTGACCACATGCCATCCTATGTTTTGGTCCAAGATATTTGGAACATCTAATCTGCATTTTGAATGAGGTTCTGTATGTTAGGTGTGAATAGGAGTACTCCTATTTGATTGTCGAGTCAAAGTCCATCACACTAGGTGCAACACCATCCTAGTTCTTTATACCTTTATGCATCGTACCTAAATGTGTTATAAAACATAAGGTAATTGGCCCTTTTAAAATCCCAACTCCTTGGCAAGAAAATCATCATCATCATCATTTTCTCATGTCTTGTTGGAATCTCTTGCTTTCTTCTATCTCCTTTTCTGCACTAACATAGTACCATGACAGTTAACCACAAATCATTATCACCAGTGCATCCATCTTGCATCCATAAATCGTCAGCATACTACATAACACATATCATATCATATAGAAAATATTTATCACATCACCTACATCATTGCATAATATAGATTGGTTATTCTAAGCATCTCATATGCATTCATTATATAAGCATAAAAGCAATCATCCCATATGAATTATTAACTCATATCATACATTTGCATAAAACACACATTGCATAAATCATAAAGAGCATATCATGTGCATCATATACATAGACAATATTAACATCCATCGCATCATATGCATACATATCATCCATTTGCATTATCATAACATAAGAATCACATCATAAACATCATACATCATTACCATAACATTTGCATCATCAAAATATCATTTACATTCATCATATCATATCATAAAAATCGTCATAATATCCATAGAACATATATAAGCATCGTTCATAAGATCATCATGACATAAGCATCATATAAATGCATCACCATATAATGCATGAGAAAAGATAATGAAAAGATAAAAAGATTGCAATTCATCATCATCCATTAGGGGCATAATATAGATTTGTTAGTTGCACAATCATTGCATTTTGCATCATCACATAAAAGATATCAAAAAATAAAGCATCTCATCATATTTGCATCATCATATAGAACATAATGTACATCATAACATCACATAACATCATTGCATCACATTGCATAGCATATAGAAAGTAAATCCATCCATAATGCATAAATAGAATAGAACACATCACATCAAATCAACATCATCTCATATCATATATATCATCATTAAAATGTACACTATCATGGTACAAAATCATATCAAAATATACATGTGTATGTCAATAAGGTACAATCACCCACTGGGCTATCAAAAATGATCCTGTGAAGCATAAACTAATGAAAGAATATATGTCTTTGATCAAAACTGGGGCTAACCCAACTAGCTACTACCCTTGCCACCTGCTCTCTCCCTGTGGTCCTCTATAGGTTTGTGGCCTATCCTTTGTGAAAAGTCCGGGACTCAGGATAGTTTCGACACAACTTGATAATAATGCATCCTATAGTAATCGGCCTCTTGGATGGCCTCCTTGTATGATCAAAGTGGTACCATGCTCTGGGAGGAGGATGTAGTCATGCTCTCTAACTACTGTCGTTTTCCCATCTCTATTGCTGCCTGCAACTTTTTAGCCTGTCTCTGCTGGACCACCTAGTCCCACTCTGCCCATAACTGATCCCTCTCATCCATAAGTACCTGTATCTGTGCCTGTAGATGGAGAATTTGACCATCCATGGGATTTGGCTAAAGGGGTGGTTGATCATGGTCCTTGTCTTTGGGTGGTTTCAGAACCTTATCCTAGTGCCTGTGGTCCTGATCCTGAAATCCTTGGTCCTGGTCTTGATGGACTTGATCCTAACATCTTGTCAGGGTGGCCCATCTACCCGCTCTTTGTCTCGTGGAGGTGGTCCATGGTCTGAATGTGGACCCCCACCTCCCCCACCTTCATCCTTTTCGCCACCCCCTTGACCTCCCTATGGTTGCCTACCTACTTGGCCCCTAGGCCTCCATTGTGCCACTGTTGTACCTAGTAATGTCAATCTCAAAGGCGCCCATAACCAATCCCTGTAACTTGGTGTCATGCCTGCATCAACTGGACCCTAATCATATGCCCATGGTCTAGCCATAAGCTATCTAAAACTCTGAACTTCCTCCTTTACTGGGATGTAACGGCCCCAAGATGTCTCCCTCATCATATGGGTGAAGATAGCTACGTAGTGGTCATCAGGTTGATCCTAAGCATCACCAAACTAATGGGCCACTCTATTTGGTAGATATCTCTCTATCATGGTGTGCTCCCGCCCCTACATAAGTCGGTCCTAGTGGGTGAAGAAAAGCTACTAGTCATCATCATACCATACCAGCCATTCAAGGTATGGTCACCAGGTGAACTCCTGCATATCATCTATCACCCTCCTCGAATGAGGGATCCTGTGCTCGCTAGTGTGTGAAAAAAAAATTCTGCCATAGCTATAGGAACAACTCTGATAGGATGTAACATTGAGATATGCTCCCACATCCAGATGTGTAGGAGAGTAACACAGGCCCTGATGGATCTGCCATCTAGATATGCTACCTCATGCAGATCTTTGTAAAGAAAGGCCAATGGCACCGAACCCCACGAAAAGAAAGTCTTGAACCTGATCATCCTCTCCCAGGCGAGCCCCCATACGACACTAAAATATTGGCCCCACTGATTTGATGCCCCAAGTCTTGAGATAATGGCTACTACCACTAATCTGAATGGTGAAATAGTGAGCCTGTATCGCTCTAGCTCAATCTAACCCTCTAAAAAAATGATCTCGTCCAAGCCCATAATCTTGTGGCAGGCCTCCCTACCAACATCCACATCATCGATAATGCACTCTTCATGAATCAGTAGTCTCAAAATGTGCCAAACGTCCTCTAAAGTGATTTTCGCCTCACCAGTTGGAAAATGGAAAGACGATGTCTCGCTATGCCATCACTCGGCCAATGCAGTCATCATACCCAAGTGAGTGCAGACTGGGCGAGCGTAGGCAATGTACCATAATCCTAGAGCTCCCAAGTGCTCCTGTAATCGCTTGTGCATCCCCTCTAGAATTCCAAATAGAACTGGGATCCTATGCTCTCACGAGTGTAGTATCCTGACATCCTCCTACATCAATAAAGTCACAACGTCAAGTTTCGTGAAAAAATCTTGGGCCTCATTGAGATTTTTCACCTTTAAAATAATATATACATCGTTGTTTGTAGGGGCAGCATAGTATGAAAGTTTCAAACTGTGCCGCTAGAGGAGTTTGAACCCTTAAACTCTGCCACCATGATGTAGTTTGTTCATGACCAAATTTGACCCCTAAACCTAAACTTCAAACAAGACCGCCGCAACACTCTGCGCGTATGTGGCACACTTTGACCTGAAACCCTAAATTGCAAACCCTGCCACTGTGGCACTACATGGATATGCAACATAGTTTGAGGCTGCGTGACACCAAAATTGAGTTTGTAGCGGTGCTAATCACACCACTAGACCTAAAATAGCTTTCTAGGCCTAATAGATGCACCTAAACACAAAAAGCGAGATAAAGTTAGGATCACTCATTGGAGGTCCTGCACCTGGATGCCACTGGTACACTAGTGCTTGATCTGAAACGTGTTGTGGAAGCACATGTTGCGCCATCTTGATCAGTGCTCAGAGCTCTAGTGGCATAATCTCTATAGGCTATGTGTGTAAATGAATTGGAGGTGCCCCCCCTCGAGGCCTATATTAAGCCTAAAAGTTAGGGTTTTTTGACCCCGTTTAGCCGTCCTGCTAGGGTTTTGGCCCCCAAAGCCTATTTTTGTCCATCCATGGGCCACTTTACATCGTCTTGGCATGTTTTTGACCTTCCGGAGCCTTTTTGGACCTGTTAGGCACCTTGTCCTCTTTTTTCACGAGATCACCCAAAAAGATGAAATTTTCGTCTGATCTCTCAAGGGGGCAGTATATTGGCATAATTCATCCACTGGGGCAGTAGTTGGGCAATTTTGAAAATCAAAAAAATTTTGAATTTTGATTGAGATAGTTTATTCTTTGAACCAACGCAACAAGTACTTTGCTTCAAAGAGGGGAAAAATGTAGACACAAAAAAATGTACCAATCACACTTGATCCTAATTACTAACACAGTTTCATCCTAAATCATCTTCTTATCTAATCATCACCCTTTGTCCCTTAATTAAATAAATCATCATTTATCTAATTGAGTCATTCTCTCTTGTTAATTAAATAAGTCAAAGTTATTTAATTAAATAATTCATTTTATTTGATTAAATCTCTAAAGCCATCTTATTATTTAATTAAATAAATTAAACCTTATTTGATTTAATCTAACATAATCATCCCTCTTTAATTAAAAAAACCAAGTTCTTTATTTAATTAAATCTAAATCATTTTTCTCTCAGCTTTGAGTTAAATCAACCCAAAAATCAAAATCAAATAGTCACATCATCTAATCCCTCATTAAATTAATTAAACCTTGATTAATTTAATCCTAATCATCCAATTTCTCTAGATTTTTCCACTTGCTCATGAAAACACATTTAATGGATATATTAAATCCCTATTTTCTTTCAACTTGGCATCTTTAGGGGAATATTCCTCCAAGTTTGAAAATCCCTCCAAGTGGATTTGTCCTTCCAAAAAGACATTCATCCCCCTCTTACATGTCATTGTGCATTGAGCCAAGTGGCCTTTAATTCATTCTTTTTCCCTCTAACATGTCATTTCACAAATTTTTAGATTCCACCTAATTCCATTTATTGTGCACATTCATCAAAATGTGCTCAAGCTTCCTCCATTCACATCTTCACAAGTGGCACTTGCCCATTGTATGTTGAATGATCCCACATTGCTCCATTTTTCTCTTTCCTCCATCTTTTCTTTATATAAATAAGAGGCTTCTCTTCTCATGTTGACCATCCACAGTTTGAGCAAAATTATTATACTCAATTTCATCTTCAAGCATTACCATTTTCATCAATTTTATCAAGTTTGTAGCTAGGTTATGCAGGAATTCTACCAAAGTAGATCACATCTTCATAAAATCAACACAAAGATTGCATAGGAGTTGGGAAAGGGACAATATCCACATCAAATTGACACCAATTCCCCCATGAGATCAAGAGTTTGCTTTACATTGAATAGGATTTGATAGCTTTTGTTTATGTTTGCTTATATTCTTCATCTCATTTCTTGTTCTTTGCAATTTAAATGGATTTCATGGGAAATCTTGATTCTCACTTGCATTTGATCTAATGATATGTTTGTTTCTTGTGTTTGTGTAGGTCTAGGATTGGGGTTCTACAATAGGTTTGATAAACGATCTACTCAAAACCCATCGTGTATTCCAACCTCCAATTATACTGTTCATTTATTTTTCTAACACATGAAGAAATTTAAACATAATTTTTACTCTAACTAAGACTTATTATAAATTTTTTAGGTGGATTTCATTACATTCCTACTATGTAAATATTTTTTTTTTCATTACATTCTTACTATTTTGTAAAATTACAGGTTGGAAAACATGGGGTGTTATGAAACCTATAACTCACATACTATAGTAAAACCCTCTACATGTAAATACCCTAATGGTTAGTTACCCCTCAACTAAATTTTGTTATTTTTGTGTATACCCCACCTACAAATCCTCCTCTACCTCTTCGCCCTTGATGTTTGAGCAAGCACAATGAACTAATTGATAACCGACATTGTATTTTCCAACCTCCAATTATACTGTGCATTTATTTTTCAATAATATGAAGAAAACGAAATACAATTTTCACTTTAGCTAATAGTTGTGGTTACAGGTTTCATAACACCTAGTGTTTTCCAATCTCCAATTTTAGAAAATAGTATTAATGTAATTAATTTTTTTTGTTATTTACACAACATGAGTGTAATGAAAGTCACCTTCAAAATTTACATTTAATGTACTTTAAACTTTTATATGTTGTGCAATAGCACCTTTGAATTTTGATCTATCAAAATGCTTTATAGTATCATTGTAGGTAAATTGAACATTTCCTAATCAAGCCTCAAAGTGCCTAATATCAGTCTTCAACTTCTAGACTACCTCAAATTCTTGCTACATATGAAACAAAAAAAAATCATAAGGAAATAATTGACAAGAGGCAGCTTGTTTTCCAACATTGCAAATAATGTGAGCATTTTTTGTTCCAATCATATGAAGAAAGTGAAAGTGACTTGAGGGTTGATTAACCAATTGAGTTGTTACATGTTGAGGGTTTTACAATAGTATGTGGGTTGTAGTTTTCATAACACCCAATGTTTTCCGAAATGCAGTTATAGTAATAAAAACCTTTTCTTGATTAGAGAGTATGAATGTAATAAAAGGAACTTTAAAAATTAGCCTCCTTTTAATTTGATGATAAAATATTCTTCTTAGCTTTTACTCCCTTTTTAAGTGGTTAATTTTAGTCTTCATTGTTTTGATATAGTTTCAACACTTCCAACTATTGCAATTATAATCATAGGTTCGAAAACACAATGGGTTGTGAGTGAGAGAGTGGGAGGGAGAGAGGGAAGGAGAGAGAAGGGGGAGAAGAGAGATAGGAAGTGATAGGGTGGGAGGGATAAGAGGGAGAGAAAGAGGGAATGAGAGAGATAGGGATAGGTATAAAGAGTGGTAGGGTTGGAGGGATAGAGGGAAGGAGGGAGATAGGGACTAGTAGGGTGGGAGGGATAGGTATAGAGAGAGTTAGGGAGGGAGGGAAGGAGGGGTAGGTTGAGAGAATTCGTGTGTGTGTGTGTGTGCGAGGGAGAGAGAGGGGGAAGGATGGAGATAAGAAGTGGTAGGGTGTGAGGGATAGAGGGGGGAGAGAAAGAGGGAAGGAGGGAGATAGGGATTGGTAGTGTGGGAGGGATAGAAGGACCCAAAACAGACTTAATAGGAGGGAGAGATGTGATGGTGGATTGTGGGAAATAGGTAGGCACCCAAAATGGATTTCACGAGACCAATATTTTATAGAAAATAGTTATTAGGGATTTCATAGGGTATCCTTCATAGTACACACTTCACATTGTACATGTTGCTTCATATAAGAAATTGCTCAATGTCAACAACCAACCTTTTCTCATTATGCAGAAGAAGACCAAAGTTTATGTTGCTTAATAAAAGAAATTACTTCATATAATTAGTAGGGATTTCATAGGGTATCCTTCATAGCAAGTACTATAATGTATGAAATGAAAACAAAATCTACTCTAAAATCACTTGAAAAGAAGAATACAAAAGTGAGTGAGATAGATAATGTATTGACTGAAGAGATTATTCCTACTCTTGAGAAGTTGAGGAAGGAGCATGCACACTATGTGTAATGGGTAAATGGAAATGTAGAACTAGAGGCAACAAGTACTAGAATGTATGAAATGAAAAATAAATCTTCTCTAAAAACACTTGAAAAGAAGTAGACCAAAGTCAATGAGATACATAATGTATTGATTGAAGAGATTCTTCTTTCTCTTGAGAAGTTGTAGAAGGTGCATGTGCAAGTATGTGCAAAGATGAGAGAGAGGAAAGATGGACAAAGGGAGGGAGAGGAAGGTTAGGAGGGATGATGAGAGATGAGTGATAGAGAGAATTATAGAGGAATGGGAGGAGGGAGAGGCATAGTGAGGTAGCATGGGAGGGATAAAGGGAGAGAGATGAAATAAGGGAGATATGGAGAGGTAGGTAGAGAGAGGTAAGGTTGAAGGAATAGAGGGAGAGATAGGTATAGAGTGAGGAAAGGATGCAACACACATTTTTCATCATCTCCATTGCTCTTACCTGTTAACACCCCCTACTATTCATTGTCATGGTATTCTAACTCTTTTTTCATATCTTTTACTTGAATCTTTAGATCAGCTACTCCCTCATCAACCCTTAGGATAGGGTGATCCCACAATAGTGGTTTACAATTTTTGGCCAAACTGGACAATGAAATTATTATTTTTAACTAAATCTTCATATTCGGGCACCTATAGCGGCTAAACTGTGAGGAATTTGAAGATGATGAAAACTAGAGTCTTGTCACATTTTGTCTACAGATTCTAAAAATATTTTTTTCAAAATTTTTGGAATCAGATTGCACTTCTTTTTCCATCTCCCACGAAAACTAGTTTTTTTCAAAAAACAACATTTTAAAAAGTGACGCACACCATATAACGTATAACTTTTTTTCGATGAAGGATAAAATTCTAATTTTTTCGAATTTAGATTTGTAACTACGATATCTAGTGCTTCCACTTGGTTAGATAGTTTTTTATTGAATATTTTTTCTTTAATCAAGTTTCAAAGTCAAACCAATTACAATTCAGACATAGCATGACTGTATAACGCGTAACTTTTTTTGTATATATCGAAATTCAATTTTTTTTTCTTGGATCAAGGACTTCAATATTTGGTGCACTCAGATTTTTGAAAAAAAAAAATGATAATCTACTATTTTTCCACATGTGCAGAACATATCTAGACCTTCATTTTTGGTGAAGAACCTATGTTTAATAAAACTAAAAAAATAAATACATAATAAAATCAAAACATGTAAAAATTATATTCATTGGATAGCTCATTTCAAGGACTATCTGATTCCAGAAGGGTTTTTGAAGACTTCTCCATTTTCATCCTCAACCTGAGCTCCGAAGTGTAAAAATATAGAATTTTTGTGTGTCTTAGGAGGGGGATGAGGGGTAAGGGGGGTTCGGTCGAACCATGGTTCGAGTGAACCTCTTCAAGGGGGTTCGATCGAACCCCCTTTGCTATGCATTTGTTTTATTTTTTGGCGGACAAAATTTAAAGGGGTTCGAGCGAACCCCTAATGCGTTCGGTCGAACCAATAGGTTCGTATGAACCCCCAAAATCACTTTTTTTTTGCTTTGGGGTCATTTTTTGTGAGTTTTCCTTCCTCACTTGAATTTTAAACCACTATTGTGGCTTCACCCGATAGAAACATCCCTTTCTTGGATAGATTTTTCAATGTCTTGAATACTTTTATGTAGCTTTGTAGCCACTTTTTTCTTAGCTTTGAGAGTGTCTTTACGATTAGAGAATGTAGATGTTTCTTTTAACAAGTTCTTTACAATACTTGTCTACCTTTTTAGATAAGACTTTCATGTCTCCACCCAATTGATTCTCTTTTTTTGTGCTTAGATCTGATAGGGGCTTGCAAGAAATAGAAATCCTTGCTGAAATATATTTTTCATATGTACTTGATAGGGGCTTGCAAGAAATATAAATTATTTTCAAAAATGAAATGGTACCAAAAGGGTAGTGAGTAAAGGTGGAGCAATGAAATAGTGAGGATTTATGTCAATAGGGTTGACTTGTTTATGGTTGAATATAAGGTTGAATTATATATTGTTAAAATAAGGTGAAATATTATAAATTTTAATGCTCTAAGAAGTATGCAAATCTAATTTTATCAATCCAACATTTGGTTCATTAAGATATAACTTGAAATCCTAAAATAAGCAAATAGAAACTAGTTAACCATATGATATGATTGGAAAACACAGTGGGGCTGTGAGTGATATGATTGTGCTTGTTCTAAGCTCAAGGGTGGAGAGCTCAAGGATGATTTGCAAGTGGGAATACATAAAACTAATCAAATTGACCTAAGGGGTGACTAACCAATTGGGTTATTATGTGTAGAGGGTTTTACAATAGTATGTGGGTTGTAGGTTTCATAACACCCAGAGTTTTCCAACCTACAATTATTGTAATGAAAACATTTTTCTATTTAGAGAGTACACATGTAATGAAAGTCGCTTTCAAAATTAATTTTTTTTGCTTAGGTAAAAATTGTGTTTTAATTTCCTCATATGATGAAAAAACAAATGCAGAGTATAATTGTAGGTTGAAAAAACATAGTGGGTTTTGAGTGATATGATTGTGCTTGTTCTAAGCTTAAGGGTGGAGATCTCGAGGAGTTGTGGGTGAGGGATACATAAAACTAATCAAATTGACCTGAGGGGTGACTAACAAATTAGGTTGTTACTTGTAGAGGGTTTTACAACAATGCATGGGTTGCAAATTTCATAACACACAGTACTTTCCAACCTATAATTTTATAAAATAATAAGAATGTAATGAAAAACCTTTTGTTATTTACAAAGTAGGAATGTAATGAAATTCACCTTGAAAATTTATAACAAGTCTTAGAGTAAACATTGTGTTTAAATTTCTTCATATGTTTGAAAACTAAATAACTTTTTCATAAGGAAATAACTGACAGGGGACATTGTGTTTTCCAACACTGGAAATAATGTGAGCATTTTTTTGTTCCAATCAAATGAAGAAAGTGAAATGTCATTTTTACTATACCAAATAGTTCATTCTAAAATTTTAAGGTGGGCTTCATTACATTGTTGGTGTCTACGAATCAAAAACTTTTCATAGGGAAATATTTGACAAGGGATAGTGTGTTTTCCAACATTGCAATAATGTGAGGATTTTCATAAGGAAATAATTGACAAGGGACAATGTGTTTTCCAACATAGGAAATAATGTGAGCATTTTTCATAAGGAAATAATGTGAGCATTTTTCATAAGGAAATAATGTAAGCATTTTTCATAAGGAAATAATTGACAAGGGACTTTGTGTTTTCCAACACTGTAAATAATGCAAGCATTTTTTTGTTCCAATCAAATGAAGAAAGTGAAATGCCATTTTTACTGTACCAAATAGTTGTTCTAAAATTTTAAGGTGGACTTCATTACATTGTTGGTGTGTACGAATAAAAAAAAATCATAAGGAAATATTTGACAAGGGATAGTGTGTTTTCCAACACTATAATAATGTGAACATTTTTCATAAGGAAATAATTGACAAGGGACAGTGTGTTTTCCAACACTAGAAATAATGTGAGCATTTTTCATAAGGAAATAATTGACAAGGGATAGTGTGTTTTCCAACACTACAAATAATGTGAGCATTTTTTTGTTCCAATCAAATGAATAAAGTGAAATGTCATTTTTATTGTACCAAATAGTTGTCCTAAAATTTTAAGGTGGACTTCATTATATTGTTGGTGTGTATGAATAAAAAACTTTTCATAAGGAAATATATGACAAGGGATAGTGTGTTTTCCAACACTGCAATAATGTGAGCATTTTTCATAAGTAAATAATTCATAGGGGATAGTGTGTTTTCCAACACTGGAAATAATGTGAGCATTTTTCGTAAGGAAATAATTAAAAAGGGACAATGTGTTTTCCAACATTACAAATAATGTGAGCATTTTTTTTTCCAATCAAATGAAGAAAGTGAAATGCCATTTTTACTGTACCAAATTATAGTTATTGTAAAATTTTAAGGTAGAGTTCATTACATTGTTGGTGTGTACAAATCAAAAACTTTTCATAAGAAAATATCTGACAAGGGATAGTGTATTTTCCAACACTACAATAATGTGAGCATTATTCATAAAGAAATAATTGACAAGGGATAGTGTGTTTTCCAACACTGGAAATAATGTGAGCATTTTTCATAAGGAAATAATTGACAAGGGACAATGTGTTTTGCAACACTGCAAATAATGTGAGCATTTTTTTGTTCCAATCAAATGAAGAAAGTGAAATGCCTTTTTTATTGTATCAAATAGTTGTTCTAAAATTTTAAGGTGGACTTCATTAAACATTATTGGTGTGTATGAATCAAAAAAAATTCATAAGGAAATATCTGACAAGGGATAGTGTGTTTTCCAACATTGCAATAATGTGAGAATTTTTCATAAGGAAATAATTGATAGGGGATAGTGTGTTTTCCAACACTAGAAATAATGTGAGCATTTTTCGTAAGGAAATAATTGAAAAGGGACAGTGTGTTTTCCAACATTACAAACAATGTGAGCATTTTTGTGTTCCAATCAAATGAAGAATGTGAAATGCCATTTTTACTATACCAAATAGTTATTATAAAATTTTAAAGTAGAGTTCATTACATTGTTGGTGTGTACAAATCAAAAAAATTTCATAAGGAAATATCTGACAAGGGATAGTGTATTTTCTAACATTGCAATAATGTGAGCATTTTTCATAAATAAATAATTGACAGGGGACAATGTGTTTTCCAACACTGGAAATAATGTGAGCATTTTTCATAAGTAAATAATTGACAAGGGAAAGTGTGTTTTCCAACACTACAAATAATGTGAGAATTTTTTTGTTCCAATTAAATGAAGAAAGTGAAATGTCATTTTTATTGTACCAAATAGTTGTTCTAAAATTTTAAGGTGGACTTCATTACATTGTTGGTGTGTACGAATCAAAAACTTTTCATAAGGAAATATCTAACAAGGGATAGTGTGTTTTCCAACACTGCAATAATGTGAGCATTTTTCATAAGGAAATAATTGATAGGGGACAGTGTGTTTTCCAACACTGGAAATAACATGAGCATTTTTCATAAAGAAATAATTAACAAGGGACAGTGTGTTTTCCAACACTACAAATAATGTGAGATTTTTTTATTCCAATCGAATGAAGAAAGTGAAATGACAGTTTTATTGTACCAAATAGTTCTAAAATTTTAAGGTGGAATTCATTACATTGTTGGTGTGTACAAATCAAAAACATTTCATAAGGAAATATTTGACAAGGGATAGTGTGTTTTCCAACACTGCAACAATGTGAGCATCTTTCATAAGGAAATAATTGACAGGGGACAATTTGTTTTCCAACACTGAAACTAATGTGAGCATTTTTCATAAGGAAATAATTGACAAGGGATAGTGTGTTTTCCAACACTACAAATAATGTGAGCATTTTTGTGTTCCAACCAAATGAAGGAAGTGAAATGTCATTTTTATTGTACCAAATAGTTGTTCTAAAATTTTAAGGTGGAATTCATTACATTTTTGGATTAATTCATCATCATCATTGCATAAATTTCCATTAGGTTAAACCTTAAACCCTAAACCCTAAACCTGACATCCATCATCATTGTATTAATCCATTAGGTTCATTTTAGGCTAATATAAATTTATTAATCTAAGCATTTTTTATCCATCATAGTCCTTTCATTATCCACACATCTTTCACCCTAATCATTAAATATCTCCCAACCCATTAACCTTCGATCTCCTCATGCTCATTAAACAAGAATTCCACCATCCATCACTCTATATTCTACAACCTCATCCAATCATTCCATAATCCCTTGTCATTGTTACCTAGCTATAGGCTACTCCTACAAGAAATATAATTCCATCTATTTTATTATTCTAGGGTATGTGCAGGATCATGATGGGCCAATAAGTGGCGATATGATGGGTATGTGTAGGGTATGTGGCTGACGACTTTTTTTACCCAAAATTGATAAAATGAAAAGGGTTTTTAAAGGAGATTCTCAACTTTTCACCAATATAAATTATGCTATACTTTGAATTTAACAAATAATTATTATTCATTTTTTATTTGAATTATGACTAAAGCCCTAATTGATAGGTTGATTGAAAAACATCTATAGCTTTCAAATGGTATCACATTTTTTGAATTTGAAACATGTGTCACATTCTATGCTTCACATACTACAGGATTAAAAAAGAAAAATTGAATTTCATGAAGTTTTGACCAAGTTAAGGTGGTTAGACATATGAGTTTTTATATTTTTTAAAGTTGTAATAAAAATACATAATTAATTATTTACTTGGAAAAAAATTACTAAAAATATGCATCACATTTGGACATGAGTCCTCTACTTATATCTTAAATATTATAAAAAATACTATCATTTTATTGTGGTTAGGGTGGTTAGACTGACACCCTTATTTTTCCCTGAAATTTAAGTACTAATGCATTGAAATTTAAAATTTTCACCAAATAGATTTTTCATTTTTTAAATAAATCTAGTAGTTTAGAAACTACATTCAATTTTTTAGAGATTCTATTCTTGCATATTTTTGAAATAATATAGATAAATTATTCAAATTTTTATGTCAAGTTGCCTAACTCTGATTTTTCTGAATTTTTTGCCACTTAAGGGCCTATTTTTTCCATGATGATCCTGCACATACGCTCCATCACTCCTTCCAATCTAAAATTGTAATAAAATCATAATCCATGCAATCTGATTATGAAATCTACAAGAAATAATCCAATAACATATTACATTAAGGCTCCATTTGATATGGTCTCTGAGATGCTTGATTGAATATTATGAATGGTATGTGAATTTTTCTTTAAACCAACATAGTCTTGTTATAGTTGGATGATTTTTAATAGAAAAATGGTAGCACACACCTACTATAAAATGTTTCAATGATAATGAAGGGTAAATGGTTCTATATGCAGACTCTTGTTGTGAGGGATGATGCAATTCAAGGATCAAAGGGTATAGTAGCACTTTCCCTAGATAAGATTTTTGAACTTAAGAATTCCATGGAACAAAAACAATTAGAAATAGATGATAAGGAAAAGGTAAAATTATATATAAGTATAGAAAAGAGAATTATTTGGGTGGAGACATGAAATTATTATCGAAAAAGGTAGAAAAATCTTGTAAATAACTTGTTAAAAGAAACATTTGCATTCTCTAATCATCAAGACACTCTCAAAGCTAAGGAAAAAGAGGATTAAAGATAAATAAATTGGAAAAATAATGTTATGACATGGTGCAATTAATTAAGTAATTAAATTAATTAGTGAACATGATGATGTTAGAGGGAATTGGCTAGGATGAATTAATATATAGGATTAAAGATCAAATATGGTGGAATTAGTGTGTCTACAACATGCTACAAAGTGTTTCTAGACATCTTAGATTTCCTACCATTGAATAATTTATAGTTTCTAATTTCTAGCACACATTCTAATCCTAATAGGTCTACACATGTGGTATAGCCCTAGAAGCCTCTTAGTAGTCATTGCACGATATACATTTTTTAATTCATAAGATTGGAATTAGGATGAATAAAAATTATTTTATGTATTTCTAAATAAAGAGGGAGAAGAGGGTAGGTGGAGAGAGGTTGTGTGGGAAGGAGGGAGATAGGGAGAGGTATGTAGAGAGAGGTTAGGTGAACATAATAGAGAAATCTATGTAGGGTGGGAAAGGTAGAGAGCTGGTGTGTGTGTCATTGATCATGAAAAGAGTTTTGTTAAAAAATGATGGTATCAATAAAGAACTAGTAAAAAGGAGAAGTATCTTTAGAAATATATACAAGAGTAAATATAAGTATTTTTAGAATATCCAAATCAATAAATTCATACATTTGTATAAAGAGAATACTTACACTATGATGAAGGACAAAAAAATATACTCTAGGGAAAGAGAAGGAAGGGAGGAGATAGGGAATGGTAGGTTGGGAGGGATAGAAGAACCCAAAATAGACTTAGTATGAAGGGTAGATGTGTTGGGGGAAGGAGGGAGATAGGGAGTGGTAAGGTGGGAGTGATAGGGGGAGGGAGAGAAATAGGGAATGCGGGAGATAGAGAGAGTTTTCAAGAGAAGGAGAACAAGGTGGAGAGAGTTTGTGTGTGTGTGTGTGTGTGAGGGAGAGAGGGAAGGAGGGACATATGGAGTGGTAGGGTGGAAGGGATATAAGGACCCAAAATGGACTTAGTATGAGGGGGAGATGTGATGGTAGATTATGGGACATAGGCACTAAAAATAATTTATAGGATTGAGGAGGGATTAGGATAATGTTTTTGGGTTGTTATGATGGAGGGGGATGGTGAAAAATGGTTTATAAGAATGATAATAGATAATGTATTGACTTAAGAGATTCTTCCTACTCTTGATAAGTTGAGGAAGGAGCATGTGTACTATGTGCAATGAGAAAATGGAAATGCAAAACCGGATTCATATAATTACATTCACTATCTTTCCTCAAGGGCTTACAACATGAAACCTCAGCCTTTAATGAATCACAAACACAACCAATGTATAAATTATAATATTTTGAGTTGATTCGTGATATAATACTCTTCATAATGTGCTAGTAAGCTTCACCAATATTAACAAAAAATATCTTTTAGAGCTATAAAAAAATAACCACCTTCAATTCATGACCAATGACATTTATATAGAGAGTGCACAAGAAATCAATTTGAATTGCACCAATTAGCAAGGTGATGCAATATTTTATTCACATGAAATGATTAGGATGGAAATATGCATGGACTATGAAAGGGCAGGAGAGAGAGGGGGAGATAGAGAAAATTAGAGAGGGAGGGAGATAGATAGATATAAATTCCCTATTCAAGACTTATATAATCTCCTAATTATTATATAACCTTGGAGATGACTACCTAGAGGACTTTTCCCTAGTGCCCCATACTATAATTCTATTTGGGAGGAAAATAAGGCTTAGGAAACTACAGTAAGAGATGGAATTAGGGAGGGATGGAGAGAGGTTGTGTGGGAAGGGGGGAGAGAGAGAGGGAAGGAGGGAGATAGGGAGAGGTAGTTAGAGAGAGGTAAGGTGAAAAAAATAGAGAGAGGTAGGTAGAGAGAGGGATCTATGTAGGGTGGGAGAGGTAGAGAGAGGTGGTATGTGAGAGAGAGATAGGAGGGAGGTAGAGGTTATCACAATGCTTATGAAGATTTGAATGTAATGGCACTAGAGGATAGGGCATGTGATTTTGAGAGCCAATATGATTGTTGTGCAATATTATGTGTGAGAGTGGCTCGGTGTCCCAAATCACAAATGAGTGTATGTTTATTAACTAATACCAAAACTAACCATATCTCATAGTAATGAAACATCTATTTGGTGTAATGATCCTCTCCCTATGATGTGGTTGTATCGTCAATATGGTAGGTAGGGGCAAGAAAGTTTGTATGTTAGCTTGTTGTTGACGTCATCCCTACATCCACTAGTATCATGGGGGTGGCTAACCAATTGGGTTGTTATGTGTAAAGGGTTTTAAATAATATGTGTGTTGCAGGTTCCATAACACCCAGTGTTTTCCAACCTCCAATTTTAGAAAACAATATTAATGTAATTAAGACCTTTTGTTATTTACACAACACGAGTGTAATGAAAGGCACCTTCAAAATTTACCATTAATGTAGTTTAAAATTTTATAAGTCGTGCAACAACACCTTTCACTTTTGATATATCAAAATGCTTTACAAGATCATTATAGGTAAATTGAACATTTCCTAATTGAGCCTTGAGGTGCCTAATATCAACCTTCAACTTCTAAACTACCTTAGATTCTTACAAGCACTCTTTTTCTAATGTCTCCAAGCACCAAAGTGAATGAGGAAGATAATGTATTGATTGAAGAGATTCTTCTTGTTCTTGAGAAGTTGAGGAAGATGCACGTGCAACATATACAATGGGAAAATGGTAATGCAAAAGTGGATAAACTCAAGACCTATTTTCTATTGCATATGAATTTGTGCAAGCAAATAAAGTGAGAGATGATTCTATAAGTGGAGTTGAACAAATGAATTCAAAGATTCTTGAACTTAAGAATTCCATGGAACAAATACAATTGAAAACCAATGATAATGAAAAAGACAAATTAGATCTAAGTGCAGAAAAAGAGAATCAATTGGGTGGAGACATGAAAGCCTTATCTAAAATAAAAGAATAGATTAATATTAGATAGATGGAGTATGATATGGTAGATGTAGTGAAATATCCTTCATATGATCTTATTTTAGATGTGGAATAGAAGGACATGGATGATTTTTGGGAGGGGGATTGCATCCACCAAACAAAACCTATGTAATATTTTATTTCTGTATATTGGTCTTTCTATCCCTCCCACCCTACCACTCCCTATCTTTATAGGATTCAAATTATAATTCTACCTTATTGGTAGTAACATATTTGTGGTAATTTATCAAAACTAAAAGATCTAATTATATCTCCAATATTTAAAATTTACATAAAGTTATGAGTTTATCACATGAGTTTGGATGGAGTGGTAGGGATCTTCATATCTTTCTTTAATACAAAACAAAATCAATTGAATCAAAAAAGTGAAAATATATTTCATATTTGGAAACCCATGGAGCACATGTAGATAGGTAAGAAAAAACAATGGGTTGTAATTTATCTTCATTTCTTTCTCTAATGTCTCCATGTGCCATTTTTCATAAGCAACACCTTCTATTGTTGTCTTTATTTTCTCAACTTCATGTCTTTTAGATTGCAACTCTCTGAACAACATTAACCTCCTTTTCTTTTGATGATAAAATCTTCTTCTTATCTTTTACTTCCTTTTGTAATTGGTTAATTTTAGTCTTCCTTTTCTTTTGGTGATAAAATAGTCTTCTTAATTGTAAGTGGAGAGAGGGGTAGGTGGAGAGAGGTTGTGGGGGAAGGAGGGAGAGAGAGAGGGGGGGAAGGAGGTAGATAGGGAAAGGTAGGTAGAGAGATATCAGGTGAACATAATAGAGAGATCTATATAGGGTGGGAGAGGTAGAGAGGTGGTGTGTGTGTCGTTGATCATGAAAAGAGTTTTGTTAAACACTGATGGTATTGATAAAGAACTAGAACTAAGGAGAAGTATCTTTAGAAATATATATAAGACTAAATATAAGTATGTTTAGAATATCCAAATCAATAATTGTAGGTTGGAAAACATCTATATCCAAATTCTCTTTTTTTTGCACTTAGATATTATTCTTTCCATGGAATTCTCAAGTTCAAGAATCTTTGACTTCATTTTTAAACTCCACTTATAGCGTCATCTCTCACTTTCTTTGTTTGCAAAAATTCATATGCAATACAAAACCTCTTGAATTTATCCACTTCTATATTTCCATTTTCCTATTGCACATGCTACACATGCACCTTTCTCAACTTCTCAAGAGCGAGAAGAATCTCTTCAGTCAATACATTATCTATCTCATTCACTTTAACAAAAATAAATGACACATACTTTAACATGATGCAATACTTCCTCGTGATATGTACCTATCTTAAAATTTGACAAGCATTTCTCACTTACTAGTACCTTATGTTATTTCTACAATTGTGAGTTTTTATATTGATTTGCATATTCTAAAGATAATTATATTTAGACTTGTATATATTTCTAAAGATACTTCACTGATCCTCTCCCTCTCTACCTACCTTTCCCTCAATATAAGAAATTTCTAAAGATACATGTTGCTTCATTTATGAAATTGCTCAATGTCAACAACCAACATTTTCTCATTATGTAAAAGAAGACCAAAGTGTGTGTTGCTTAATATAAGAAATTACTTCATATAATTAGTAGGGATTTCATAGGGTACATCCTTCATAGCAATTACTATAATGTATGAGGAAGATATTATTCCTACTCTTGAGAAGTTGAGGAAGGAGCATGTGCACTATGTGCAATGGGAAAATGGAAATGTAGAACTAGAGGCAACAAGTTCTAGAATTTGAAGGTGGACAAGAGAGAGAGAGAGGGGGGAGGGCCAAGGGGAGGGGGAGGGGGGAGGGGGAGAGAGAGAGGGGGGATAAGATGGTGTGTGTGTGTGTGTGTGTAAGGGGGGAGGGAAAGGTAGAGAGAGGGGTAGGTGGAAAGAGAGAGAGGGGTGAAAGATGGGCAAAGGGAGGGAGAGGAAGGTTAGGAGGGATGGTGAGAGAAGAGTGATAGAGAGAAGTATAGAGGAATGGGGGGATAGAGAGGTATAGCGAGGTAGCATGGGAGGGATAAAGGGAGAGAGAGGAAATAAGGGAGACAGAGAGGAGCATGTTCACTATGTGTAATAGGAAAATGGAAATGTAGAATTGGAGGCAACATGTACTAGAATGTATAAAATGAAAAATGAATATGCTGTAAAAACACATGAAAAGAAGTAGACCAAAGTGAATGAGATAGACAATGTATTCACTAAAGAGATTCTTATCATTATTGAGAAGTTGAGGGTTCCTTTTTTATTTCTTTTCAAGTGTTTCCAAAGTAGATTCCATCTTTTCATGTGTGCATGAGAGAGAGGGTTAGGTAGAGAGGGATTCTTATTGAATACAACCCATGTTTATATGAAAGGTTCTTAATATTCTTTCGAGGATTAAAATTCTAATTCTACCCTATTGGTAGTAACATATTTGTGGAAATTTATAAAACCTGAAAGATCTAATTATATCTCCAATATTTGAAATTTACATAAATTTATAAGTTTATCCCATGAGTTTGGATGGAGTGGTATGGATCTTCATATCTTTCTTTAACGCAAAATAAAATCAATTGAATTAGAAAATTTAAAATATATTTCATATTTGGCAATCCCAAGGAGCACATGTAGATAGGTAGGATATGAGGACCAATGAGAGTACCTTCAACCATGATGAGTACATATGTATTAGTTAGTTATTATGAAGATTTAATAAAATGACAAATCCCAATAAATAAATTAGAGAGAGGTGAGTCATTGATAATGAAAAGAGTTTTGTTAAATGATGATGGTATTGATAAAGAACTAGTACAAAGGAGAAGTATCTTTAGAAATATATACAAGACTAAATATAAGTATCTTTAGAATATCCAAATCAATAAATTCATACATTTGTATAAAGAGAATACTTACACTATGATGAAGGACAAAAAGAAGCATACTCTCGGGAGAGAGAGAGAGGGAAGGGGGAGATAGGGAGTGGTAGGGTGGAAGGGATAGAAGTTCTCAATAAAATAAGGTGTAACATAATAAAGGTCTCAATAAACTAGTGCTATAGTATCAACTCCCTAAGTAAATACTAACTATCTCACTCTAGTCATTGATCTCTACCTTTACCATCTAAGCATGGTTATATTCTTGTCTCTTGAAAACTGGGTGAAAATTAAATCAATAACAACCTTTCATAGGGATGGAATGGGACATAAACCTGAACTAAAATAAGACTAGAAAAATGAATGAATATAAGTAAGAAATAGGGACCCAAAATAGATTATGGGACATAGGGTCCCAAAAACACTTGAAAAGAAGTAGACCAAAGTGAATGTGATAGATAATGTATTGATTGAATAGATTCTTCCTACTCTTGAGAAGTTGAGGAAGGTATGTGTGTAGTATGTGCAATGGGAAAATAGCAATGAAAAACTAGAGCAACAAGTACTAGAATGTATGAAATGGAAAAGGAATCTGAAGAAGTAGACCAAAGTGAATGAGATAGATAGTGTATTGACTGAAGAGATTCTTCTCTCTTGAGAAATTGAGGAAGGTGCATGTGTAGTATGTGCAATGGGAAAATGGAAATGCAGAAGTGGATAAAGTCAAGAGGTTTTGTATTGCATATGAATTTGTGCAAGAAAATAAAGTGAGAGATGATTCTATAGAGGTACATATAAAGAGAGGGTGGGAGAGATATGTATAGAGAGAGTGTGAGAGAGGGAAGGAGGGAGGAAGGGTGGGATAATGGGAGGGGTAGGTGGAGAGAGGTTGTGTGTGTGAGGGAGAGAGAGAGGGGGGACTTGAGGTAGGTAGAGAGAGGGATAAGTAAGTTGGGACATGTAGGTATAGAGAGTGAGAGAGGGAATTAGGGAGCGATGGGACTAGTAAGTGAGCAATGTTTGTTAAAATTTAAGATAGGTACATATCATGAGGAAGTATTGCATCATGTTAAAGGATATATGTCATTTATTTATGGGAATATTTGCCATGGTAGTATGCAAATAAATACATACATTTGTATAAAGAGAATATTTACACTATAATTAGGAAATTACTTAAGGGTATGCAAGATGATGGATTTAGGGTAGCTAAGGGGATGACTTAAGGGGTCCTAAGATGACGAATTTTAAGGGGAGTTAAGATAATGACTTTTAAGGGGATGCAAGAGGATGGATTTAGGGTAACTAACACAATGAAGTTAAGATACCATGATATCATACTTTTACATGTTGATGATATGTTAATCATTAGGACTAATGAAGTGTTGATTGGAGAACTCAAGGTTTAGTTGGATTATAGGTTTGAGATGAAATATCTAGGAGCTATAAGATATTATTTTGTAGAGAGAGGTCTCTGACTTTCTTTTCTTGCACAAATTCATATGCAATAGAAAACCTCTTGAATTTATCCACTTCTACATTGCCATTTTCCCATTACACATACTAAACATGCATATATTATAATTGTCATTATATGGTTTTTCATTATGTTTATATCAAAGGTTCTTAATATATTATTTTAGGATTAAAATTATAATTCTACCCTAATACTCCAATATTTGAAATTTACATAAATTTATAAGTTTATCCCATGAGTTTGGATGGAGAAATAGGGATCTTCGTATCTTTCTTTAATACAAAATAAACTCAATTGAATCAAAAAGTTGAAAATATATCTTTCATATTTGGAAATCCCAAGGAGCACATGTAGATGGGTAGGATATGAGGACCATCCACCTTATCTCTAAACACCATCATACGAGTGAAACTTTTCTTTTATTCCAATGTTAGTCAACATCATCACCACATTTAAAAGAGATAGGTATAGAGAGAGTTAGGGAGAGAGGGAGGGCTAGGTGGAGAGGTTGTGTGTGTGTGAGGGAGAGAGGGAGGGATGGAGGGAGATAGGTAGTGGTAGGGTGGGAGGAGCATTACAAAGTCAACAAGGAATAGTAGTATCTTTAATTTATCCACTTTTGCATTGCTATTTTCCTATTTCACATACTACACACACACCTTCCTCAACTTCTCAAGAGTGGGAAGAATCTCTTCAGTCAATATATTATCTATCTTATTCACTTTGGTTTGACTATTTTCAAGTGTTTTTAGATCAGATTCCTAAACCCTAAACCTAAACCCTAAAACCTAAATTGTAAACCTAACATCCATCATCATTGCATTAATAGATTAGGTTCATTTTAGCTTAATGCAAATCTATTAATCTACAAGTTGATCATCAAGATATTTTTCCTCATCCCCACTACTCTTACCTATTAATGCCCCCTTGTATTCCTTTTCCTGATCTTCTAACTTATTTTTCATATCTTTTATTATCCATCACTCTATCCTACAACCTCATCCCCTCATCCCATAATCCCCACATTTTTTTTAGGATTAAAATTCTAATCCTACTCTATTGATTGTAACATATTTGTGGTGATTTATAAAAACTGAAAGATCTAATTATATCTCCAATATTTGAAATTTACATAAATTTATAAGTTTATCCCATGAGTTTGGATGGAGTGGTATGGATCTTCATATTTTTCTTTGACACAAAATAAAACCAGCTGAATTATAAAGTTGAAAATATATTTCATATTTGGCAATCCCAAGGAGCACATGTATATAGGTAGGATATGAGGACCAATGAGAGTACCTGCAAACATGATGAGTACATATATATTAGTTAGTTCTATCAACCCAATAACTTACTTTATTTGAGTTAAATAACATGTACTAGAACCTTGTACCTAGCATTTATTTTTTAAGGGAGGTTCAAGGATTTCATGAAATCATTGGTTGCATCAATGAGATATGAGAGTGATGCTAGAAGTGGAGTTGAACAAATGAATTCAAAGATTTGTGAACTGAATAATTCCATGAAAAAAGTCTAATAAAAATAGATGATGCTATAGGTGGAGAGAGAGGGGGGGAGGGAAGTAGGGAGGGAGGGAGGTTGTGTGGGAAGGAGGGAGAGAGAGAGGGAAGAAGGGAGATAAGGAGAGGTGGGTAGAGAGAGGTAAGGTGAACATAATAGAGAAAGGTAGGTAGAGAGAGATCTATTTAAGGTGGGAGAGGTAGAGAGAGGTGTTGTGTGTGTCATTGTTTAAGAAGAGTTTTTTTAAACAATGATGGTATCGATAAAGAACTAGGACAAAGGAGAAGTATCTTTAGAAATATATACAAGAGTAAATTATATAAGTATCTTTAGAATATCCAAATCAATAAATCCATACATTTGTATAAAGAGAATACTTACACTATGCTGAAGGACAAAAAGAAACATACTATAGGGAGAGAGAGAGAGAGAGGGGGGGATGGGGGAAGATAGGGAGTGGTAGGGAGGGAGGCATAGAAGGACCCAAAATGGACTTAGTAGGAGAGGGAGATATGTTGGTGGATTGTGGGACAGAGGGACCCAAAATGGATTGTGGGATATAGGGACCCAAAAATACTTGAAAATAAGTAGACCAAAGTGAATGAGATAGACAATGTACTGACTAAAGAGATTCTTCCCACTCTTGAGAAGTTGAGAGATAAATAAATAACTATAGGTTGGAAAACACAGTGGGTTGTGAGTGATAGCATTTTTTTTATTCTAAGCTTAAGGATAGAGAGCTTCAAGAGCATTTCAAGGTGGGAGATACATAAAACTTATCAAATTGAAATGAAGGGTGACTAACCAATTGAGTTGTTACGTGTAGAGGGTTTTACAATAATATGTGGGTTGCAGGTTTCATAACACCCAGTGTTTTCCAACCTACAATTGTTTTAATGAAAAAAAATTCTTATTTATAGTGTACAAATGTAATGAAAGGAATTTTCAAAATTTACCATACCTGTTACTTAGAGTAAAATTTCCTCATATGGTCGAAAAATAAATGCACAAAATAATCATAGGTTGAAAAACATAGTGGGATGTGAGTGATTATATTTTGCTCAAGTTCTAAGCTCAAGGGTGGAGAGCTTGGGGAGGATTTCTAGGTGGGGTATACATAAAACTAATCAAATTGACCTAAGAGGTGACTAAACAATTGGGTTGTTACGTGTAGAGGGTTTATAGTAATATGTGGGTTGTAGGTTTCATAACACCCAATGTTTTCCAACCTGCAATTGTTGTAATGAAAATATTTTCTTATTTAGAGAGTACAAATGCAAAGTAAAAGATAACAAGAATATTTTTACATTAAAATAAAATGAGGTTCATTTTTAAGATTCCTTTCATTACATTCATACTCTCTAATTAAGAAAAGGTTTTCATTACTATCATTGCATGTTGGAAAACACTGGGTGTTACGAAACTTGCAACCCACATACTATTGTAAAACCCTCTACATGTAACAACTCAATTGGTTAGTCACCCCTCAGGTCACTTTCACTTTCTTCATCTAATTGGAACAAAAAAATGCTCACATTATTTGCAGCCCTGGAAAACACAACGTCCCCTGTTAGTTATTTCCTTATGAAAAGTTTTTTTTTGTACACACGAACAATGTAATGAAGTCCACATTCAAATTTTAGAACAACTCTTCGATACAATAAAAATTACATTTCACTTTCTTTATCTGATTGGAACAATTTGTCCCCTATCAGTTATTTCCTTATGAAAAGTTTTTGTTTTGTATGCACCAACAATGTAATGAATTCCACATTCAAATTTTAGAACAACTCTTTGGTACAGTAAGAATGACATTTCACTTTCTTCATCTGATTGGAACAAAAAAATGCTCACATTGTTTGCAGTGTTGGAAAACACACTGTCCCCTGTTAGTTATTTCCTTATGATTTTTTTTTGTTTTGTACGCACCAACAATGTAATGAATTCCACATTCAAATTTTAGAACAACCCTTTTGAACAGTAAAAATGACATTTCACTTTCTTCATCTGATTGGAACAAAAAAATGCTCACATTATTTGCAGTGTTGAAAAACACACTATCTCCTATTAGTTATTTCATTATGAAATTTTTTTGTTTCATATGCCACCAAGAATGTAATGAAATCCACCTTCAAATTTTAGAACAAATCTTTGGTACAGTAAAAATGGAATTTCACTTTCTTCATCTGATTGGAACAAAAAAATGCTCACATTATTTGTAGTGTTGGTGAAGTTAACTGTCCCCTATCAGTTATTTCCTTATGAAAAGTATATGTTTCATATGCACCAAAAATGTAATGAAGTCCAACTTCAAATTTTAGAACAACTTTTTGGTACAATAAAAATGGCATTTCGCTTTCTTCATGTGATTGGAACAACAAAATGCTCACATTATTTGCAATGTTGGAAAACACGTTGTTCCCTGTTAGTTTTTTCCTTATGACAAGTTTTTATTTCATACACATCAAGAATGTAATGAAGTCCACCTTCAAATTTTAGAAGAACTCTTTGGTATAGTAAATATGGAATTTCACTTTCTTCATTTGACTGGAATAAAAAAATGCTCACATTATTTCCAATGTTGGAAAACACGCTGTCCCCTATTAGTTATTTCCTTCTGCAACTTCAAAGCTATATGTAATTAATTAAATTAATTAATTATGACATGGTGCAATTAATTAAGTGATTAAATTAATTAGTCAACATGGTGATGTTAGAGGAAATTAGCTATGATGAAATATGTAGGATTAAATATCAAATATGTTGGAATTCTAGTGTGTCTACAACATGCTACAAAGTGTTTCTAGACATCTTATATTTCCTACCATTGAATAATTTCTAATTTCTAATTTCTAGCACACATTCCAATCCTAATAGGTCTACACGTGGTATACCTCTAGAAGCCTCTTAGTAGTCATTGTGAAGTACATTTTTTTATTCATAAGATTGGGATTGAGATGGATAAAATTTATCTTTTATGTCTTTCTAAATAAAATGGATTGTCATTCATTGAATCTTCCTATTCTAGGTAAATTATTTAATTAAATTCAATGTTAATTCTTGTCATTCAAGTAGAGACTTAAGCATATAACATAGAAATAACAAGTGAAACTAGATAACAACAAGGAAAATCAAATCATTTCTTCATGTTTCATATCATAAGGATGTAGGTTCTAGTTTCCAAAATGGGGGATCTTTTTCTCCTTGACCTAGGATATAATTGCAATTTAAATTGTGCTACTACTAAATGACAAGTAACAAGTAAAGAAAGATATGCCAAAATACAATTTCATAACATAAAGAAGAAAACACATGGGTGATAATGGATAAATATGACTTAGAGCATAGAATGCTATGGTGTAGGTAATCTTGTTGTCCTATATCAGCATACAAAGAAACATGAAACCATGGGTGAAAAAAAGAGAGATAGTTTCAATGTCATGCACTAGTATCCAAAGTATTACAAAGAAGAAATCGAATTTCTAAAATGTTTGATTCACAAGATAGCGGTAATTCTTAATTTTATGCATCATCCTCAAAATATACAAATATACACTTAAAACATACCTAGATGGTTATAAATCATGTATTAATAAGATGTTTATACTAACACAAAGTCTATGCAATAGGTAGGCAATAAAATTTGTATTATTGACAAAAGATGTGCCACAAATTTTAATCTACCAAATTAATGTCATCATCATATGAACAAGGAAGGGGTACATTATTAGGAGATAGTGATGGCACCTATATCAATTAGGTGTTGTATTAATGTTTTAGTGCTTTGCATTGATTAGCAAAATGAACTAGCACTTAATGATATACACAAGAGAGAGGTATTGAATTACAATGCTTAGGACCTTTCTTATTTGCATTGGGAAGTAGAATGATCAATTGAGATTCTAAAAGAATGGATAGGACATGTTTAGGGAGGTCATTGATTACTTGATAGGATCATTGGTTATGTTTGCTTGAAATTGAAGGAGGTTGGTTACTTGATAGGGGCTTGAAAGAAATAGAAGTTATTATTTTCAAAAAAGAAATGGAACCAAAGGGGTAGTGAGTAAAGAAGGTGGAGCAATGAAATGGTGATAATTTATGTCAATAAGGGGTGGCTCGTTTATAGGGGGAATATAGGGTTGAATTATATTGTTAAAATAAGGAAAACTATTACAAAAAAACTTGAAAAGAAGTAGACCAAAAACACTTGAAAAGAAGAAGACCAAAGTGAATGAGATAGATAATGTATTAACTGAAGAGATTCTTCCTACTCTTGAGAAGTTGAGAGATAGATAAATAATTACAGGTTGGAAAACACAATAGGCTTTGAGTGATTGCATTCTTCTTGTTCTAAGTTGAAGGGTGGAGAGCTTGGGGAGGATTTCTAGGTGGGGGATACATAAAACTAATCAAATTGACCTAAGGGGTGACTAATTAATTGGGTTGTTATGTGTAGAGGGTTTTATAGTAATATGTGGGTTGCAAGTTTCATAACACCCAATGTTTTCCAACCTGCATTTGTTTTAATGAAAACCTTTTTCTTATTTAGAGAGTACAAATGTAATGAAAGGCACTTTCAAAATTTACCATAACTATTACCTAGAGTAAAAATTGTGCTTCGATTTCCTCATATGATGGAAAAAGATGCACAAAATCATCATAGGTTGGAAAACACAATGGGTTGTGAGTGAAACCAACTAAACCTTGAAAGTCTTCCATCTTTTCTCCCTTGCTATTTTTTTCTTCTAGCATTAGACACACCACATTAATGATCCCTAACCCATTTCCATTCACTTAATGTATGAGTGAAAAACAAATAAAATATGGAATATCATAAAAACTAAGGAGGAATCAATAAAATATTATGAACAATGATTTAAAAGTGTGGTTAAAAAGCTGAAAGAAACCTTGACATAAAAGAAATGAATTGAGTGTTTTATTTTAACCTCTCTCATTATCCCTTAAATTGATTCATGATGTTTCATTCTTACAATTAATCCAAAGAAAAGAATTATAAAGTTGAATATCATATGAAAATTGCTTTCAAAGTTGAATATTGAAGTTTTAAAATATGTGTAACCACATTTTGCATACATGTTTACCAACTAGTTGATAGACTACATGACAAAATTCCTCTACCGTTTATGCTTTGATGTATGTCCATACACTGTTCCAAAGCTAGATACAAACTTCACTAGATTTTCATCATGTTGTTTGCTTCTTATATTTTCTACTAAATTTCACGTTCTAGAAATGCTTGATAATAAGAAGAATGGCTTTGATAGTGTAAGATATCTCAACTGATTTGAAGTATCCTTTGTTCACGACTTCAACTATAAATTTTCATTCCCATAAACTTTTAGAGAGCTTATTCTAACTATAAATTTTCATTCCCCATAAACTTTTAGAGAGCTTATTCTATTTTCCTTGGCTAGCTTAAGGCCAACTTGAGGAATTTAGATTCAACATTATTGGTAGTGGTAAACCCAATCCCCCTTGCATATCTATAGGAAGAATTCACCACTTTTTCAGATGAATACCACCATCTCTAGCCGCTTCCAGGTTCCCTTTAGAGAAGAGGTTCCCTTTACACCTGCCAATCGCATTTGCTTGGAAGATCTTGAATCCTCTTCTGTGCATATCCGACAATCATGGCAAACCACATTTGTTTGAGGCATCCTGTCAAACAGTTCACGTGCCTTGTCTATGATTCCAAATTTTGCATACATGTTTACCAAAGCATTTTCAACAGTAATACCTGCAATAAACCCCGCTTCATTATGGTTTGATGGATGCTCATATCCTGTTCTGAAGCTCCCATTGTCTTCCTTGCGACATGCTTCCAAAGCTCGTATACATGTCTACCAGAGCATTTCCAACTCTGATATCTGAGAGTAATTGTGCTTAGATGGACGCCCATACCCTGTTTGAAAGCTCCATACCCTGTTCGAAAGCTCCTTTTTTGGCACATACCGGAAGTACACGGGCAAATGGTCTAAAACTGCCGTCAGTTGTTTTCAAAACTCAGAAAGCAGCAAAATGCAAAATTTAAAACTAACGGCGCTTGTTACCAATGCCGGCCCTTTGTTCTACCTCCTCTGTTGGCGGGCCCTGCATTACGTCATCCCATCATCTATGAATGCTGCTATATATGTTTTTATGCATATTTTTATGCACATAGGTGCGTTTTGTCTAGGAGTTAGCTGGCTCCTAATAGGAATGTAAGACAATAATATCATATTTTTATAAAACAACAAATATAACTTTAATTAGTAGTAACAATTCTAACTATTTGTAGACCTCTATGTAACCAATTATTAGAGAATAAGTAATCTAAATGTAACATAAGAAGCAACTCAAAATAACTAAAGACATATTGAAAGCATAAAAGCAAAGTTGCAATATTATATTTATATAAAACAAGTATTGCAATTTGCAACTATAACCACTGGTAATCAATAATAAAGGTGATAATACTAGGCACAAAAATCCGTGCCCAAATCCGTATCTGTCAGAAGAAGCCCGTATTTGTCTTGTCAGCAGAAGCCCTCGTGTTTGTCTGGCAATACTCTTTTTTAATTAATATTTTCTTTTAAACATAAAAAAAAAACTCTAAATTAATTTTTTTCATACGATTTATAAAAAATAATATAAATATACTATTTTTATATTATTTTTTAATATATATTTTATATTATATATAAAAGAGGGTTTTTATATATAATATAAATTATATATTAAAAAATAATATAATATATATATATCTAATTTTAATGGTGTTTGAAAGGAAAATATTAAAAAAATAATATTGAAGACATTTTGTGCGAAGGTTTATATATATTTTTATTGTATATTTTAATATTATTATTTTTTTAATATTATATTAAAATATTATATAAAAAAAACCCTCTTTTTATATATAATATAAAATATATATTAAAAAATAATATAAAAATATATAAGTTTATTATATATTATATAAATATAATATAATTTTTAATATAATTTTTTTATATAATTTTTTAATATATAATTTATATTATATATAAAAGCCCTCTTTTTTATATAATATAAAAAATATATTATAAAATAATATATTTTCATTATATATTATTTTTTAATATATATTTCATATTATATTTATATAATAAAAAAATATTATGAAAATATAAATCGTATGAAAAAAATTAACTTAAGAGTTTTTTGATGTTTGAAAAGAAAATATTAAAAAATAGTATTGCCAGTCTCCCTACAAACACGAGGGCTTATGCTGACAAATACAGGCTTCTTTTGACGGATACGGATTTGGGCATAGATTTCTATGGTCATTTTGTTGCCTCCATAGACAGTGCCATAATACTACTATAATATTACCTATTATTAGTACTTGTCATTAGGCAATACTATTGCAATGAGTTTTGTTTTTCTTAATTAATTAGTTATTAATAAATTAGCTTTCAACCAATCAAAAGCAATAATTTTTTTTTAAATAAAATTTGATTTTGTAAAGTGAAGTTGCAAATTATTTAATTTTATAAATTATAAAAATTATTTCTCATCAATATGATTGGGTAGGAAGTTTTGTGTGTTATTGAACTATTATTTTGTCTAAAACTAAACTGTTATTTTGCCTATATTTAAGAAACCAAATTTACTATATTTATATGGAAGGCATTACCTATTTGAACATACTCCAACTGATTTACCATCTTTAACTCTTAATTATTTACCATCGTTTCCTCTATTTTTGTTCACCATGTTTTTTGCCGCCTTCGCTCTCTCTCCTTTTTGTTGTCTTCTCAAGTTTTCTCATGTTTTTTCCTTCAGCACTTCGGTCTTTTAAAATTATGATTTTATGTAACATATCAACATTTTGATAGTTTAAAAAAATTAAAGTTGTTAACTATGTTTTTGAAATAAAAAGCAGCAAAACAAGGGTGTTGACCCATAAGTACAAGCCAACAAAGGCCATCCAGCAAAAGCACACTAACAACACAGTGACATCAGAGAGAAAGCCATCACCCACAGCACATCATAAAAAAAAAAAAAAAGTAACAGTAATCATAGGATAACAAAGTTCATCATGCAAGTATGAAACTAGCCAAATAAGTCTAAAGACCACCTGGGGTCCAACAAGTTCAGCAGAAAAAACAAACAACTCGACATAGAAATAAACAAGAACAAACAGGCCCAACAGCCTAATTCTTTTCCTTCCTGCCAGGCATATATTGAATAGTTGTTCCCTAATCCGTCATGAGGAACTCGAGCAGCTCCTTGAAACTGGCATCATCTTCAACACCATCTGCGGACTTGTCCTTCTGCAACAAGAAAAGATTGTGGCCGACCTATGCATGGCCCTCAGGGAAAATTGAGACACCTCTTGGACCTTCTTTTCCAACTTCTTCCCAAGCTTGATCTTTTTCCTTGTGATCTTCCTGCAAGGGGGCTTTTCATTTAACTGCATTAGAGGACCAGGGGGTAATTTCCAGCACATTGTCACCGAAAGGGCCCTTCTTCAAACTTTTTGATACATGGGATGTGGTATTCACCGACATCGACTGGCCTTCCCCACCCGCCACCATTTCCTCGTGACTTTCACTGTCACTCTCAAGATCCTTGTTTGAATCAAAGGCTTCCTTCAGGCTTCCCACCTTGTCTTGCTTAAGAACCAGTCTATGAGATCGACGGGGGGTGTTAGCTTCTTCAGTGATCTCAATGTCAGAATCAATTTGATGTAAAACTTTAGCTTTCTTAGAGGCTTTAGCCTTAGGGCGTGGGGTAGGGGCAAGCCGCTTTCTTTCCCTACCTATATCCCCCGGGCCCGAACCAGGGGAAGTGCCATGGGGATGGGCTTTCAAGGCAGGATTCTTAAGGCATTTTTTCTTACTTGAGCCCGACGTGTCCAAAATACTAGTAGAGGGGGGGTAGAGGAAACTGGGGTTTCGTCAAGAGCAGGGAGAGAGGGGACTTCTTGCATAGTGATAGGTCGAGCAGGGCAAAGCGACATATGGAAATGATAAAGCCTAGACATAAAGCCCTAGTGAAGGATAGTATAATTCTTTCTAGAAATAGAGGCTTCATTAAACTCCACAACGGTGCTATCAAGAGCATGATATAAGAAGAAAGGAATAGAAATATGCAGATGATTCCTAAGGTGGTTGAGGAAATTAAAGTGGTAATAATAGTAGACCCCATACCTTCCTTCCAACGTGAAATATTTCATGATCACTAAACAGAATTTATCCCATGGCTCCGACAGTGCCTCGTGATCAAAGCCACTCTGCGACTTGACATATTTCTCATCGTTGCGAAAAAACTGATTCAGACTAACCTGGTTTGGTACTTTCGTATTTTTCTTCCAAGTTCGACCACTATTGAGGAGCCCAGTAACTCTAGCAATAACCTCCTCAGAAACTTTGAAGGAAATGCCACCGATGGTGACCCTACCCTCATTCCACAAGGTGACAAACTTATGAGACAATCCCTCATCATGACTAGTCATGGCCTCCATATACTGCACAATTCCTCCCTCTTTATAGATGTGCCAAATAGTGGCATCCGCCTTCCACTCGTCACACCTGTCTGGCTCCACATGCACTCTGTCCCCACCCATAGAGCCCACACCAAAGACGTCAATGACCAGAACAAGGGAACCAGAGCAGAAGAGTTGGTAGTCAATTCTAGAAGCTTCGAGAGGGAAAAGGCCAGCGAAAAGTGACTAGAAAAGTAAAAAATAGAGGAAATAAATGTGACTTCTTGCAACCCATGCAAGGGTAGTAGCTCCCTCACGCGAATCACCCACATCATGTAAGGGCATGATATCAGCATAGTACTTAGCCGTCACAAAAAATATCATGAAATCTGCAAGCTTAAAAAATTGAACACAAAAATTTAAGGGATTCAAAAAATGATGACACCATCAATCAATGAGGATAGAAAGATTCGCCATATCACAGTCATCCCACAAGAGGTTGTACAAGCCATCAGACAAACATATGAAACCCATCACCTCACAAAATGACCAATTATTCAAAAGCCAGCTTCGGCCAATAATTCCAACCAAAGTTAGAAGGAGCTTGACTAAAATAAGTAAGCACCATCTAGGACTCAACATTTAGATGTTTGAGATCTTCCTTTAAACACACCAGAGCCAAGGGGGGAAAAGAAACCTCATTTGAACACCAACACCTATGCCCTTCAATATCAAGACCCGCTACCACCAAGCTGTCAATAGTCGCATTCCCTTCTCTGAAGACATGATGGATAGAAAAGTCATGAAGAGCATTTAGGAGAGGGAAAATGTCCTCCATAATACCTTTTAGGGACCATCCCACTTTCATCTTCCCTTTAGTGGCTTCCACAATTAGCATTGAGTCACCTTCAATTTCCAAAGTCTTGACACCAAGTGGTGGCGCAATCTTAAGACCCCAGAGGAGAGTCATGCCTTCAGCTTGGTTACTAGTATGATCGCTCAGTTTCCCCGCATAGGCATCAACCAGGTTGTCGGAATGGTCCCTGGTTATACCTCTAGCAGCTGACATCCCTCCCCTAGCCGCCCCATCAAAGTTAAGCTTAACCTAGGGCGGTTTAGGGTTTCTCCATCTAATATGCTTCCTGATAATTGATTTGGAGTTGTCAAATCTCAAGACCTCATTGGGTAAATTCTAGGCGGTAGCAATGTTTCTATCCCAAGCAGTCGGGGGATTAGTAGGCATCTTCCATTTACATGTTGAGATATTATCCAGGAGCAGTTTATTAAGGATTATTAGCAAACCATCCACATTGTTTGCCTTTTCTCTGAAAATCTTGTTATTCCTTTCTTTCCACAGGCACCAGCAGATGTGGGGTGGAATAAGTTGCCAGAGCAGTTTAATTAACAGATGATTGGAGGGGCATTTCCAATTTAAGATGAATTGGTGGATATCTCTATTAAAAACCCAAGAGATGTTCAGTCTCTGTAAAACATTCTGCCAAACCAGGGTAGCAAACTAGCAGTGAATAAAAAGATGGGGGATGGTTTCTCTTCCCTTCTGCAAAGAGTACACCAATTAGGGAATTGAAAGCCCCTCTTGATAAGGTTATCAATAGTTAAAATTTTTCCATGGATGGAGGTCCACCAGAAGAAGTTTATTTTAGGGATGAGCTGATGAAACCAAACCTTCCTCCAACACTACACGTCACCACCAAACCTACGAAGCAACAGATAAGCAGACTTAACAGTGAACTCCCCAGTGTGATTCTTTGACCAGAAAATTATGTCCTCCTTGGGAAATAGAGGGAGTCTGGCTGTTTTCAAAAGCTCTTGAAGCTCCATAACCTTTGGCAGAAGGTTAGGCCAATGTAATAAAGACAACTTCAGAGTTTTCCATCTAGCTTTGGGTGAGGTATAATCAGAAATGTAAGTACCAATGAGATTTTTAGCGTGTTCCCTTAAAATATTAAATTGATTGTCAGTAAGGGGTGCTCCCAATCCAGTTGTCCTCCTAGAATCTAATTGATCTCCCATTACCGATTTGCCATCTGATCCCTTCCTTCAAGAGGGATCTACTCTTAAGGATATTGTTCCTTGTTAACTATGTTGATAATAATATAATTATATAATATTAATATATTATAATAATATAAATATAAATAATTTAATCAATAGAAAAATAAAAATAATAAGTATAATATGATATTATAATAATTTATGTAATATTGTACTTAAATAATATTATATTTATCATATAATAATTAATATATTATAAAATTATATAATATAATATAATATAATTTACATATTATATTATAAATTTATCATTAATAGCTATAATATTATTTCATAAATTTTATATTTATATAATTATCATTTTTTTCTTTTAATTATATTATACTATCATTTGATTTTTTTAATTTTTTTTATATTTATAATATCTTTATAATATTTAAAATTTTAATATATAATTGATTTTTATATAATATAATTAAGATAAAATTAATAATTATTAATATTAATATAAATAACTAACTTTTATTCCATTAAGTTAGAATATAGACACACATTGTCATACAATTTACATTATAATGATTAATTATTTATATAATTTTAATAAAATTAACATTAATATATTTTTAAATACTATATTAATACTATAATTAACAAAATTAACATTTAATTTTATTGCATCAACAAAACTTACATTTATTTTTATTAAATTTAAAATACTATAAAGGCAAGTACTAGCCACTACGTGACACTTGTTTACATAATTCTGAAATGCAAGTTTGTTACATATTATTACTTACATTGCCCCCTCCATTAGGGCTTAAATTTGACGGTCGACCCTTCCTGTCAAGCAATTTTTTTGTGACGGTCATTTAGTTGAAGTTGCCTTTCAAATATTAAAGGTTATCTATTTTAAGAAAAATATATGTAGAATAATTGCATAGAAATTTTGACAGTTTAACTAAAATTTTGCCTTTCAAGTGATACAGTCTTCTTAAAATTTTAATTGTATTTAACAGCGAAAATGACTAAATACGGCCATACGGCCATCAAATTTAAGCCCTGCCCTCCATATCACTGTATCTGAACAAGTTGCTTTCATAACTCAAGACAAGTCAACTTCATTCCCCACTATCCAAACCCCACTCCACTATCAGACCCTCTCCCCTAAGCAATGTGGGGCACAGTGAATGTTACATCAAAGTGCATTAAATTCCCGTGAACAAATCTTTGGATTCCTTTGTCATCTCTAGATGTACTGATCAAATATATTCAGTGTATAGACAAAAGGCCAGATCTTTCTGTTTAATCTTAGAGATCGAGACTGCATAACAGTGTGCATTCATGGAAAATCACAGAGGAAAATTTAATATGAAAGTTGCATTGTAACTTTTTCCTGTTTCTGATCAGGAAGCTGCTTGTCAGCAGAACTCTGTAATATCTTTTTAATCCATTAAAATAAAATAAAATTGTATAGATATAATTATTGCATGCTTTGAATTATTAAAAAGGTTGGAACAAGAGGTCAAATACTAAAAGTGCAAGGCATGTCAGAACAGTACATTAAGGTCGTGGATACATAATATCTTCCCACGTTCCAAGGATTTAGCATTATCTTTCCACGTTTCCATTGTCGACAATAACAGTGAATACAGTAACATATGATGCCGTGTTGGAGTTGTTATCTATAGATGGCACGTAGCTCATGTTAATAACTGAACATCGATTATAATATCAATGATATTAAGCAGCCGATATGAATTATAATATTAAATAAATTTTTTATTTCAAAATGCATGTGCTGAAGATCAACATGACATCGTGGTGATATCTGTTTTAGTTTTAGAATCTCAGAGCAAGCAAGTCAATTGAAAGTGGGTGTAGACGCTGATGTATTCAAATCATAACCATTATTTCATTTTAGTCATTCATTCAGTTTAAATAATGGTTTATCTGAAATAGTGAGGAAGACTTTTCTGGCAGCACTCCAGCTATATAACAAGTTTCTTAGGTTTTCTCTGATAGCTTACGGTCATGGCTAGTTGCAAAGGGGTTCGTTGCAGGAAGCAGAGAGTTCTAATGGCTATAGGAAAAAGAAAGTGGGTATTGTGGGAGCAGGATTGAGTGGGATTCTTGCAACTAAATATTTACTGAGTATAGGCCTGAAACCCATTGTATTTGAAGCCAAACAAGGAATAGGAGGAGTGTGGAGAGAAACTTTTGCATCAACAAAGCTGCAGACCCCTCGTCCTGCCTACCAATTCACTGATTTTCTATGGCCAAGCCATGTGACTGCCCTTTTACCCAATCACTCCCAGGTTATGGATTACTTTAACAGTTATGCGAACCATTTTGGGCTGCTGGATTGCATTCAGTTCAATACCAAAGTGGTGGAGATTCGATATAGTGGCAAAGAAAGTGGTGCATCTGCTGGATTGTGGGGCAAGAATGGAGGCCCTTATGATGACGGAGAGGTCTGGGAAGTTGGTGTGCACAAAAGCAATGGAGAATCTATCGAGGTAAGATTTAATAACTACAAAATACATGTCACATTCATGTGTTTTTCTTTGGTATCTAGTATCCAACATTGTTTATATTTATGGATTTAGTTGTCCTTGTCTATGAATGTATTTCAACTTACAAGTATTTTTTAAGCTTCAACAATTATGTTATACAGAAGTCTTACAAATCAAAGGTTTTCAATACTTGTCGCTTGGAATTGAGGTTTTTAGAAACCTAAATATTTTGGGTTTTTAGGAAGATCAGGAATTGAGGTGAAATGTAGTGTAGCTGTGTAGATCCGCAGATGTAATACATACACTTGAGGTGGGGATTAAATGGGCTTCTAGGTAAATATATCAATTCAGGCCATTCATGTAGATTTTAATTAGTGATTAAATGTTTTACTCTGCTGATCAGAAATTAGCTTTTACTTCTACTGCACTGTTAGTGTTAAAATTGGAGATGTTGAATAATTCTCTGCAATATCAAACAGATACTTAGATCTAAAAATTGAAATAAATAGATCCAAAGATTCTTAATTAGATAACATGTTTGGAAATGTGCATCTTGCACGAGACATTACTATAGATATGTTGAGTGTGATTTAACAGATATATTAAATGTGATTAAAAATAGTTTATATTTTTAAATTTAAGATTTGGGGATGACCGGTTATTTGTCTACTTTTACGGCGGTAGAATGTCAGAAAAGGGTTCTAGTTTCAGGAGGGCAGAGAAGGCGCAGGTTTTCTGCTCTAGAGTTAATGCCAGCTGCTATTTTGCTGAGCTGGCTTGTGTTCCCGAAATTTCTCTGTTTCCAAAAATGGGAATGATTACTCGTATGGATTTAGGGTTTTTATTTACGTTGCCGTTGGATTTACAGACAGCAGTCCCTGCATGCAGACGGGATGTTTATAGGCGATGTGTGGGCAGATTTCGCTGGAATGTGAAACAGTCGAGGGCAGCAGTTCGGGGCAGTGTAACAAAAGGAGGGCAATAGAAAACAGAGGTAGAGAAACATTCTGGTTGGAAGTGGCGAAACTGGTCTGGCGTGTATGTTTTCTTCTGGCTTTTCTGTAATGATTTCTGTTGTCAATGGAACTTGTTATTTCTGAAACTGTCCGAAATGATATAAAATGCTGAAGTAGAGATTTTGGGCATACCTAGTTCTTAGCAAAGCGTTAAATGGGGTGCATTCATATTCTTTTCGAAGCAGGGTCTGTGTATAACATGTGCAGATTTCACTAGTGAGTTTCATGGCTGTCTGTGACTAGACTTTGAAAATCTAATAGGAAACAATATTTTGCTCTTCCCCTGTTTGTGTATCAGCAAACTCATCAATGCTAAGTTACATATTCGGTTAGGGAATACAGGGCATCTCATGTTTTTTCTTAATATATATTGAAAGAAAGCAATTTCAAAGAAAAAGATGCAGTTATAGAACTGCAAGAAGTAGCTGTATAAAACTGTCCCTCTCCAACAAGTTACAATCACATAAACATTACAGTAGAGATAACAAATCAAAATTCAGCTGAAACAAAACCCGAACAACTCGGTCAATTTTAAAAAGGGCATCTCATGCTTCTTTTGCATTGCCCTCCAATACTAAATAAACATCTTGAACATCACCATACCAAAAGTTATCATAAAGTATCCATGGTTGGGGCTGGAACGAGATTACTGAAGGAGCGCATTCTCAACGGTGTTAATATTAATTTCTTTATATAACATTTATTATTATTATTTTTATAATTGACATTTAATCTTTTCTACTATTTTAAGTTCTCTTATAATTAGTTTTTTTCTTAATTTATTTAATTTTAAAGTAAATTAGCATATAATTGCTGCAGCACTACAATATTATATATTATGACGAAATTAATTATTTTGAGGTGAAGAATATAGAATTAATAAAAATATCAATAAATTTTTTTGTGTGTTTTATTTCAATATTTGTGTTTTTTTCAATTTTTTTGATTTAATTTAATGTATGAACTATTATGTTCTATTTTCATTTCTTTCATTTGGTATTAGAGCCTTGATCGAGGTGTGATTTCGTTGAGACATGTCAAAGGGCAATGCTGGACTAATTATTTTACCTTTACGAATTGATTTCGCCACCCTAAGAAACCAGTGATAAAAAATAAATCAAAGGGCAATGCTGGACTAATTATTGTACCTTTATGAATTGATCTCATATACTAATTGTCGCCCTAAGAAACCAATGATAAAAAAATAAACAAGTTCTTATACCAATTGTTAGGAAATTCAATCTCTATTTAAATATGACTTCAATAGATGAAATACAAGGCTTGGAATACAACAACATGAAAATCTGAAAATTAAATTGCTTCAATATAGAAATACCATGATCAGATCCATCTTCTTTATGATGTCAAAAATCAGCCAACATAAGATGCTTGTAAACACTACCTTATTTGAACCTATAACATCTATATATAAATAATAACATCACAATAAGATAGCAACAATGAGGCACAAATCGGCAGCACAAGAGCATCACATAATACAAAATTTACATGAAAAAGTCTTTGTGGGAAAAAACTCCACCAAGAAGAGAGGCAAAGTATGCATTATCTTCAAACAAATGGGATTACAATACAATAACTTTCATTCTCCTTTTTGCCTCCACTATAGTAGCACCTATGCACCTATGAACAAACTCTTTATGCCCACACCTGTGCACCTATGAACAACCTCCTTATGCCTCAACCTGTCCTTGTTCCTACAAAGAAACTCTACATTCAATTGCTACTCATATTTTCTACATCCAAGAGGTTAAATTTATAGACTTGTAAATGCATATAATACACCAAACATGGCACCCAAAGATGGTCTTTCATTCCAAACACTCCCAACCATTGGAATATCTCTTCAGAATACAAAAGGACATTGGTTTTGGTTCCAATACCAACTTGGAACCAAACTTGGAATATCTCTTGGTATGCCAACTTGGGCGTCCAAATTTGGGAGATAAGCATTACGTTAAATGTAATAAACGATGGAATACCAAGAGACACTTGTTGCCTCTTTTCAAGCTCTCACTTGAAGAATCCCAACAATCACTCATTTGTCCTTTTCCTTATCTTTTATTATCCCATTCTAAGCATCCACATGTGGGGAAAACAATATTAAATATTTATATCCAAAAATCACCTTTACCATTGCTAGTGGACCCATCACCCCTTATGAATATATATTACAAACATTGGTGAGAGTTAATATTACAAAATATTTTTCCAATACATCTTGAGTGCCTAGAGACACTTTCCAAGGATGTTGGAACCATGCAATTTGACATAAGATTTACAAGGTAGATGGCACCTTAATAGAATGGCTAATGGAAACAACTTATCATTCCAACTTTTCTTGTTTATAGGAGATAACTTTGAATATTGAAGCTTCAAAATGAAGACCATGCTATGTTCCGTGATCTTTGGGAATTTGTAGAATAGAATTATTTTAATACTTTGACAAAAAATCAACAAACTAAATTGAAACGTCACATAAAGGACAATCAAACTCTATTCACTATTCAATCTACATTGGATATTTCTATTTTCTTGTATATTGTTGGCATGAAAAAATTAAAGGATGCATAGGAGACTTTGCAAAACTTGACAAAGCTAGATGGGTAAGACTTGAGAGATTTTGAAAATTTAATGATAAAATAAGTAAGTCCATTTAAAGTTTTATTAGAAGGGCTTAAGATATTGTTAACTAGCTTAGGATTCAACGAGAAGTTGTAATAGAATAGGAAAATTTAGAAAATATTCTAATCTCTTCTTCCAAAATTTGATCCAATGTCATTGCCAATAAAAAGAGAAAATATCTAACCACGTTGAAAGTGGTAGTGTTGGTAGGTTTAGTCTTTTGAGGAGCGTATGTAATGTTCTATTGAAAACCTAGTCCAAGCTTTCCTATCTACTATAAATATTGAAGGAAAAAATTACTACTACTCTTTCTTAATCAAATACATTTCAAGGAGAGCCTTCTACTAGTAGAGGATGTGGTAGATGAAGAAGAAGAAAAGAAGGAAAAATAATAGAAGAAGAGGAAGAAATTTTATGGTTTGTAGAAGCATCTAGTGAAGGTATTGTGAATGTTATGGACATTATGAGTTTGAGTACAAGAAGACAAAATTTAACTTGTATACTTGTCAAGAGTCAACTATATTGAAGAGTCTTTTGGAGATAAAAATAATTCACATTTCTCACATGTAACTTGACAAAATAATATCATAAAGATTTGCGGTTTATGGATAGTAGTTGCTCAAACCATATGAAAAGTAAATCTGATGACATTTTTTAAGTTAGATAAATATGTGAGAAGTCAAGTAAATTTTGGTTCAACGATAAAGAGGTGGATACAATGGGATAATATACTCTTGCTATAAATATTAGGCAAGGAGAAATTACTTCTATTCATGACTTTGTATGTCTATGATGTGCACTTGGCAATCAACATTTAGATAGTTTTTTGGTGAACAAATTATGAAAGAAAAATTTTCGGCTTGAGCATATGCATGTTTACATCTATGGTGATATAGAGTGATCCTTGAATAAGAATATTTTTTTTTTTACTTTTATTGATGATTTTTCTTGCCACAAATGGATCTATTTTCTAAATTAAAATTTGAATCTTTTGAATACTTCAAGTATTTTAAGGCTATGGCTAAGAAAAGTGATTATAATCTTAAAATAATAATAAAAAATATGAGGAGAATTCACTTCAAAAGAGTTATTTATTTTAATAATATTATAGTGTCAAGACGTAGCTTACTACTACAACTTGTACCCCTTGCAAAATGGTATTGCAAAAAGAAAGAATTGTACAATTATAAAATGGCATAAAGCATGATGTAGTCAAAGACCTTTCAAACAGTCATTGGGTAGAAATAGTGGTGGCAACTAAATATATTTTGAATTAAAGCTCCACAAAATTAGTGCAATGGTCATATGCCTTCTATTTCTCATTTTCATGTATTTGGTTGTCTGACATATGTACATATTCTAGTTCAAAAGAGGAAGAATTTTGATTCAAAATCCTAGATTTTGTATCCTTGTAGGATATTCTAATGTAATTAAAGAGTGCATATTTCATAATCCTATACAAACCAATGGATTATAAGTTGGGATGTGGTTTATAATGAAGAGGGAGTATGACAATGGCAGGAAGGTGTACAAAAAGGTACTAGTAATGTAGACATAAAAGATGATAGTATTTCTCTACCCACAAGCTCAAGTGGAAGTATAATCTTAGTAGTCTAGCTAAGTTTTGAATTCTCTAAGCTTAGGTTCTCCAAGTTCTCCTGATAGAAAAAATTTAGGTGATAGTTCAAAGTCTAGCATCAAGTCCAAGCTTTTCATGAATGGTACAAAGTTTAAATAAAATTTATCAGAGTACTAATATGAAATAGACTGTTAATTTTTTTTTGCTTTGTCAAATTCAAGTTGAATGCTCTATGTATGAAGAACTAGTGAAAAAGAAAGTATGGATTGATGCTATAAATGAAGTGATGGAATCAATCAATAAAAATAATACATGGGAATTAGTGTATCTTCTAAAAGATAAACATGTGATTGGTGTCAAATAGATTAAAATTAAATATTACATAGATGGTTCAATGAAATGACATAAAATAAGAATAGTTTCCAAGGCATTTACACAAAAACTGGGAATAGATTATTCAGAAATATTTTTTTCAATTGAAATAATTGATACCATTAAGATTGTATTGAAATTCTTACACAATATAGGTGGCTTGAATATCAAATGGATGTAAAATTAGTCTTAATATTTATATAGATGAGGAAGTCTATGTGGAATAACCCATGGGCTATGAAATTATAGGCGAAGCACAATTGGCTTATACAATTGAAAAATGCTTCTATGGTTTGAAGTAGGCCCCTTGTGCTTGGAATGCAAGGATTGATAGTTAGTTTTTGAAGAAAGGCTTCAATAAAAGCCACTCAAATCCAACCTTGCATGTCAAACATGGTTAAAACAGAATTCTCGTTGTTTGCCTTCATGTTATATAAATCAAAACTATAATGAAACAATTTTTGGAAAAATTGAATTTTGTTTTTTGAAATTGTTAGATATGGGCCTCATGCATTATTTTCTTGGTATGGAAGTGCATTGACAATCAGAAGGTATATTCATTTTTCAAAAAAGTTATCTAGCAGATTTACTAAAATAATTAGAATGAAAATATGCACGGTAATTGAAACTCTCTTAGAACTTTCTTACCAAGGAAGATACAAGATCCAAGTTGGACACTACATTGTATAGAAGTCTATTTTGGAGCCTTGTGTACCTCACTACAAGTAGACTTGATATAATGTATTCTACGAGCCTCCCTCAATTTATATAGGATCCACATGAATTTCATTGGCGTGCTACTAAAAGAATATTAAGGTATGTGAGAGGTACACAAAAAATTGGCATCTATTATTCTTCCACTAAAAAATGACAGACTTTGATTTGGTTGGTTCAATAGATGAAAGAAACTCAATATCTCGTTATGTTTTTTCACTTATATCTAAAGTTGTATCTTGAGGTAGTAAGAAACAACCATGGATCTCTAGCAACAAATTGTCAAGCCATATGGATTAGAAGGATCTTGGAGGATCTACATTTGCTACAAGAACATATAACTACTATTTACTATGATAGCGGTAGCACCGTTGCAATGAACAAGAACCATATATTTCTTGTTACATAAAATCACATAGATCTTTGGCATCATTTTCTTCCAAAAATAGAATTGCAATTTTTCCTATATCTAAGAAAATAGCTAATATCTTCACCAAATCTCTTCTCATAGATAGTTTTGTAGCTTTGAGACATCAGTTAGGCCTCATCCTCATTGATCATCAAGGGGTGTATTGAAGGAGTGTATGCTCAATAATTTTACTTGCATTATTGCAGTTTTGGTTTACATGATCTAATTTTATTTTTTATTATTAGTTTCCTCATGCAACATTTCTTATTTATTTTTTCTTTTTTAATTTGTTCATTCTTTATATAGAATAAGTATGTAAACCTTTTTCTACTATTTTTAAGTCCTCTTATAGTTAGTTTTTTGTTTTTTTGTAATTCTTAGTAAATTAGCATGTAACTTCTGCAGCATGTAATGCTATACAATATTATATATTGTGATGGAAATAATGATTTGGAGATCAATAATATAGACTGAAAGTTAATATCAAACAAAAAGAAATTGAATTTTTTCTCTCAATATTTTCTGATTCAGTATAATGTAAGGGTTGTTACCTTATGCTTTTGTTTCTTTCTATTACTACATAGTCTATATGCTGCATATTCGATGAATGCCTGATATACCTATAAAATTATTAGATTTCTTACCAAGCTTTCTTTTGAATTTCCTGCATCTCCTTGCATCATCATTCTCAACATATTTTTTTTTCGAACTTTGAACAATATGTGATTTTCTGAGCACTAAGAACTCCTGCTCACTTTCCCACATTTGTTTAGTATCGAACATGCCTACAAGTATGTACCCCTCATGGCCACATCAATCATCTTATGTATTACATTTCTGAGTTCTTTTCATAAACAACTTGCGCTCTTCATGTTCCTCTTATTCTTTTTTGTGCACATTGAAATGGCATAGAAGTATGTGATCCACTTCCACTAAAAGTCCTTCTCAACTGTTCCACTGGGCATAGAGCTATGACCATCAGACCTTGAAGAGGAGGCATCCTGTTATGTTCTATATCATTGGACATCTCACCCCTGGCTATATCACAGCATCAGAATTTATGTCACCAATTTCCTTGGTGTATCTTGATTCTTAGCCCCTTATCCATACTCAAGAAACACATAATCAATGCCACTGATTGACATGATAGGTCTTTCACTGTCCATGCAAAATACACCCCTTACACCTAAGATACACAGACGCACCATAAAGCTCTACAACAAACAAAATCATGAATGAAACAGAACTACTAAGTATATAACACTATAAGTGTTACGTTCCAGGACTTCTTATATAGTTTGACGTAACAGTGATGCTCTGTTGCATAGGTAGTGAATTGCAATGCTTTCTTGAATAATTTTAAAGGACCGTTTTTCAACAGCAGGGTCACTGATTGCAATAAGGAAATTGAATGTAACTGATTGTATTATAGATGTTACGGAGCTTTAATTTAATTATGATATATAGAAAATTATGTGGCATTTGACTCCATAATCATTTCTATTATGACAAATATGTCAAATTGTAACTGTAAAATCCCCACCATACTCGAGCCCATTCTCCTTTATTTCGGGTTGTCTCTTGATTGTAAGTGGGATAGATGGCTCATTAAATGACGCCTTAAATTTATCTGGCGGTCGTTGGAAACTTCACAACCCCAATCGAATTTTCTATATATACATATTTTTGTTTTGTTGGCCACGTAATGCCCACATGGAATGTTCCACGTTGACAGGGATGTGATAGTAACCTGTTGCCTAGGCCTCTTAAGTTACTGACGTTGAAAATATGATTGATGGCTTGGAATTGGAAGTGATTGTCTTTCTTTCTATGGTGAAAAATTTGTGTAATTAGTAGCTGTTAATCTTCATAGGATTCTAGGACAAATGATTCATGATACATAATATCTGGATACACAATTTAGTGCAAAATTTTGTAGATAAGTTAAAAAAAATCTCATAGCCTGCAAGATATCCCCTCGCAGTTTAGTAGATCATCAAATCCTATGTTCATGAGCATAGAAACTAGATATCTACCCATTTTCAGTAGGGAAGGGGTTAATATATTCTATCTGGATTCATTTGAAAAGACTTTCCTTTCGTTTTTGTCCAAGTTTTATTCACATTATTTAGTTTCATCAGTAAAATCTAAAGGTCTCTACAACATGATTTATCAGTAAGAGCTGTTGATTAAATTTACAGATCTCATTCATTCATCATTTTGATCCTAATAGCATCCAAATAATTGTATTTGTTTTAGTAATCGGTTTATTAGAGTAGAAATAATGAAAATCCTCCAGGATTCCCAATTAGCTGTTGCATAACTCAAATGCCCCGGGGTTCCCAATGTATTTTTCCAAAATGAAACAGCAAAGTTCAAAGCATTTAAGGAATGAAGCGAAACTGGTTGAGTGGTAATGACTCTCCATATTACCTATATAACCTATATTACTCTATTGTAGATAAGTGGCCAGATATCTGACAAAACAAAAAGATGTCTCTCTCACATTGATTCATCAGTTACATTCAAACCAAAAAAGTAAATCATTTTAAATTTGCAGAATTATATCAAATTTCTTCTTCTTTAAAAATGGTTAGAAGTATCTATGTGTCATCCACTCCTGCTGGTTCTTTTATGTGTTTCCAATATTTATTCAAGTTCCTAAGCTTTCCACTGATCAGTCTTATTTATAGTTTTTGCTCAAGTATTTCGCAATTGATTTTTTAATGCCTAGAAGTTATAATCATTTAGCTCTTTGATAGCCAATGGGTAGTCTCTAGGTTATCTTTATTCATGTTGCTGCTGATTAGAGTTTTGGTTTCTTACATTATATTATAAACTTCTGTCCTGTGGATTTTTTTTTTTTTTTTAACAACTTGTATCCTACAAATTGAGTTTTTTCTCACAATTTCTGTTCTTGACAACTTGTGCAAACACACTGGTAAGAACTAGGCTACAATGCAAGTGTTGTTATCCTATTAGAGACCCTCTACATACAACAGTAGCTCTTGTCGTAGATCGTAATCCTTTAGTCAGACATGAATAACTGTTGCAAGCTCAGCTTTGAATTCATAATTACCAATTGCTATTGATTAATGTTAGGATTATCAAATCTCATAAAGCTCTTTTTTAAATAGGGTTTATTTGTAGTAGAATTAATATATTTATCCTCTGTTTTTATATGTCTACTGACATGGTTTTTATTTGTGGTTTTTGCAGTGGTATCATTTTGATTTCTTGATCTTATGCATTGGTAAATATGGGGGTCTGCCAAAAATCCCATCGTTTCCTTCAAATAAAGGACCAGAAGTATTTCAGGGAAAAGTTTTCCATACTATGGACTACTCTGCTTTAACTGAAAAAGAGGCTTATGAAACTGTCAAAGGAAAAAAAATTGTAATTATCGGATATCAGAAATCAGCAATAGACTTTGCTGTAGAATGTGCTGAAGCAAATCAAGGTATAATATGTACTCTAAATATTATATATGCTTTATTGAATCAATTGTAGAGGCTAAACTAACCAAATCAGAAAATTCTAAATGCTTTTTGGTGTACAAGATAATTGATTCATGTTTGCAGGAGAAAATTGCCCTCCTTGTACAATGGTCTTTAGAAAAGCTTACTGGTTGGTTCCTGAGGATTATTTGGTTGGTGGAGTGCACTTAGCATATTTGTATGGCACACGCTTCTCACAATTTTTACTTGGTAAACCGGCACAGGGTTTTCTGTTGAACTCAATATCAAGCATATTGGCCCCATTGGTAATTTAAAAAAAATTATTAGACATTTTTTTCAGCATAGATTTACAAATTCAAGTTTATCCTTCCAATCAATTAAAAATATTTATGTTTTCTACAGAGATGGGCAGTGTCCAAATTTGTTGAGCTTTCCTTGCTTTGGAAATTTCCACTGAAAAAGTATGGGCTTGTTCCAGATATGAGCTTTCTGCAGACAATAGCTTCTTGCAACACTGGATCATTTCCAAACAATTTTTTTCCAAAAGTAGAGGAAGGTCTCATATGTTTTCGAAAATCATCTAGTTGGAGTTTTTATAGTAAAGGCATTGTGTTAGATGACGAAACAAATGTGGAAGCTGATGTTGTAGTTTTTGGTACTGGTTATGATGGAGACAAGAAGTTAAAGACTCTTCTGCCAACAAAATTTGGAGATAGTTTTGAGAAATCAGGTGCTGCACTCTCTTTATACAGGTATGGAAAAAAATGTTTTCAATTGAATATGGTTGATTATAATTGTAGGATTAAATAAAAATGTTAAAAAGGGTTGACACTAGAAAGTGGGCCTAGTTGTAAGTTTAACAAATTTTGGCAATTAGAAAGTGGGCTAGGGTTTAAGTTTAAATGTGAAGTAAAAGGTATGTTATACATTTTTAATTTTAATATTCTTAGATTATATTATATGGTTTATTATAAGATAATAGTAAGTGCAGATTATAGATTTTAATTAGCACTTTTTATTAATGTAGACATTGACACGTCTAATTTTGCTTTTTAATCTCTTGATAATAGATTAGAGATTTTGCTTTTTAATCTCTTGATAATAGATAAGAGATTGTAATCTAAAATTAAAAAAATAGAACAACATTTTTAATCTAAGAAGCTTTCTACTCACCAATTATCCAATTATTAAAAAGGCTATTAGGTATGTGAAATTTCAATTGGGTCATTTGGTTTAAATTATGAGCTTCAATCAAATATAATTTTATTCACATCATTTTTTAAAACTCTTTCTTTTAAGGCCTAAATAAGAGTGATTTTCATAACACTATGTTATTGCAGGGGACTCATTCATCCACACATTCCTCAAATGGCAATCCTTGGCTATTCAGAGAGTTTATCAAATTTGCACTCTATAGAAATACGTTCCCAGTGGTTGGCTCACTTTCTATCTAACAAAATAGTGTTGCCAAGTGTTAAGGAAATGGAGGAAAATGCAAAAGAGCTTCAAAAACATCTCAAGAGACTCACACCCTCATTTTGGAAAACTTGTACTCTTCAAATAACAGATAATGACAATCTTTGTAAAGACATGGGAAGAAACCCAATGCGAAAAGGGAATTGGTATGATGATTTGTTCTCACCATATTCTAACATGGATTATGTATTGGATAATTGAAAAGTTTTCTATTTTTCATGTAGAGAATGTGCCCTCTTTTGTATTGATGGATATTATAAGATCCATATTACAAGTATTAATAAAGCTCTAGGTGTGATACATCAATAGAATGTGTATAAACACTTATGAAACTAACTTTTGCAGATTACTTGGATTATGGAAACCTTAAAAGCATATATATTGTGAAAAATGATTATTGTAATTATTAATATTTGTTTCTTTTATAAAAATTCTCCAATAAAAGGGATCTATAAGCTAGACAAATCCAAGTCTTATAATTAGTCATCATATATAGTTTCTTTTTTAAGCAAGTAAATAACAATGAATTTAATAGGATATAAGAAAAAATGCCAGAATTTAGAAGACACGAGGATTTACTTTAGAGAACCTAAATTTTGAGAGAAAAATCCACTAAGATTTTAAGGCAAACCACTCACTTATACATCATCATCAAAAGAACTATTATCTTAGAGTTGAGAAAAAGGTAAACAGATATAGTGAAAACATAAACAAATAGTGTTCAAATCCAATTAACTAACTAGTACATGTAATCAAACCATCAAATAGAACATGGAGAAGCATAAATTAGCAATAACACACAGCACTAGATTTATGTAGAGAAACCCTTTAAAAAAATATCCACCACCAAAGACATACCATGTTTATATTGATTCTAAATACACCAATACAATCTACTCGATCATTTTTAGTCCAACAACATTCTAACTATATAATAATACTTTATCGACACAACATTGTGTAACTTCTATTTTAAAAATGCAATATATAGATCAAAGAGAAATAAGTAACCACAAGTGGTTGCAATAAACTAGTCATCAAAACCATGGTCTACACAACAAAGGCCCATGCCCAATTATGCATTGAATAAAGTATTCAAGATAGAAACCAATTAATGATAACGTCTTTGATTCCATAACTCCAAATAGAAACCACTCATAAGACTAACACTTCATGATGAAGATGGCTACTAATGTACAAGCATTTGGGTCCATAAGTAATCCCACATCACTAATTGTTTTGCTAGTTTTATTTCTAGTTTTCTATATGATGTTGCTTTGTGGCTTCCATCAACTTTCTTCATGGGATAAGCTAGAGGAAGGTTATTAGTTTATTTATATATTTTAGAATTGAAACCATATTTTAATATTTTTATTAGTTCTTTCTAGATCTCATGATTTGTTACAAGATGAATTTAATTTTATAAAAGTTTATATAAGATAATTTTTTGTTTGAACTAATTCAAAAATTTATATAGGAGGATTGTGAATTGTTTCTCTATGGGAGGACTGTATTCGAAGTGTTCATCTTTTTATCATTGTCTACATAAATAGTTATATTAAAGAGCTACTTTTTGGTATCAATGTTATTTTGTGTTGATTTGATAATTAATTATTATTGTTGTATGCAACTATTGACCATATGCTAAAATGATATTTATATCTTGAAGCTCTTTACTTACTTTTTAGTTGTAGCATTAATCTTTTAAAATGATTTTATTTTACAACATGGTGACATAGATCAAGCTACCAAACAATCAAAGTTGTCTTTGGTAGTGTGATTACTATGAGAAGATTCTCAAAATTTTGTGTTAGTTGTATCTCACATAGAAATTGAGTATGAAGGGGTCATGCTTTATTTATTCTTCCTTCTATTTTTAGGTGGTTTGTGAATCCTCATGTCTTTATTCTATTTTTGATGGCTGATTTAATGGATGCATGAAAATTTATTGACTTGGTCAAGTTTTCTTTTGGTTGTTCTTGGAAACATGGGTGATACTAAGTTTTTCTTTCATTCATTCAACCATTCAAAATATTGAAAAGGTCATTTTTTCTAGACTACATAGAATTTCCTTGGTGATTTCACTTTTGGTAGGCATTCAATTATGGGGTTGCATGGCTATTGTTCCTTATTCCTTTTAGGCCAATAAATATTTCTTTATTGTAATGAACTCTCCTACCATTCTTTTTTGGTGCATTAGTTTATTTCTTGGGCCATCATTACTTGAGCTATTTATCTCTTATAGGTTAATGTGGTATGTTTCTTACTTTCCTTCCCTTGATTACCCCAACCTACTAGATAGTTATAACTTTGGGTAATGTGGATATTTTTCCAATTAATGTTTTTTTTTCTTGAATAGGCAGTTACCACACTTGGTTGTATGTCATTAATCTTATTAATAGTGATAGGAAATTGAGCTCTCTTGTTTAAGCTATAAATAAATTATATATTGGAATTATTTTCCTATGGGAAAAAGAGAATCCCTCCTTAAGAAAATTTTGGGACACTTTTCTCTATTTAGCAAAGAATGTAGAGATGAAGATGAGAGACAATGACTTCTAGAGGAAATAAAACTTATAGGTGTGAAGAGGGTATCGAAATGAGGGAAGGGTTGTGCGAAGCCTTGTAGTGAGATAGTGAGAGGTGTAGACTATAGGAATAATATATAACTTTTGTAGCATAATGTTACTTTTGGATGCAAGTTGTACAAGATACATTAAATTAATAAAATTATTGTGTTGTATTTAATTCTTCATGTTGCACATATGTGTTTAAAGTGAGTGTGCAAGTTATAGGCATTCACTACCCTTATGTGGATTCAGGATCCCTAACTACATGAGAATGGTATCAAAGCTAGTTACTCACTAGATAAGTGAGGTGATAGTGTCAAGGTGTGTGAGTTGTAGTGCCTCTCATGTTTGCCACCTTCTGTTAGATTTTTAGATTTGATCTATACACTTATACTTGTATATTTGATTAAGGATTATTTGTAGCATCATTATTTTGTATTGGCATCAGTTTTGGACGCACCCCTCGATATAGTTATATAATGATCATGTTATGATGAATTAGGTTGTTTTAATTTGATTATTATGCACATGTATGTTTGGATGTGTTATGATTATATTGTATGTACCCCGTTTGGGAATTGTACATGTTTTAGCTATTATGTATATGCACAGGTACACTTGACATTCATTGAGTGGATACAAGTATAGGGAATTTTTCCACATGGCTTCACAGGTCTGAGTTATTCCCCAAAGGTGGTTATATGGGAGATGTCACATTGGCTATAAATGTTAACCTTGCCCATCGTACTCAATTCGAGTGCAACTTCCTATTATCCTACCTATGTTAATCAGATACCAACTTTGGTATGATTTTGGGTAACACCATACCCTTCTTGTGGAAGTCTAGTAAAAGTATGTGTGTTATTTTATTTTATTTTTTATTTCCATAAATTTAGTTCAATTTTTATTATTATGTCGAAATTTAACGACAAATTTAAATGTTGAATGATATTTGGAAATGGATTTAATAAAGTTTGGATTTGGGGGAAATTTAGGGAGTTTAAAATTAAGAAATGAAAAAATAAATTATATTAGTTTTTTTCTTATTGGGTTTTGAAAAAGGGTAAATAGGGAAAATCATTTCATTTTCATATTATGTTTTAATTGTGAAGAAATTGGGAGAGAAAAACCCTCTTTTGGGAAAATTTGTATTTTGTTGATTGGGAGTACAATTGAAGGAGGAATTTGACGAGGTTGGATTAGTTGGGTAACGAATCAAAAGGAGAGTGTTTTTTCCAATTCTTGTGGGCTCTTGTTTGGCATGCATGACATACACTTTGTTTCACATTTTGAAAAAATTGAGGTACTTTGCTTGTTTCTATTAATTTAATGAATTCCTTTCTAGTTTATGTATGGAAATACGTTTAGGGGATGTAGAATCCTCCCAACATATGTAAATTTGAAATTTAGCATGCTTAATTAATTTTTTTCAATTATTTTTGAGATTTTTTCAAAATACGGGGCTATAATGCCCTTTTTTTGAGAATTGTGCAAAATGAATGTTTTATAGCTTAAAGGGGGTGTTGGGAACTTTTTCTACCAAATGGTATCTTTAGATTTTTGAAATTTTAATGGAGCATTTGGGAATTTTCTAGTTTTTCACTTATAGAAATATTAAGAAAATTAGAAAAAAATTCATTAAAATTGATGTTTTAGAATGTTTGGATGAAGTTGTACTTCATGAAATGTGAAAATAGGTGTTGTGGAAACACGTCATAAAAATTGGATCAAGTTGGAAATTTTGCATTGGTTTTTGTGCTACAGTCATTGGAGGGTGTGATGAGATGAAGGTTTAAGTATTATAGAGAGTTATGGGTGTAGACATCCAAATTTGGACACTTTCATTTGTCCAAATTTGTCCCTTTTCGTCTAAACTTCCTCTTATTTGCATTAATTAAGTAATATCACTATTATTTAATTAATACCTTCTAAAGTTCTTCTAATCCCTAATGTATCTAGTTAAATAATTAAATACCTTACTCTTCAATCCCCCCTTTCATCAAATGAATTAAATAAATATGACATTTATTTAATTCCTCACATGTCACATCCTTTTCTTAATCTCAATCAATCTCCTAATCTCTTCATTAGGGATGTGCACATGTCTAATCTTTGATTAGGATGTTCCAAATTTTACAAGTTGGATTCTAATCCTTATTAACCCCTAATTATCCTCTAATTACTTATCAGTTAAGTCTAATTAGTACCTTGGTCAACTCTCCCTATCCCTCAAGGAATTTTTAATTCATTTTTACTCATCCAAGGCTCCTCTCTTCCCCATGTGAATTTTTAATTCACTTTTATTCCTCTAAGGAATCTTCTCTTCCCCATGCAAGTTTTAGAACCTTTGACTTGTCACATCACATGCGCCAAAGTCTTCTAGAATCTTTGACTTGTCACATCAAGTCACATGTGGGTAAGTACTTACCTTTTTAAGCACTTTGTTTTATCCAAGGTACTTCTCACCTCTCTTTTTGGGAACCTTGTCTTGACCACAAGATCTCCCAATCATTGTGAATTTAAAATTCACTTTTATTCCAACAAGGAATATTCTCTTCCCCATGTGATCATTGAGAAGTCACATCAAGGTACTTGCAAGTACCTCCATCACATGTCCTTCCACCTTCCACATGTCAAGATGTGATGGCTTGTGAGTCCTCAACTCACCATAGCCCTTCATCTTAGCTATGGTGGCTCAATCTTGACCATTGAATTCAATAACCTCTATAAATACCCCCTCTTTTCTCTCATTTAGGGACCTTATGCATTTGATACCAAACTCTTGCCATTTTGTCATTTGAACCATATTTAGCCAACTTGCATATTTTTCCTTCATCATAGCACTTGAATCCACCATTATCATACTTTCAAGTTCATATTGCATCTTCATCTCATTTTCCATCCAAGGAGCATACACAACATCAAAAATCAAAGGGCCAACCAAGGAACAAGATGACAAGGTATAATCGTTTCATTCCATCTTCTTTGTTTGAGTTCAATGTTTTGCCCAGTCTTGAGGTGTTAGGTGTTCTTTGTTGTTTCTTGCATTCTTGTTGTTACTGCATATTTAGGAACAAGTATTTTCACTTGATCACATTTCTAGCACACCCAGTGGGACCCACAAACGGGTCTCTTGCTCTCAAGTTTGTTGTTGTTTCACTGTCTACAAGCTCAAGTTGCAGAGAGGCAAACCCGCCCTCACAGAGGGGTAGACCTGCCCATCCAGGGGCGGACCTGACCACCCAAGGGTAGACCTGCCCTCCACAGAGCCTAGAAACAACAAGTTTTCCAACTTTCAGTAGAGGGGTAGACCTGCCCTTGCCTAGGGGCAGACCTGCCCACCCAGGGGTGGATCCGCCCAAAAACAACATTTTCCAGAAGGTAAAAACTACATTTTAAGCATTATTTTCTGTTCTTTTGAGTGTTTCTGACCCCCTAATGTGTGTTGTTTGTGTCTGTACAAGGATTTGAATAGTGTTTTGTGGAAAACGAGAAACAAATTACTAACAAGTTACTTGTAGGACCATTCATTTTGAAGCTTTATCAGCTGTTTATTATCATTTTTCATTAATTTAGGCACATAGTCTAATTAGGAGGATGTCAAATTTACATTGTGTGTCATGTTTATGGTAAGCTATTGATGTATCCAATCCCCTTGCTCCATTTGGCGATCTTGGGTGACCAAAAATTCTAGCTTGCCAAGTCCTTTGAGTCACCTTTTTGCTTTTTCTTAAGGGACCTATTTGGGGATTTCATCACCCCAAGGGACGATCCCAACCATGTGTACCACGCAGGGTATACAAAGGGGGGAGGCCAAAGTTGTACCCCAATCCAGCCACATCGTTATTGACAAAGCATCGAGACGATGTGAAGAGTTGGTTTGAGCCTTTAGTATCTCACTAATGGTTCCTGACTCATGCTTGTGATGGGTTGTTGTTCACGGTTTGGGCCTCACGTAAAGGGTGTATATCGAGGACTCCTTAGCCACCTTGTTTATCCTAGATAGAGGACTTTGTTGGCCATACCAATTCTACTAATCTTAGGATCATGCTACTTGAACTATTTTCTTTGTGCAAAACCAATGATTTTCTATTTAGTCAAGTCAGCCTTATCCTCTAATTGTTGTTTGTTGTGTTTTGGGTTCTTTGCCATAATCTTTTTTGCAAAAATCAAGTTCAAATTTGTGTAGAGGGGCGGACTTTCCCTTGTAGAGGGGCGGACCTACCCTACCAAGGGCGAACCTGCCCTCTATCTCAATCCCTTTTTAGCTTGTTTTTGTCAAATTTACCCAACTTTTTGTCAAACATGTGTACTTGCCCTAGTAGGGGCGGACCTGCCCTTGGACAGGCGTACTTGTCCCTTGAACAATCAGTTTTATCACCTGTTTCATCATTCTGAGTGCCTGTTTCATCATTTTGATCATGCATTTCCCCATTTTGAACATTCATACATCCATTTTGAAAATCCATTCCCTATCCCGAACATTCATCCTCTTCATCCGAACATCCATTCCCTCATTTCGAGCACCCGTTTACCTGCTCCAAACAACTATTTTTTCCTATTTTCACTGAATAGGTGGACCTGCCCTTGGATAGGAAAACCCGCCCTCCAAACAACTACTTTCATACTTTGTTCAGTCATTTCGGGTGTCGTTCCTTCATTTCAACTAACATTTTCCCCATTTCAAGTGACTGTTCACCCATTCTGAGCATTTCTCTCCCCATTTTGAAGGTCAATCTCCATGATCGAAGATTCATTTACTTGTTCTGAGTCATTGTTCATCCATTTCAAACCTCCATTCATCTAATCATTCTTCTGCTCTAAGTTGTCGTTCACCCATTATGATAACTGTTCTCCACGTTCTGGGTGTTGTTTGTCCATTCTGGGTTATCATTCGTCCACTTTGAGTTTTTGTTTATCCAATTGGAGCATCTGTTCCCTCTTTCAGGCTGTCATTCATCCATCCCGATAGTCATTCCTTCATTTC
>VDFB02047230.1:371599794-371634733 GCA_007258455.2 Sequoia sempervirens | reverse complement strand
CAACCTTTCAAATCCTCTTATATTCTCTCAAATCTCATTCAATTCCTCTTACACCATTTTTGAATTCTCAACCAACAACATTTACCTCTTTTCCATCCTCCTCCACTCATACATTTTCCAAAATGTGCTCCACCCTCATCTAATAGAATTGTGACACTTGACACATTCTCATTGGCTCTCAATTTATCCCACATTCACTCATTTCCTCTATTCTTCAACCCTTGGTTTCTATAAATAGAGGCGTCCTTTTCACAATATGGATCCACAACTTCATGCATTTCCATTATAGTCATTTGAGTTCATAGTTTCCAATATTTTCATCATTTTCAAGCATTTTAGCTAGATTATAGTCAATTTTACACTTAGATCATTTACACTTCATCAAGCTTATCTTTGAAGGGATTGGGAAAGGGATTCTTTCCACATCAAAGGAGCACCACTCCCCCTATGGGATGGAGGTTTAGCTGATTTTATTTAGATTACATGCTTTATTTTGTTCTACTCCTTATTATTTCATACTTTCTAGTAATTTTGGTTAAAGAATTTCATAGGGAACATTGGATTTTCTTTCTAACATGTTTGACACTTGTTTGTTAATCTCTTGTTAGTTTGTGTATGTTTGGTGTTCACAATATTATTAAAGGCCATAAATTTCTCATACATGATTAAGCACTATTTTGCTTGAAATTATATAATTCTTCAAGAGAAATCCAATGCTACCATCAAATTAACTTTGGGTGAGGTATTGTTGAAGTAGAAAATGTGGTATTGTAGAAACAACAACCAACTGAAATATTAACTTCTTCATATTGAGTTGGAATTAAGTGCATTTTTGTATTTCATATATTTTTCTAAAAGGGATGTCATGGTGACATCATAATTGACCTTTGGTTTTATCATGTTGAAGAAGGCAATGTGGTATAGCAATAACAACACCTTTTAAAGATCATAATTTCCTCATATAGACTCCACATTGAGTGCCATTTTTTAGTGTCATGTTTTATTATTTATAGAAGAGGGATCTAAAATAAAGTTAAATTCTTTGTATAAGGTATTGAATGGGAAACAACTTCTAGAAGTTGTTTTGGTATTGTGGATGCATAAGGAGATGATTCTAAGCTGTCACTAAGCTGACACCCCTAAACAACAAATTGTGTTTGTATCACTCATGCAACACCATATGGGTCACAAAGTGTAGCACAATAATAGTTATTAGAAACCTCTTGAAATGCTTTTTTTAAATTAAATTTGATGGAGATACTAAAGCTAATCTAGGCCTAGTTAGGGTTGGTATAATGGCGTGCTCTCCTTCTACTTCATTCATATAGAGAGGCTTTCTTTTCATGGGGTTGAAGTCAAATAATGAAGCTAAAGCCTTGGCATTGCTTGAAGGTCTCAAGATGGCTAGATTTATGGGGTCCAACTTATTAGACATTGAAGGGGATTACTAGGTAATTATTCAAGGTTGTAACAATCAATTTATGAAGGGTTTGAAATTAATAACTATATGGAGGAGATTATTCTTATTGGCAAAAATTTTGAAAGCATTTTTTTGGATCACTATTATAGAGAATGCAAACATATAGCATATTATCTTGTGAATGTGGGAGTTTCTCAACTCTTGTTCATGACAATGTTTAGCAACAATCCAGAGAAATGGAATATTAAGGATTTGTTAGAAGGCAAGGCTCTTGTGCCAATTATTCCTCCCCTTCCATATTTTTGGTCATCTTCTCCTAACCCGTGAAACCATAACCATCCATAATGCAAAACATAGATGTACCAATGCCCACCCAATACATTTTCCAAGGCCAAAGCCCACCGGCCTACACACCATGGGAGAATATTTCAAAAAAGACATGACCACAAAAACCCACCACCTATATTAAATACCTACCTAGAGATTCTATTCGAACAACACACCTTCATCCACTAGCACCTCACGGGAGTGCTCCTTCTAGTCCACCCCTGGCACTATTCCTAGATACAAGAAGACCTTTAGGAAATCAACCCCGTTCCTAGCCCACTCCTTGTGCACCTCCAAATCATGTCCCTTGGAGTCCAATAAGAAAGGATATCTTTTGGCATTGATGTTTGACAAGAATACCCTCACTAAGTCACGTGAATGAGGCATCCCCACGCCCAACTCAATAATTTAATTATGTCCTCAACCCCACCCAAGAGATCCACCATTACCAGTTTCCTTGTCATTAGTAGCACCATCGCCTTAGGTAGCTCCAAGTCCAGAAGCACCGCCACAAACCTTAACACTATGTCTACATTCATGCGATAGCGCTCAATTGAGATCATGAACTCCTTACATAGAACCATCTCGACCACACCCAAGACAAGAGGATCCCATTCTTTAAAGACAAAGCACAATTGATTCTCTGTTATCTTGCTAAGGAAATCCCATAGTTTGTGTGTCATCGTCAACCTAATTGGTGTCTCCATCTCCACCTCCTAGGAGCGAGCCATCGTAGCACAACATACCAATTTGCTAGAATGGTGAAATTTGCATCACCCGCGCCACCCTATATCGCCCACAAAATGTGTGCCATTAAATTCCCAATGTCACTTCTCATAGGAATGTTGTCTTACCTGACGTCCTCAGGAAAGTGATGCACCAATCCACCTTAGTCTGATTAGATCCACCATTAATGCTCTCTCCCATCACCTTGCTCCTATACCATGCCAACTAGGACATATGTTGCTTGTATTCGAACACCAAGCAAGACAACACCAAATCTGAAGCCCCCCACCTAGCTACCACAGGGAAGCAGCCAACTTAGCCCCAATCCCCAACCTTACCTTGTATCTGAGTTATTGAGATACACTCCACTCATTTGTTCGCCAATTTTTTTCCAACTCATTGGCCTCCCTATACACAGGTTGCACTGTAAACTTTTCCAACCCTTTCATCAAATTGCTTGCCTCTTCAAGGAGCAGTTACAACCGCCAATTCATCATCTGTCTTGACTTCATCACTTGAACCACCACCATCGAATCACCCTCTATTTCTAACTTTTTTCAGATTCAATTTCCTTCTTAGCTTGATACCACAAATTAGCACTTTGATTTCAACCAATATATTGGTCCCAACCAGTAGAGGCGATGATCTTTTTGCCACCACTCGACCCTCATCATTTCTAATATAGAACCCAATGCTTGAGGCACTCGAGTTACCTTGAGATGCACCATCAAAATTCAACTTGTACCAACCAGCCCTTGGAGGGAAGTTGTATGTTCATTGTTAGTATTAATAGTTTGATCATTTTAATAATCTTAATTGGATTTATTCCATATAGATAATTGGTTATTGGTAGTAGAGTAGTTGCTACCAATAACATTGTGATTGGTTGTATTTAGTATTGTAGTATTAGAGATAACCAATTTAGCAATTGTTGTATAGTTTTGATTCAGTTAATCTCATAGCATGAATTCCTTTTGTATGCCAATTTTATTTTCCTATGTACATAACTCATTGGGATAATTCTAAGAAATCCTTAAGTCATACATACAATATCAGTACCATCCAAGAAAATACAAATCCATGATTTAACATTGTAAATGTAGCACATCATAACTAGTGAGTGGGTTGATAAGGGATGTTCTAATCTATTAAGTTAATTGCATTATTTTACTACACCAAATTTACTAGTCAATTATGGAACTTGAAATGTAGTTATGGTGGAGGACAAGAGAGTTATGGTTCAGAAGGTTGACATTTTTCTTGATGTTCAGAATGTATTTATGAAGCTTATGAGTATAAAGGTAAGTTAACTATGAGCATCAAGCCTTAGCATTTTTCCACAATGTTGGATCCCCTTATAATTTTTGCAATGCATATAAGAAGTGGTAGATTGTTAGCACTAAGTGTTGTACACCTTAAAAGTCATACTGCAAATATTTGCATAATATTCTAATATTTGTCTAATATTATAAAATAATGTTTCTACATAAAAGGGGCACTTCACTTAGAAGGAATTTTGAGATTGGTCTTATGATGATTGTAAAAGGTCACTCAATAGAGGGTAACACACATGGATTATGAGTAGCATCTTTGACTAGTTAACATGGTCATCTATAAAAGGTATATATGTAACTATTGTCTTATCTTGGAGTGTTTGTGACTTACATTAGACCCCATGATCATAGGGTTTGATAGTCAACTTCAAAGTTGTATTCTATCTTGGGAGGATTTACTCTTGAAGAGGGGTGCATGGTTCTATTTTGGACCAACTTGATTATGTGTTGGGTCAAGGTTTGAACCCATAATTTTGAGAATTCGTTGGTGGTTTTCTAGGCGTTCTTAGCCTATAAATTGAGGGTTAGGAATGGAGATTGCATGATCAACTTCATGTAGGGTTATATTGCAAGAATTCCTCTAGATATAAAGTGTTCATATCTATTGAAGCAATAGAACTTAAAGAGTGTATTGTAAGCTTATTTAAATATTAATATATTTGAATATGTTTTAAAGACTCTGATTTTTTCTTTATAAGAATTTTCTAGAACATATTTGTACTTATTCAAATTACTCTACTAAAATTACTTTAGATTTATCTTATTGTGTTGTTTCTCACATTAGATTTTTACAAAAGATATCAAAAATTAATAAAATATCATTTAAAACATTAATTCCATATATGCATTATGAAAAAATGTATTTGAAAAATAGATAATATAACTTACAATTACAAAAAAATAATTTTTCAATTTATAAGATTTAAAATTTAAATATAGATCTATTTTTTTAATTATTATTTTTAATTGATAAAAAAATTGTGCATTCCATCATTTCCAAACTTATACTTGTACAACTTCCCTTAAATTATACTAGCATTTTGTTAATTAAAAATAAATTAAAATTAAAATATTTAAAGAATGAACATTAGAGAGATTTGTGTGAGAAAAATAGCAATAAGTTGTACTAAACAACACTATATTATATTATCAGTTGTTGAAGTAACATTGGTACACTGATTGGACACATTCAATGGATCCCATCAAGACTTCGCTCTCTTTCAACGGACCTGATCAATCTCACAGGTCCATAGGTGGGGAGTGGATTTGGTCCCCACCTTCTCTAACTATTAGAAAGTGATAAACATCCCTCACCAATTGGTTACCTTCAGGTAACATGCTATTATAAGACCAATCAAACTGACTTCCAAGAAACACAGGACACCGACAGTTGCACTTCCGTTCACCAGGACAGTTTATTTGATGCCACAAAACACACGAGCACAGCAACTAGAAATGAGAAGACTGTGAGGGATGTCGGCACACGTCCATTATCCTTCCTCACCAGCATCCCCTCCAATATAGGATAGCTATTTACCACTATGAAGCTCACCAACATTAGCTGCAGAAACATACCGTCTATACTTCGATACCCTTCCCTCAATAGGTGTGCTACTCCGCTCATCAATGCTATCAAATTTAACACTGCCAATGTTATTGCAGGAATAAACATGGTTGACGCCACCCCAAATTCAAAAATTTCAGCTTCGTATCTTTTGACTGCTTCACTGTCTGATACTTTGCTTGTTACCTCGAAACCCACTTCAGAAACACCCATCAATTTGCAAAGGACTTGAATCAAGCCAAACAGATATGATGATACGCCTTTTATCATCCACATCCTTTGCTCGTTCCACCAGCTTTTTACTGAACCCCCCACTACAAGAAACTCTACTAAACTATATGAATATGCAGATAGTGGCAGAAACATGAAGAGGATGAACCATGGGCTTGAAATCTGTCAAAAGAGAAACAAACACGTATTGTGAGTTGATCAGTCGAAGAATAACGGAGAGACCATTTTTAATTAGGATAGAAAAGTGTCTTAGAAAAGGAAAAGTTGAAGTAGTAGTTATAGCATTTGTTATTTAATGTTCTATATTTTTAATACTATTTTATTAGTAATTGTGATTTTAAAGTTGTTAGTGTTAATGAGGAGACTGAATGAAATGTATTTTTTAGAATTAAAAAACAACAAATCGTGCGATGCCACATCAGCACATTAATAAAACATGACTTAATGCAGAACTATCAGTCTAACCTTTTCTTTTGAACCTTTTTAGACACCTCAACAAAATGCATACTAATGGATATCATATTTGATAATATAGTCCTTAAACCTTACGTAAAAATTAAGACTTACTTAAAATTTCCAAATAAAATTTTGAAAATTTTGAATTTAAGATGCTCAACTACTGAATGCTCTCACCTACAATCAGTGTAGTGTGGTATTTAACATGATCGTTGTCCACTCACAGCTCATAGCTATGCTAAACCAACCGTTTTACATGACAACGAATCTGATAAATTGACCACGACGTCTCTGCTGGTTAAGAACAACTCTTGTAAAGGAAAGATGTTTACCTCAGGAAATAATGCTGTGCTGCTGAGCGTGCATAATGCTGGAACCAAACCGTAGCAGATTATAGGCAAGCAGGATGGAGCCCATAAACAGTAATACCCGTAACATATTCTCTGTGTTATACTAACACGACCAATCCCATACACAAATGGGCAGAACTTGCTCACAAAAATATCGAACACACCTGCAGCCCATCTCTTGTGTTGGACGAGAGTATCGTTCAGATTAACAGGTGCGTGTCCCTGGAACGCGTTTCGTTTTGGAATACAGTATGTAGATTTCCAGCCTTTGCACTGTATCACAAATCCAGTCAATACATCCTCCGTTGCACATCCATACAGCATGCCAACCTGAAACAGGAGAAAAGCTTTTTCTTTCAGAATATAGTGTGCAGACAGACCCATTTCATGTTTCAAACTGATAATTCAAATTGGTATATACCCTTTTGCCCCATAGAGAATTCACTTCGTAGCTGCACTTGGCAAGTTCTTTTGCTTCATTTAGCATCTGAGATGGGCTTGCTTTCACCAATGTTAAACCAGAGGAAATATTAAATGAGTCATCAAAACAACTTGAGGCGCTCTCTTGTGTCTCACTTCCACACAGCACATCCCTGCGATGAAGGCATCCTGTACCCACATACAATGGACCTTCTGCTCCATCTAGACCTCTGAATTGTATCTGCATAGAAACAAAATTTTGTTAGTAGTGAATGTGTTATGGATGTGTTGTACGCGGGGACTAAACAGTCAATGTGTTCCCATTAAAACAGTTAATGCGTCCACACATAAACAGATGAACTGATGACTAATACAGATACTTACATCGGAAATCCTCTTGTTATGATTGCCATATAAATCATTTTTGGTAATGCCATGAAACCTTTGAGGAAACTGTACAAATCCAAGCTGATGCCCAGTTTGAGAGTCCCTGAAAAAGCACATAGCTTCACGAAGTGCCTCACAGTTGTTGGCGTACATGTCACAGTCCAGAGTAAGAATGAATGGAGCATTGCTCATCAAAGCAGAGACTCTAATCTGCAAACATGGTTTAACCCAAATCAGCATTACTTCTAAGTTTTATTCAATAGAGTTGAGAGACGGTATATAAAAAATGGAAGCAGGGATACTACCAGAACATTCAGAGCGCCGGCCTTAAAATTATGTGGGTGTGCAGGTCGCTTTTCGCGGGACATATACACAAGACTAGGCAAATCATTCCCCTCAATGTCAGTGTGCTTCCCCTTCTCAAGCAAAATCTGCATGCCGGATTAATATAAATGCAACTTCATATTGTTGTGAAAATAAGTTAACATTTTGTAACCTTAATAATACTAGAATGATCTCCTAAAATAACCTATACTCCTCTCCAAAAATTTGAAAAATGTGCACAAATAAATGTGACAAATAATAACTAATGATTTTGTTGTAAAAATCAGAAACATTTTGTGACCTCAACAATACTGGGATGATCTCGTGTGGTCATTCCAGAGCTCCATTCATTGAAGCCTTTGTGATCATTGCATTTATCTCTTGGAACGGTGCCCCTCTCAACAGTGCTATTTATGGAATACTTCATGTCCTCGTACATATTCTACAAGACAAAAAAAAACAAAAAAACCCATAAAGTCTGCTAACATCAACAATCAATGCTGCTTCCCAAAGTAAGCAAATCTCTTCAATAGGACATATCTTATGATGTCGATCAATCTATTTGTACCTCACCTTGAGCTTTTCTCGTTCGCTTGCAAAGCTCAAACTCTGATTTGGATAATCATCATTTTGAGAGAAATATTCATCCGGGCATCTTTGTTCAATGGAATACTTACGGCTAAAAGGAACCCAAAACTTTGCAAACTGTGAAGCTTCAAACAGAGCGTAAAAAGTGAGTGGGGATCCTCCATCATCTGAGACATAGCATGATAGTCTTTCTGTGGGATAATTATGAGCCAGAATGGAGAGTACAGTGTTTACAACTGTGAGTGGAGGTTCTTTAGTTGGATCGGCTGTGCAGATAAATATATCAACTGGTGGCAGCTCCTTCTCAAAACTGTACACGTACATATCATTCTCTTAGATTCCATACTCTTAAAACCTCAAGCAGAAATAAAACGGATTAAAATCTTTAATATAAATATAAATATATCTAACAGGACATAAAGAAATCTGTAATCTAATTATTACTATCAGAGATTATATGTTATACTGTACACTCTTTAGTTTTGAGACTTTACGTTTCCTGTCATCAGTGTCTCAAATCCCCCTCTTTTCATTTGGTTTAATATGTAAAACTCTATCAGATAACGTATTTATATTTAGGTTTGAGAGGAGATAATAGTTCTACTATTTACAAAAATACATTCTGTTTATACTCACAGATCTAAAAGTCTCTCTTACCTGTTAGAGAGTCTTTGTGGAAAAGTGTGGCGAGAGACTGGGTGCCACCTGAACGCCCGGTCTAAAATCCAAATGAAAGCAAAGCCTAACTCTGCACAAAATACCAACATCCATGGCAAATAAGCTTCACTTGGGATATAAACTATACGATAAAATATCAGCCCCAGAATCGCAGCAAAGTAAATGCAGGCATAAGCTCTGCGTATATTTGCATAGGGCTGTTCGACTGTAGTGTAAAGAGGCAGGTCTGCGGACTTCATATTTGTTGCTGGGCTTTTCACAAAAATCAAATGGAGTGGACAGTGAAGGGAGTCTGAGGACATTTAGTTATAGGCATTTGGGCAGACCAAAACGCCAACGAAGACTGGGTGGAGGTCAATCACGTGTTGAAGTTTAGAGAGAATATTGTACTATGAAGTAAAGAATAGGCCCTTTAATTGAACTCTATCCTATCATAGAAAGACATGCAGTGTCATAGCTATAGTGACTAGGTTTGATCGATTGGTTTTTGGAAGTACGTCTATAGTTATATATATAAAATGTAGACTAGGTGTCAACTAATTTGTATGACCTAAATAAGAAAATAAAAATAATGCATCAAACCCTTAACTAACTAAATGGAACTAATTGAATGGTCTCATGGGGGTTTGAGGTCTTATGAAAAAAATAAAATAAAATGTGTTAAGAGGATTAATTGGAATCTTTTCCAGCCCAAAATGTTTTGGGTTGAAGATTTCAGTTGGTGAGATTGGGGTAGGACTAGAAATTGCCCTACCTACTTAAGAGTACTTTCTTGCCACTTGTCACACATCTAGAAATTTAGATTCCCGCTAGGGAAAAATTGGAGGGAAATGATCTATATTTATTAATTTTTTATTCACAACATTCCATTCCAGCTTCATAAGACCACAACCCTACTTAAATCTTGGAGCTTAAATTTTTAAGCTAAACTGCACAACTAAATTCATGGGACAACTAGCTTCAAAGTATTCCAAAAAAAAATTAGTAGATTTTGCTCCCTTTTTTTAGGAGGTCCCCCTCCATGGGACCATGCCCTAAGGGTGCCACTAGTTTTATAGAAAAAGCTACTATCCCTTACGATATGGGAGCTAGGCTATTAAAAAATAAGACTCCTTCAACGAAAGATTCTTCAAATTCTAACCAAGACTTTTCATTTATACCCTTAGATGATTTTAGAATTTTTTTATATTTTACCTTAATTTATGCATGATCATTTCTCTTTTCTACTTCAATCCAATTATGAGCTAATGACGATGCAATGTGTTGTAGGTGTACTTTGGGATGCATGGAAAGTGTTTGTCTTTATGCCAACTTGTTGTACTAGTTAATTTCAGTCATTTACATGTATGCTAAAGGTCTGAAATAACTAGTATATCATTTCTATAACAACCTTGCATTGTTAGATGCATTCAATAACTTCATTTGCAGCCTACAAACTCAAAGAGGACAATCAAAAAATTCATAACAATGGGTTTAGACATTGTATGCCAAGTGTTTAACAATATTCCTTGAGCTTCATAACAACAAATTGTGATCAGACTTAGCAAGGGATATTACACCTTAAGACCTATTCTCTCCCAACATTGTAGAGGTAAATAAGGCAAGGAAATATGCAATAAAGTAAAAGAGAATGAGTTTGTTTGGGGAACAAGGGTAAGAAATCATGGTTTGATGTAGCATAAGTTACACTTGAAAATCCAAGGTCCCTATTTTAGCACCATCTCCAAATTATTGAGACTCAAATTCAAAGATGAAGAAAATCCTAGCACAAGGGTAGATTAGATATCATCCTTTAATCATTTTTTTCCACTTATCAATGACACATCCATGAAGATCACACAACTTGGCCATTCATTTTAATATTTATATTAAGTTATGCTCCTATAAATATATTTTATACTTGACAATCTCCTCATTCATGTAGAAATTTTGAATGTGTGCAAAAGAATGAAAATAATAATTAGAAAAGGAGGATTCACTCAAATTATAGTTTCATATGCTTGGATCTGAAGAAGAAATCACTAAAGAAGCTTGAGCCCACACACTAGTCATAAAAACTAAAAGCACACCAAAATAATATCATTGAATAAAATGAATGCAAGGAAAGTTTTGGAGGGCCCAATAATTCCTAAACAATAAGAGATGTAAAGAACTCCCTTAAATCTAGCTCCATCTACTCTAGAAACTAATATAAGCATCTATCGTACTCTTGCTACACTCCATTTTGAACTAGAATTTACACTAAGAAAACACCATATGATGAAAAAAATGACTTCCTTAAGTTACAAGTAGGGGGTGGGAGGATCATGTTAAAAGACAATTTAAAAATGATGCCAATATCAATTTTTTATTTTTATTTTTGAAAGGCATAAAGAATGTGACGTTGATGAACATAAGGAAAAAAATGTTCACGTGGTAAAGTTATAAAACGTGAGGGGGAAATGGGATAAAAAGCTGCAATTAAAAGACCTGGGCGCCTAGCCAAAAGGACCGCCACCCTCATGTCAAATCAGAGAGTACAAGTTAAAGGATACGCTCAAAGTAAGAAGAACAAACCATATAGCCTAATATGATAAAAGACCAGTGCTAAAACAGACATGTCACGTGTGAAGTTTGTCCTACTCACATCCATGTGAAATCAGACATATGGTAAAGTACAAGGAAAAGGATAATACGTTTAATATGATAGAAGACTATTGCTTAAATATAAATACATGTCATAAGGTCATATACGCCTAGCCATATTGGTGAAGTTTGTTATTCACGTGTTTTAAAGAGGAAAGAAGACTGACACCTAGGATGGTAAAGATTTCGTCAAATAATGCACAAAGCCCATGAGAGAGGAGTATGGGACAATTGGAAAGGAGTACAAAGTTCATATGAGCACTAGATTCAAAGGAGATTCAAGAGATTTCAATGACGACTTTGGATTCGATAAGGGCAGACCTGATTGGGGATTGATGAGATAGAGTGTGTCATGTGATACAAAGGAAATGATTCTTTGTTTTATTTTATTTTATTTTTGGGGTGAAGGATACCTACTTGGACTCTTCTAAGAATTCTTCCACTCTTTCTTTAGGAGTTAAGGAGAGGAGCATATACATAGCCGGGTAAAATCAGACGGTCCATGTGGACTAATAATTTTTTTTTGGCAAATGCTCATTATTAAAAAAATAGTAATTAACAATAAAAAATAATTTTTATTTAATTTTGATTTATTTTGCCATGTGAGATGACACCATTTGTTCACCCGATAAAAAATGCCCAAAAAGACCATGCGATCGAAATGTGCTTACCTCGATTACCAGTTCCTATGTGGAACGATGTCCAAAGTGGACTACCTTGCCACATCTACTTATCTCACTCTGTCACCCTAACACTCTGCTACGTCACATTAATCACTCGCCACCCTTTGCTATACTTCTCCTTAGTCGTGCTTAATGCACGTCACTTCATTTAAGCTCCATGCCACCCCATGTTTTTTCGAGCCAACCTACATTCAATGCTCCCAGTGCCTCACACTTCTCGCTAAGTTTAGAGCCTTTCATTCTAGCAACTTTTAGTTTATTCTCCATTTCCACACCATTACTTGCTCGGTGTAGTGCTTTGCAAGTTTCAAACAACAACCACAACCTGCGACGCTCGAACTCCGGTTAAGAGATGGATAGATGCCAGTTGGTGAACGTTACAAGCAGCTCCACTCTTGCCATGCTTGTTTGTCTCGCGTTCTTCATCGTAATGCAGGTAAGCAACAAACATTGTCTGGTGTTATTTACTTACCAATGACAAAGCGAAATCCTTTTTCTCACGTTTGCTTGTAGATGAAGCTGCATGAGACTAGTTGCATGCTCGGGATTTAGCTCCATTCGACCTGCATTGAGCCATTCGACCCAGGTGAGCTTGCTCACTAAGGCTTGCCAATATTCAACTTTTTTGTAGTTTTATTTGCTTTTTGTGTTTGTTTTATTCGATTTTTGGTGTTGAAGTATTGTGTTTATGAACACTGTCCAATTTGTGTTCATAAACACACTAAATGTTTGTAAATTAATCTTGTGTTCAAGTTTCGCTATCTTGCATGGGTTTATTTTTTTGTTTTAAACATAGCAAATAATATTGTTGATTGTTTTTGTGCCATTGAAAAATCTGGGGTTGTTTTCTTCTTTCATTACAGTAAAAAATAATAGTGTTGGTTGTTTCGGTGCCATAGATGAAGTTGTATGTATCTTTATTTTTTCTTTTTGTTTCCCTAAGGTTTATATTGCAAATATTATAGTCATAGTTTAGCATTTCTATTTCACTAGGGTTTATTTTGTAAATATTATAGTCATACTTTACCATTTATGTTTCAGTAGGGTTTATTTTGCAAATATTACAGTCATAGGTTACCATTTTTGTTTCATACGTTCTACATTATCTTTAGCTCTGGTCATCGTATTCTTTCTCATAGGTTCTGCATTATCATTCACTTTGGTTATTGTATTCTCAAAGCTTATGCATTATCATTCACTCTGCTTATCGTATTCTCATAGGTTTTGCATTATCACTCACTTAGGGTGTGTTCTCTATTTCATAAACCAAAAAAAAAAGTGGGTTTTGTTTCATCTATTCAGTGACTTTAAAAATGTAAGTTGTTTCAGTGTCAGATAAATTTTTGGGTTTTTTTTTTCATGGGTTTTGCTCCATCAATTCAATCATTAATATATGTGAGATTTGTTAAAATTTTACTGTTTTCCATTCATACTTAGCTTTATATTGTTCTTCATTATAGTGATTACAGTCATGGGTTAATGTTAGGTTTCAATTAATGTTATTTAGTAGCATTTTTAGGTGCCATTGATAAAATTGGGGGTGTTAGGTTTTTCATAGGTGTTGCTTCATTCATTTAGTAATGCTATTTTTGTTTAGGCGCAATTGATTAATTTGGGAGTTTTATCTTTCTCAATGGTTATGATTCATCAATTTAGTCATGCAATTATTGGAGCTTTTTTTTTATGCATTAGAAATATTTGGGGGTGTTCTATTTTTCATAGGTTCTGCTTGATCAATTCAGTCATGCCTTTACTGTAGTTTTTTAGGTACCGTAGATAATTTTGGGGGTGTTACCTTGGTTGTAAGTTCGACTTCATCAATTCAATCATCATCTGTTCTACCAATTTTGGGTGTCATTTGTAATTTGCGGGGTATTGTGTTTTTCATAGGTTTCGTTTCATCAATTTAGCCACCAACTATGTAGCATTTTTTGGTACCATTGATAAATATGGGGATGTTAGGTTTATCATATGTGCTACTTCATTAAATTTGTAATGCAAATGTTTGTATCTTTTTTTAGGTGCCATAGGTTATGTTTCATCAATTCAGTCATGCAATTATTGTAGCTTCTTTTCATGCCTTGGAAATATATGGGAGTGTTTTTTAATTTTTGTTACTTAGTTATGCTTCATCGATTTAGTCATGCATATATTGTAGCTTTTTTAGGTGTTGTAGATAATTTTGGGCGTGTTATCTTGTTTGTCAGTTCCACTTCATCAATTTAGTCATCATCTATTCTACCACTGAATAATTTTCCATAGTGGTACGCCGGTCCTCCACAAGTTAGGAAAAAACTCTTGCATAAAAAAACATGATGATATCAAACACATATAATATATTAAATGCACACTTAATTGTATATATTTGTTAACAAAACAAGCTAAGGTTGGTGCAACCAAACAAGTGTAAGTGTTTTGAAAGCGTATCTTTTTTTGCTGCCATTGATTAATTTTCTTCACATTAATGCCAAAATTTGTTGGCTTAAGGTCTCTGCATCTTCTTTATATATTTGTATATGCATATGTATATACATATACATATACATATACATAGACATAGACAAGTGTATATGTATATCATATATGAAATGCACACATAATCGTATATATTTTGAAACAAAACAATTACACACTGGCAGCCAAACATGTTGAAGTGTATCCAACTTGTATATGCTTAAGGTCTCTGCATCTTCTTTAAATATATATATGCATATGCATATGTATATACATATACATATGTATATGTATATGTATATGTATATACATATACATATACATATGTACATGTGTATATGTATATGCGTATATATATATATATATATATATGTATATGTATATGTGTATATATATACATATACTACTTTCATGACATCCCATGTATTTTTTGAGCCAACCTGCATTCAATGCTCCCAGTGCCTCACACACCTTGTCAACTTTAGAGCCTTTCATTCTAGCAACTTATCATTTATTCTTCACAATGATGGAAATGCATGTGTATGTGTATGTCTATTTCTATGTGTATTTCTATGTAAATTTGTATGTGTATGTGTATGTGCATGTGTATGTGTATGTGTGAAGAGGTCTTAAGTGAACTACCTTGCTACATCTACTTTTCTCACTCTGCCACCCTTACAATCCACACATGTCGTATTAATAACTCATCGTCCCTTGTTATACTTGTCTACAATCATGTTTAATTCACTTATGTCTATTTATATGTATATGTCTATGCATATGTGTATGCTTAATCAATTTAGACCTGCAACAATTATATCTTTCTTAGGTGTCATTGATTAATTTGGGGGTGTTCTCTTCTTTATATGATTTGCACCTGAACTCAAATTGGGAGACTATCACACCAATCCAAGTGTCACTTGCACATTAATCACATCTACACAACAAAAGAGAGGTCAACACAATTCAAACCCATGTGTCCCATCTTTGAATAGAATGCTAACCCATTACAACCATGTTTCCCACCATAGCATAACCAAATCAACAAGCAAATGCATCTGCCTGTCTCATCAAATATGATACCTACAACACATAGTAGCACGATTTTGTCCCATCTCGCCAAGTAGGGTACACACGTAGTCGTGCTGAACTCAAAAATCCTAGCTGCATCTATTTTTACAAGTTGTAAGGCAACCGTTATTTAAAAAAAAAATGCAAACAATTGAAAACAATACACCAAACCAATCAACTCAAGAATTAGTGGAAAAAATCATTTAGATTCACCAAACAACCACCAATCAGATTCAAATAATTCTCAATTCAAATAGCCATGAAAACCTTCAAGTATTCACATTCGGGTGTGTTCTCTTTTTAATAGGTTATGCTACATCAATTGACTCATGCAACTATTGTAGCTTTCTTCTAGGTTCCATTGATTAATTTTGGGGTGTTATCTTTTTAATAGGTTATGCTACATCACTTCACTCATGCAACTATTGTAGCTTTCTTATTTTTCATTGATTAATTTGGGGGTGTTCTCTTTTTTAAAGGTTTTGCTTCATCAATTCAACCCTATAACAATTGTATATTTTTTAGGTGACACTGATTAATTTGGGGGTGTTCTCTTTTGCATAGGTTATGGTACATCAATTCACTCATGCAACTATTGTAGCTTTCTTATTTTCCATTCATTAATTTGTGGGTGTTCTCTTTTTTAAAGGTTCTACTACATCAATTCACTCATGTAACTATTGTAGCTTTCTTATTTTCTATTGATTAACTTGGGGGTGTTCTCTTTTGCATAGGTTCTTATACATCAATTCACTCATGCAACTATTGTAGCTTTCTTAGGTTTCTTAAATAAATTTGAGGGTGTTCTCTTTTGCATAGGTTTTGCTACATCAATTCACTAATGCAACTCTTGTAGCTTTCATAAGCGTCATTGATTAATTTGGGGGTGTTCTCTTTTCCATATGTTTTGCTTCATCAATTCAATCCTACAATATAAGTGCCTTTTTTTGTGCATTAGATAAATTTGGGGGTGTTAGACTCTTTTGCATAGGTTCTGCTATATGTATTACCATATAACACTAATCAATATTTATACTTTGTTACAACATGTATTTAGGGGACTTGGTTTTCCAAAGGCCTTTCATGGTTTCCTGTGTAAAACTTCACAATTCAAAGGTCCAATTGTGGAAAAGTGCAACATATATTACCATTACAAAGGCCTTGGGAAAATCAAGTCTCCCTAAACCATTATTGAATGTAACAATTACCAAAATCCATTCATCCATGTCACATTGTCTAGGCATTGGCACTACACTACTAATAATTCATTGCATATATCGACATGTATTACCATAGAACAATAATCATCAATTCTACTTTGTTACAACATGTATTTAGGGGACCTGGTTTTGTGAAGACCTTTCATGCTTCTATTTCTACGTTCATCATTGCACAAAATTTCACACTATGATTTTTTTTTTAATATTTGTATGGATGGAAGTTACAATTGTTTTGATGGTTTGAACATCAAGTTCTACTATTCAATTAATTTGGGAGGGGGGTTCTCTTTTTGCATAGGTTATCTTTTTTAGGTATACATATATTAATTTGGGGATGTTATTTTTTTAATAGGTTTTGCTGCATCAATTCATTCATGCAAATATTCTAGCTTTCTTAGGTGTTCTCTTTTTTTTTATAGGTTATTCTTCATCAATTCAACCCCGCAACAATTGTATCATTTTTAGTGCCTTTGATTAATTTGGGGGTTTTCTCTTTTCTAGGTTCCTTTGATTAATTTGGGGGTGTTGAGTTTTTAATAGGTTCTGCTACATCAATTCACTCATGCAACTATTGTATCTTTCTTAGGTGTCATTGATACATTTGGGGGTGTTCTTTTTTTTATAGGTTATGCTTCAGCAATTCACCCTTGCAACAATTGTATCATTTTTAGGTGTCTTCAATTGATTTGGGGGTTTTATCTTTTGCATAGGTTATGCTTCATCAATTCAACCGTACAACTATTGTAGCTTACATAGGTGCCATTGATTAATTTATATACATGTGTTCTCTTTTGGATCAATTCAGTCTTGCAACTATTGTGTGTTCATCAAACAATGATTGCTATTCTTATGCACAATTGTGTTTAATGCACATCCCTTTCACATTGTCTATTTGTATATGTATTTGAATCACTTAGGGGGCTTGGTTTTGTGAAGGATTTCAATGGTTCCCTTTGCATTGCTTCACAATTCAAATGGAATTGTGGACTAGTGCAACATAGGTTACCATCAGAAGAGCATTCATAGAATAAAGTCTCCCTAGTTCATTACTGGATGCAACAATAGCCATGACTCTATAGGGGAGAGGAGTTGAAACGTGCACATCCAATTTTCTACGGTCTACTTGAACCAAACAACAATATTTATATATGACTAAATTCAAGAACAACAAAACAAATTTCTATAGCATATAGATACATAAATTTACATGACTAAATTGATGAAGCAAAACCTATGTGTATGTGTATATATATGTAAATGTATATGTATATTTGTATATATGTGTACATATACATGTATATGTATATAGAATTGCTTACATGCATTATTTTGCTTACCAAGAATATATTTATGTCTATATATTGCTTAGCTGACTGAATTGATGAAGTAGAACCTATATATGTATATTTGTATGTGTATGTGTTATGTATATGTATATGTGCATGTGTATGTGTATATGTGTAGACATGTAAAATATAATGATTGATCCTATACACCTAATCCTGATTTGCTAACACCAATTCATCTTGAATCATCTCCTTTACTAAACATTTAATCGAATAATCTTTATTTGATTAAATTCATCATATTCTGTCTTTTAATTAAATAAATCAATTTTATCTCATTAAATCATCTCCTATTAATTAAATAAATTCTTTTGTTTAATTAATCCTATAGTCCCTCTTTTAATTAAATAATTCATTTTATTTAATTAAGCTCTAATGTCATCTCTTTTAAATTAAATAAATTAACCTTTATAAATTATTAAATCTAACATCATCCCTTTTAATTAAATAAATCAAATTTTATTTAATTAAGCCTACTATGAACATATTCCTCTAATTTTGATTTAAATAAATCCAAAAATCTAAGTCAAAATTTCAAATCAACTAATCTCCATCTAAGTTAATTAAATCCTAATTAACTCTAGCTCTAATCCATCAAATCCTCTAGTTTTTTCAACTTGTGCAAGTAAATAAATTTAATTGATTTATAAATTCTCCTATTTTCATTAAAAAAGGCATCAAGTTGGAATATTCCTCCTCTTCCACATCTCTCTCCACAAGCAATCTTTCAAATTTCAAATATCCACATAATAGCATTTATTTGCACATTCATCAAAATGTGCTCCACCTCCTTCCACTAGCATGTTGACAAGTGACACAATGCCATTGGGTCAAGTTTAGTTCCACATTCATCCCATTTTCCATTCCTCCATCCTTCTCCATTATAAATAGAGGCCTTCTCTATTTGTTTGATCATCCACAATCCATGTAAAATCACTATGCTCATTTGAATCCACAACTTATGCAAAGTTATCATCTTCATTTTTTTGAGCAATCTTCATCCACTATCATCCATTTTCATAGTTTTTCATCATTTCACAAGCTAGGTTATGGAGAAATTTCATCAAGGAGCATCAATCTTCAAAGTTCATCATCAAGCTTGACTAGGAATTGGGAAAGGACTATTTTCCACATCAAAATAGCACCAATTCCCCCATGGGATTGAGAGTTTGAGCATTGAATAGGATTTAATAGCTTTTTATTTGTGTTCTTCATGTTATTTCTTGTTCATTGCATTTCAAATGAATCTTATGGGGAATGATGTCTCTAACTTGCATAATGGACTAATATTGTGTTTGTTGTTTGTGTTTGTGCAGGCTTAGGATCACCATTCACATTTTGGTGCTAGAAGGAGGGTGAATCTGAAGAAATTAACACATTTTTTCACCAAAATTCCACTATTTTTAAAATTTTGGTGTATTTATAGGAAACTGCACACCACTGCCAAGTCAAACTGTGTCGCTATCAGTCTAACGATACTATTTAGTGACACTATCAAACTTCAAACTGTGACACTAAAAGCCATTTCCACTCTGCTTGACAAAATCAAACTCCAAACCGCGTCACTTGGTGAAATAGCACCACAATTGCGCTCATTGTTTCTTTAAAGAGCACCGTTGATCTCACCAAAACACTATTTCCATCCTCCAAACTATGTTGCCATCGCAGACTACACTGCTGGGGTGGGGTAAAAGGTAGATTTTTAGTTTTTTCAACATGTGCTTTTTTTCATTTTGATCCATTTGAACTTCTAGTTGGTTCTTGGCCTCTATTTTTTGTAGTTTTAACCAATTTTTGTAGGTTGGCTTAATCAAAAGTGAAAGGAGGAAATGAAAGAAAGACTTCTTATGGAATATTTATTCTATTGTATCAAGTGTTTTTAAACACTTTGGGGAGCAATTATAATCCCATTTCTAAGGACTTTGTCATCTTCAAGCTTTTTTAGGACTCAATAAATTTTATTTGGGCTTAAAAAGAACAAAACAAAGGGATTAAAAGGAACCTTAGGAACTTACTAAAGTTTGTTTTGGGGCTTTAAAAAACTGAACAAGAAAATTTCACACTTCAATATTGGTTCTTAAAAAGAATCCATTCTTGCTTTGAAGGTTAAAATGAACATGTGCTTTGTAATCTCTTATACAAAGTAATATCATTTAAAAGACGTATGCACTTAGATCTCATTCTTCATGGTGATCTTGAGAATCAAAAGTATTTTGGTGATATTAAGTTGTATAAACAATTACCTCCACACTTCAATTTGGGTTCTTAAAATTGAACAAAATCTTGCTAGTGTGAGTGGAGTAAATCACATGTGTTCTCTCTTTGTTCATGTAAACAAAGATTGATCAAAATACAAATGTGCTTACTTTCTTTTGTTTACCCTTAGAGGGTATTTCCTATGAGACACACCCAAAAGGAGAACTCGAAGGCAACTCCAACTAGTTTTCCACTTAGGTCGGTATATAAAAGGATAAGAATAAATCGTCAAGTCCAATGGTATGTAGGCCTTATCCATAGAGTGTCTTTTAGAATGAGGTACTACCTTAAAAAGTATAAGAGCCCCTAGTAGGATTGATCAAAGCTTTTAGTGGCTTGTTGGACGCTCGCAAGGTGCCATGTCCCCGATCACCCTAACTAAGAACCAATTTGTTTAGAAGCCCAAATCCTTATCTATTTGTTGGTGCAAGAACGTCTATTTGTTGGTGCAAGAATGGTTGTTCTGAAGCCGCCCCACATTTTTGTGGTTCTTGGTAGAGATGAGAAGTATTCCATGGGAGTTTCATGGGTCAAGCTTTTAATCATCCACCAAGAATAAGTGCAACTAGATTTATCCAATTGGGGATTCAACAAATATTGTCTCTTGACTATCCATAGGGTTGTGCATTTTATTGGAATCAAAACACTTTGCTTGGATCTTAAACATTGGAAAACAAACATTCAACTATGATCATCAACTTTTAAACCCTTTAGAGGAAGCAAATACCTTTGAAAAAATCCAAGTGCTATTTCTTTCCCTAGGGATTCTACCCTTAGAGGCTTCTAAGCATTTGAATTTACATCACAATTTTCTCTCACTAAAGTTAACATTAGGGAAATTTTGCCTTGATTTCCTTGATTTCCACATAATGGACTTTGTGGGATGAAAATAAATTGGGACATTAGACATTTAGTTTGAAATCCTAATCAATGATTTGATTGTGGTAAAAAGAACTCACTAAACAAAGATAAGAAACAATTGGACCCCACACATGTGCTCTTTCAAATGATTTCCTGAAAGATCAAAATCTGAAAACCAAAGTCCAAAGGTCTTAGTCAAAAATCTTGGAGGAAATGTTTGTCTATGCTTTATGAATTTAGAGAAATATTGACCTTCAAATTTTACAAACATGCATCAATGAACAATCCAAATTTTTATTCATTTTACTATTGTCAAAATCCAACACTTTTTCAAAGGTTTGAGTATCTCACATAGGAAGTATTAGCATATTCTTCAACACCTAGGTCTATTAAACAAAGTTTCTCTAAGTCTCTTAGGATCAAAATCAAAATCTCATCCATCTTCAAACACCAAGATCAAAATCCACCTCACAAACAACTCTTGAAAATATTGAAAAAATCCTTCATACTAAACTTTTGGAAAATCCTCTTGAAATCAAAATCAAAATCATCTTGTTTGACTAGGTGTGTGTAGATGAATCCCTCTTTACACACTTAGTTAAATAATCATCTTGTGGATAAGTTTAATCTAGGACAAAATCCAACCTCTTAGAGTTTACAAGTTCATTATCCAAATCCAATCTAATCAAAATCAAAATCAAGGCAAACCAAATCAAAATTAAAATCCAAAATCAAATCAAACATTAATCTAAAAGTCCTAAAGTTTAGTATCCTCGTCAAGGTTCCCTATAGAGTTCCAATCATTCACCAATCATCCATATTTCACTATCTCATCACCATCCTTGATCCTTAAATTCTTATACTTTCTTTTTTGTACCTAAAGTTTAGATAAATCCAAGGAATTAAAGGTTCACCTCCCATTCCTAAAAATTGATCCTCATTTTATGGTACAAACTAGATCTCAACACAAGAAGAACATGGAAATGAACAATGAAACATCCATTTCAAGTGACTTGAGTCAAACTGCTCCCGAAATGAATCCCATTGGATCTAGAAACCCCACACTCAATCTTCCTCCACTTCCAAAAGATCATCAAGAGGAAGGTGGCCAAGTGGAGGACATCACCAAAAATGTTCTTGGGATGACTCAAGATGAGATTATTGAAATGGTCCAAAATCCTGAGACTCACAAAATTGTTAATGCCATGATGAAACTCAATCCCTCACAATACATGTTAGAATTGGAAAAAGAAGGGGCTAAAATCCCTTCCAATTATGATGTGTGCAATCTTGCGGAAAAACCTCTTGGGATTATGCCACCGATATCATCCACACTTCTATTCCAAAGCATCTCTCAAACCATCCCACAAATCACATCATCCATTGCTCCAAATTAACCTATTGTTAACAAGGGAAGCTCATTGCTTCATGCTCTTCAAACACATCCTCTTGTTAACAACCAAGATTTGGATGAAAACACAATCTTGGGTCAAACCGTCCTTGATCTGTATAGGATCTAGACTAGATTGCAGAATTGAATGCTAATCTTTTACAATGATTATCCCAAGTTAATTAAAACAAAATTAACTCATGGAAATAATTACAATAATTAAAATGACAAGGTAATAACAACAGAAGGAAAGAAAGTGAGAGAAAGAAAGAGAGAGATGCAAACAGAGTTTGATTACGGAGTTCGCCACAAACGTGACTATGTCTCTCGGTCGGCTCCAATAGAGAACAACTGATCCGATTAATCTCCAAAATCAAGTACAATGCACCAAGAGCACTTCGGTAGCATGATAATACTCCAACTTACAAAAAGGCTCGAAATAATCTCCCTAGAAAAATCTCCCTATTCCTCTGATTCAAAACTTCACCACCTGGACTTGAAAATTCCGCTTCCCTCCTAAGAGCATACCTTCCCCTTTTATACACAAAATATTCCCAAATTGGTGAAAAACCAATTGATTTGGGAATTTCAACTTAATCCCCCTTACATAGTAAATATTTTGGAAAAATCCCCTTTATCAAAACAAATCCCCTAAAAAAATAATTAAATGGTTTCTATGCCCTATCACATCTTACATTCGGGCTTTTCTTGTTTCAATAAGTTACAACTAATCCTTTTAAAAGGATTATTGTTTTACAAATTGGAGGGAATTTATTAAATTAAGGAGTATTTCATTTGCAAATTTCCACAAAACCATCCAATGCCACTTGTATTTTAAAACCATACAATATACAATGTTGGTTTGAAATTCTCACTTAAAATAGGGGATGAGTTTGGTTACGGGCTATTTGCATCCCTTAAAAATAGGGATCAATTTGTTTTCCCTAAAAAAAAGGTAGCCTAAAAAATAGCATGATTTTTTTTTTAAATAATGGAGATCCCCTTTTATAGGGAGGTCCACATTTTTTTCTTAAGGAAGTGATTTAATTATTAAAATGGAGTGCATGGCTGTTATTAATTAATTTATATATATATTTTTAAATAAAGCCATGTCCAACAAATTGCTGCCACATGTAACTTCAGGAAGCCACCATGTGTCACCTCATGATTCATCCTGTAGACATCTAAATTTAATCACTTCCATATGATTAAATTTACTGCCTTTCCGTCTATCATATTAATATTAATTTATTAAATTAATATTATACCTTTTATCTCATATCGGTAAAGTATTTGATTTAATAATTAAATGCTTTCACCTTTTTCCTCTCTAAATTAAATAAATACACTAATTTATTTAATTTAGTCAAATTTTCCCTTTTAATTTAAAAATCAATTTAAAATTCCTCACTTTCTCTCTCCTTGTCACATCCTCCATAACCTTGCCCTAATCTAAATTAATTTAATTAATTCATGATTATGATGTGCATCTCCTTAATCAAAGATTAATGTCACATCCTCCTACATTTTCCACTTGCCTACAATATTTCATTAATTAGCCTAATCCAATATTTGCACAACCTTAACCAAGGTCATTAACCAGATTTAGCACCACTTTTTAGCCAACCTTTGCATTTACCTTCTTTTAGCATTAACCCCCTTTCCCATGTGAATTTTTAATTCACATTTATTTATCCTAGATTCCCCTCCTTTATATGTGAATTTTTAATTCACATTCCATCCTTCCAAGGCTTCTAGAACCTTGGACTTGTCACAATCTTCACATGTGACCAAGTCCCACCTTTTTGGAGCCCACCTTTTATCTTCTAGATCCTCCTAGAAATGTGAATTTTTAATTCACATTTATATCCCCAACCACCTTTCCTTTTTCATGTAGATTTTTGAGGAATTCCAAAATTCTTCAAATGTCCCTTTCACTCCCACTTGGGGACAAGGAATACCTTTTTGAGGAAATCCTCACTCCCCAAGGTGCTTGGAAGGTACTTGTCCTTCCTCCACCTCATGTACCTTCTTGATACTTCACCTCCACCTCATCTTCCTTTAGCCACTTCAACATCCACATGTCAAAATGTGAGGGCTTGTGGGTTTTCAACCCACCATAGCCCTTCATCTTGGCCTTGTTGGATGCATCTTGATCGTTGAATTCTCTAGAGAATTCAAATTCTCCTATAAATACCCCCTCATCAAGGGTATTTTCAACACTTAGCCATTTGATAACTACATACTGCCAATTTTCATTCTCAATCATCTACCATCATCTAGCTATCCATTCTAATCATTTTGCACATTCAATCTTTCATTTAGTCACTAAAGAAATCATCTAAGAAGCACACAAAATCATCCCAAGCAAGGGCCAATCAAGGAGTCGTCAACAGCAAGAAAGGTGAAATCATTTGTATTTTGTTTCATTCACTTTCCTTCTTGTTTTATCACTCTTTAGGCTAATCTTGAAGTGTCCTTAGTCTTTTATCACTTGCATTTTTAAGTTATTTTGCACGTTAGAGTAGGGTAAAATTCTTAGGATCACATTTCTGGCACGCCTGGTGGGACCCACAAACGAGTTCTTGCATTTAACCTCCCTTTTTGTTAAGAATTTTACAGGAAAATGTCACAGAAAGGCGGCAGCGCCCTATGTCTGTCAATTTCATGTTCTTCTAATAGTTTGTTGTAGTTAGGTGTGTACTTGGAAGGTTTTTCTAACACTTTTTTGTAGAGGGGTGGATACGTCCTTTTATTTTGAAGGGCTCTTTTTCTCTAATATCTTACTGCAGAAAGGCAGAAGTGCCCTCTAACCTTTTACTGCAAAAAGGCGACAACGCCCTCTGTTCTACCGCAGAAAGGCGGCAGCGCCCCCATTTTGTTGCAGAAAGGTAGTAGCGCCCTTTGCTTTACTGCAGAAAAGTGACAGCGCCCCTACTTTGCTGCAGAAAGGTGGAAACGCCCTCTTGTCCACTGCAGAAAGGCAACAGCACCCTCTACTTTACCGCAGAAAGGTGACAGTGCCCCTATTTTGCTGCAGAATGGCGATAGCGCCCCAAAACATCATAGTTTGGAAGGTAAAACAGTCATTTTAACTTCGTTTTTGCTCTCATTTTTTGCTATTGTCAAGTAATAACCCTCTAACATTATTTTGGCAATGATATTGGTGTTTTTTGCTAACGTTTTGCAGCATATTAGGGCATAATTGACCAAGAGTGAAGAAAAAGACACCTAGCACTTGTTTGCAGGGCCATCTATTTGATCAGATTTTCAAAAATTATCCTTGTTGTTTTGGAACATAGTCTAATTAGGAGGAGTAAACTTCATTGCTTGCTATAATTGTTTATTCTTGTGTTACCCAAGGGGGCATTAATTTGTTTTCACTTCCCCTTGCACTTCGTGTGAGCCTGGGGAGTAGTTGGAAGTAGTTAGTGTCTTCTTTTTAGTGGGACCTACTTGGGGATTTCATCACCCCAAGGGACGATTCCAACCACGCGTACCGGTGGGGTATATAAAGGGGGGAGAACAAAATTTGTACCCCAATCCAGTTACGTCATAATTGGCGGAGCGCCGAAGTTAGGGTGATACCTAGATAGATGTGAAGAGTTGGTCCGAGCCTTTTAGTATCTCGCTGGGGTTCCCGACTCATGCTTATGACAGACTGGTGTTCACAGTTGTGCCTCATGTACCGAGAGTATATCGAGGACTCCCTAGAAGCCTTGTGTATCCTAGATTAAGACCTTGCCTGGCCATACCTTTAATATTAATCATATGATTGTGGTTACTTGAAGTGTTTTTTTGTGAAAAATCTGTCAAATATTTGATATTTTGGCCTTACTTTATTATTTTGCATCCTTTCCATAGCCATTTCCATCAAAACCAAACTTTGTCTTACCGCAGAAAGGCGACAACGCCCCTGATTTTACCACAAAAAGGTGGCAGCGCCCCTGATCTTGCTGCAGAAAGGTGGCAGCACCCCTGTTTTGCTGTAGAAAGGCGGCAGCGCCCCTGGTTTTGCTGCAGAAAGGTGGCAGCACCCCTGTTTTGCTATAGAAAGTTGTTAACACCCATAATTTTTGCTGCAGAGGGGCGGATTTGCCCTCCTGAACACCCGAAATCGCTCCATTTGGATTCGTTTAGTGTCTAAACCATCATTTAATCATTCCCAACCATTATCTCATCATCTCAAGCCTCCGTTTCGTCACTTTAAGTCTCTCAAAACCTCCATTTGATCCATTTAAACCTCCATCTTATCATTCCAAATTTTTGTTTAACCATTCTAAATCCCCACTCATTCTCCACAATCATCTTCAATCTGCCTGTTCATTCTAATGTCCATATTCCATTCAAAAGTCCATACCCTCACCTAGCGAATGTCATAATTTTTACCATTTGCATCACCAAACACCACTCATAATTAATGCAAAAAGGCGGAAGCACCCCTGATTTGCCGCAAAAAGGTGGAAGCACCCCTGATTTTACTGTAGAAAGGTGGAAGCGCCCTTGATTTGCTGCAGAAAGGTGGAAGGGCCCCTGATTTTGTTGTCAACGCCCCTGAAAGCTGTCAATGCCCCTGATTTTGTTGTCAATGCCCTTAAAAGTTGTCAACGCCCCTGATTTTGCTGTCAACGCCCCTGATTTTGCTATCAACACCCCTAATTTTGCTGTCAACGCCCTTAAAAGCTGTTAACGCCCCTGATTTACTACAAAAAACTGTCAACGCCCCTGATTTACTATAGAAAGCTGTCAATGCCCCTGATTTTGCTGCAGAAAGCTGACTACGCCCCTGATTTGCTGCAGAAAGCTGACTACACCCCTGATTTATTGTAGAAAGCTGACTACGCCCCTTTAACTTCCTGGGGCCATTATTTACAAACCGTGCATCAGATCGACTTCGTCCAAAAATCAAAGTTGCTTAGTTTTTCAAGCTCTATTCAGTGGTACCTTCCATTTCCACCTATCAAGAATTTGACCATCCCGGGGCGGCTACACCCCGCATCGCAGGGTGGACATGCCTCTAACTTCCCGGGGCCATCATTTACAAACCATGCATCGGATCGACTTCGTCCAAAAACCAAAGTTTCTTAGTTTTTCAAGCTCTATTTAGTGGTACCTTCCATTTCCACCTATCAAGAATTTGACCATCCCGGGGCGGCCACGCCCCGCATCGCGGGGTGGACACGCCCCTAACTTCCCGGGGCTGTCATTTACAAACCGTACGTCGAACCAACTTCGTCCAAAAACCAAAGTTTCTTAGTTTTTCAAGCTATATCTAGTGGTACCTTCCATTTCCTCCTATCAAGAATTTGACCATCTCAGGGCAGCCACACCCTGCATCGCGAGGTGGACACGCCCCTAACTTCCCGGGGCTGTCATTTACAAACCGTACATCGGATCAACTTCATTCAAAAACCAAATTTGCTCAATTTTTTGAGCTCTATCTAGTGGTACCTTTTTTTCTTCCTATCTAATCAAACCAATTCATTCATCCAATCATCTAATCAATCCAAGTACACTAATCCTATCAAGTTCATCCAATCACAATTATCCAATCAACATCATCTAATCATTTGATCCTATATAATCAAATTGATCTAGTACTTTAATCAAATTCATCAAATCATCTACTCGATCCAATCATCCATTTATCGAATCCCATCAAAATCAAAATCAATCCCATCGCATCATCCAATCATCCTGATCTGAGCTTGACCAAAATCCTGATGTGAGCTTTAATCTGTTCCCATCCAAAATATTTTATCCATCCTCTTTATCCTATCATCATCATGAATCCTCATCCTCCATCAATAGTGGTCAAGGGAAACCCTAATTACGTCGACAACGATAATGAAAGTCTTGTCGATTAAGAGGTATACGACATAGATCCCCTTGACGCTATCATATCTAGTAAGCTTTCTCCACCCACTTTCCAAAATCTAATTAGTCCTATGAGCTATCCTGTTATGTCTTCATCCATGCCTAATCATGCTCCTTATGCCACCTTTAATAATGGATATCCAGTATCTTCTTCATCCCCATATTTGTCATGTCCTTCATCTACATCATCCTCTTATACAACATCTACATCCTCTTATCCTAATTTTCCATCCCAATACTCCTATTACAATTCCCCATCCATGTACCCCTATCGTAATCCTCCTTCCCAATCTTCCCATACTAATCCTACATTTGCACCCTTTTACCTTAATCCTACATCCATGTCTCCTCATCCTAATCCATCATCCCAATATTATAATCCATCGCCCACATCTTCATGTTCCACTATACCACCTATATCCTTTTGTCCTAATCCACAGTCCATGTCCCCCTATCCTAATTCACCACTCCAATATCCTTACCTTAACCCTCCATCCAATCCTAGTCCTCCATCTACTCCTAGTCCTCCATTCAATCCCATTCATCCATCTACTCCTAGTCCTCCATCCAATCCTAATCCCCCATCTACTCATAGTCCTACATTCAATCCCATTCCTCCATCTAACCCTAGTCCACCAATCCATAATCCCTCATCCATTTCTACCACCCTAGCCAAAGCCAACCATATGCAAGTCTCTCATTTCAAGAAGTTCTCCAAGGACTCATTACAAAGAAGCCATCCCCAACTCCACATCTTGAAGTCATGGAACCATGCCATCAATCCATCATCCATGGTCACTAGTGATGAGACCTTCTCCATACCACACCTATCATTGTTGTTACCACCCCTAGCCTGATCAAACCATTGAAACCATTGAACCCACTAAATCCATTGAACCCACATCTCCCTGCTAGGGAGCCACGAACCCATCGAAGACACCCAAGTCCAATCCACTCCCTCTACTCCTAGATCCACCCAATCTATCAAAGACACCCAAATCCAATCCACTCCTCCCACTCCTAGTAGCACCAAAACCCATTCCAATGAACCTCATGAATCTTCCATCCCTCCATCTTCCCCACTTGAAGAGTCCCAACAAGACTCCATTATCATGCCTCCCACACACGATGATTCACCAAGGGTCTAATCCAAAGCATGCCAGCATATCCCCTTCTCCAGATCAAGATCCTACCATCCCCTCTAGTCCACCTCAAGATCACAGTCCCCCATCCATTCCATCCCATGATCCCCTTGTCATTCAATCTTCCACTACTCCATCTCCATCTCCATCGCATGAGCCTACTACCACAAATCCTGATCCTATCATGGCCCCTACTCCCTCTCCTGATGTTGCTATCCCATCATCTCCTTCTCATGATCCCCCATCATCGCCTAAAAATGCTATCCCCACACCGCTTGCATATCCCCTTGGTCCTCTCACATTCCTCCATGGTGGTCTCCTCGCAGAAGAAGAACAAAGCATATACACCAACCCTCCTCTTCCACCTAATAATGAATTCGCATCATTCTTCCATAATAACAAAAATCCTGTCCTAGATCGAATGCTCAAGAGAATGAACTATCAAGGAAAAGGTTTAGGCCTTCATGAGCAAAGTATTATAGAGCCCATCCAAGCTAAAGAAAATTTGTATCTGCAAGGTCTTGGATGTATTACTCACGACTTGCAATCCAAAAATGTTGGTACAACCTCTAGATGTCCTCAAAAAGCCTTTTCCAAAAGAAATGTAAGCTTTTTCTGTCGCTCCACCAAATCATATGCTGCCATCCCTCCTCCTCTATCGTATCACCTCAAAACCACCATCCATATTCCTCCGTCATCTGCTCCATCCATTTTGGGTCCTTACATCCCTCCATCTACCATCTCCAATCCTCCATCTACCGTGCCCATGTTTCCTCCAGGTCCTACGTCTATTCTGGGCTCCTATATCCCAAGATCACCTCCTCCATCTCATCCTATCCATCCCTTCATCCATTCATCACCTATCCATCTCATCCATCATAAACATCCCTCTCGCATAACCCATAGTCAGGATCAACAAAGGCACATACCTAAACATCCTCCATCTACACATAATCCCCATACTCCTACCTCCATCACTCCACATCATCCATCTCCTCACACCCATCCCATTGCTACTAAAAGCACTTTGGTTGTTAAAGAAAAAATGCATAAATCCAAACATCCACATGAATCTAAGGCTCCTCATGTCCCCTCCAAAAGACATGGTGAAGAGAAGAAAAATCTAAATCTACATCAAATTCGTAAGCCACAAAGACCCACCAAAACAAAGATCAAAACCATGTAGATCCCAAAGAAAAAAGATGCAATGCCATCACATGAAAAATCAGTAAGAACATCCAAAGTCGCTAATCCAAAAACTCATCATACACCCCTTTCATCTCCTAAGTCTGTTTTGGGTCCTTATGTCCCAAAATTCACCATTCCATCTCCTCCATTATCCCCACATTTTCCATCCCTTAATCCTATTATCTTTCCACATCCACCACCACATGTGCCAATGTTGGTCCTGAACACATCTCCCCATCACATATCCACCCCATCATTCTATCCATACCCTTTCTAGCATCCCATCCATTATCCCATGTATCAACCCCATCAAACCCCTCTAATTCACCCTCATGCGTAATCCATTTAGCCTAATAAGGTTGTACCAACATCCAACAGTCACTTCAAACATGGGATCATAACACCTCGATCCTTATCACATGTCTTCTAAATCTGCTTATCCACTTACTTATCTTTACCCATCTCCTTCTGCATGACATCCAAAAAGTCAAAAAATCCACAAAAAAAAAAAAATAAAATAGTGAAGAAAAATAATTCGTCTAATGGTGAAAACTTGGCAAACAAGCGCCTTGGATAAGTACCATGATGAAAACTTGAGAAATAGGTGTCATGTGTAAATCCCCATCTACACTTGGGGGCAACTTCCTAATATGCATTCCCTCCATCCGCTATGCACCTGTCTTCCTGTTATCTGTCCTCTTCATAAATCCCCCCATCCCACCTATCTTCCACATCCTACCATCATATCCCATTTATCTCCCATTCCCTCCATCCTTGTGATCTTGATCAAAATAAGGGAACCTATGTATGCATGCTTTGGACACCTATTGGTATACATTCCCTTCCTCCATGCTCTATCATATTTCTTAGCCACCCATCGTATCCTCATCTAGTTATCTCCTTTATCTTCCCATCCACTTGTCTTTTATCCCTAATACCTCCTCATATATGACATATCTAGATTAGGGGCATCTGCTTCCTTTGTGACATAATCCTTGGAGACATCATCTATCCTAGCATCCCTTTCATCTCCCAATCCTTCTATCCCTATCCATCTATCACAATATCCCTTCCATCTCCCCATCCTTATCTTCGTATCCATCTATCCTAACATCCCTTTCATCTCCCAATCCTTTTGTCCCTATCCATCTATCACAACATCCCTTCCATCTCCCCATCCTTATCTTCATATCCATCTATCCTAGCATCCCTTTCATCTCCCAATCCTTTTGTCCCTATCCATCTATCACAACATCCCTTCCATCTCCCCATCCTTATTTTCATATCTATCTATCCTAGCATCCCTTTCATCTATTTATCACATCATCCTCCCAAGTCATTTTAATGTTTTGGATAACTATCCCATCCCTGAGCTTTATCTGATCATCATCATCCTATCCAATCCAACAGGTCTATCCTATCTTGTCGTATCGGTCCCACCTTTTTATCCACTTATCTTATCATCTTATCATCCCTTATCCATTGTTTTCCTCTGGCCTTGTCGAACTACGTTGCCCCTGCGCTTTCACGTAGGCAAGGTCGATCATTTGATCCGCCCCTGGGGTTCCATCATTGGTCTTCATTGTCCACTTTGCTCTTCTATCGTCTATTATCGGTCATTCTGCTTTGTTCATCTGCTCCTCTATCATCTAGCGTTAGTCTTTCTGCTTTCTCCGTCCACTCCTATCTCGTCTATCATTAGTCTTGGATTTTGTCTCTCCATTCCTTGTCATTTGTCATCATCATCATCATTCATCATATTTTATCCATGGTCAGTCGTCAGCCTTTTACCGAACTACAAGGGCTCTGCTCTTTCACATAGGCAAGGCTAATCTTTGATTGGCCCCCGAGCCTCTAGGTCTTTAAGGTGTGTCAATCTCATGTCTTGTCTTCCTTGTGTCATGCCATCAAGCTATGCCCTTATCTAACTAGTTCTTCACAAACGAGATCCACTTGTATCATGAGATCCAATCGATTTTGAACATCTCGCGTCATAACGATCTTTTAGTTTAGTATCCATCATCTTTGGTCTCAATAAGATGCATCCTTCCTAACAAACCTCATCAATCCCATCCATCCCCTTGATCCTATGGCACATGACGTTTGAAATTGATTGTGATATTTTGATACTTTTGGATTTTGTTTATCATTTGAGCTCCTTATCATCACTTGTCAAGGCCACCATGATCCATCATATTATGGTGTGTTTTGATTGGTCAACATAGGGGCATATCTTGCTCTTTTGTTTGATTGTGTCTTCTTGGTTGTCCCACATAGTACCCACCAAGATCTCCAAGGTCTTGTGTTATGCTGGGGCATCCTTTTGTGCTTGTGGTTATCTCAATACCTGGCCCGACTAAGGTCTTTGTGACTTTGGGGTGTTGGAATAGCCTTCTTGTCTGTTGTGTTTGTTTTATGCATTAGACACTAATTCGCCTTGGTTCTTCATACCCTGGTGTCTTGTGTCTTATGCTATAGAAAAAATCAGTGCTTCGAAGATGAAAAATTGCATAGTACTCACCAAGATCCTCGAGGTCTTGTGTTATGTTGGGGAATCCTTTTGTGCTTGTGGTTATCTCAATACCGGACCCGAACAAGGTCTTCGTGACTTTGGGGTGTTGGGATAGCCTTCTTGTCTGGCGTGTTTATTTTATGCATTAGATACTAATCTACCTCGGTCCTCCATACCTTGGTGTATCGTGTCTTATACTATAGCAAAAACTAGTGCTCCAAAGATGGCAAATTGAATTAGGATTGCATTTTCATAATCATTGCATTACACTCACCCTATGGTTTTGGTTGTGCAAATACTTTCCCCATTCTTTTCCATTCTTCTCAGGATGCTGATACTTTTGACAGATGCCAAATGACACCCATCCTTGCCATCACCACATCCCCACCTTCCATTATCATGGCAGTTCTTATTGACACTTATGGCCGTGTGTTATTTCCTCTAAAATTACAAAAGCACTATTACATATATCCATCGTCACCTGCATTACCACATGTCCATTGTCACCTGCATCTCCACGTGTTAGGTCCATACATACATACATCACCACCTGCATCACAAAGTGTTAGACGCATAATACATCACATCCTGCATATATAAAATGTTCATACAAAACTATAAAATCATCATAGATCTCATAGGTACACATAACATATCACCATGTGCATATCATATCACCATGCATCAATAAAACTATTCATATTCCATAAGTACATATATCCAATCATCTACATGAACATCTCAATAAACCAACGCATAAGCATAAATAAACATAAGCATAATTATTCATATTAAATTACTCATATTCCAATCATCCATGTGAACATCTCATATCATGAACATGAGCATAAATAAACCAACACATGAGCATAAATGAACCAATGCATCCATCCACATAAACACGTAATACCATATACGCATGCATATAATCACCCATCATAAAAGGAAACATACTACATGGTGTCAATAAGAACTGTCCCATATCAATATAATATAATATGTGTCATATGTCCATCATACATATATCCATCACATGATACACTACAAAATTTAGAGATGTGGAACATCTCTGATCTCTGTCAATAAATCCTACACACTCCATCCTGCATCTGTCAAATACTCAATAGCCTGTCACCTCCCAAATGAACTCCCCACATCTGATCTCTATGGCGACTCAGGTACTGCTCCCCTGCCTAGTGAAACCCTTGGTGAATCACTGTAACCACGGGTCCGTGTCCCCAATGTCTAAGATGGCGCTGGCATCTGAGGTGTCTATCGGGTATAACAGAATGTCCGCTATTCCAGATTAGGAACTGTAGAATAATATGCAGCTATCCAAAACTCTACCTCTCATGCTCTCCTCTCGCTCTGCCACCTGGACCCGAGCGACATTCCGCTCATGACGGTACCTGTCTCAGTCCCTGGAAATAGCTCTCCTCTCCTGCTCTCATGCCTCCTGAGCCAACCGGCTCTGTGCTAGCTCTACCTGTAATCTATCCCTCATCTCCT
>VDFB02047230.1:371564471-371599694 GCA_007258455.2 Sequoia sempervirens | reverse complement strand
CCCCTCAATTTTTGGACCTTTTAGACTTTTTTTTCAATAAACTAATTTCAACCCATTTTTTTTTAATTTTTCCTACCCAACAAAACCCACATTTTCAAATTTCAATTTTCTATGTAATAAGTGCGTAAATTAAATATGTGTTTTTTTGTTGAAACTCACATGCTGTCCGCCCGCACCCCCGTTGTACAATGCACAAACCTCGTCCGCCCGGTGCAGAATCGCCGTGTCATTATCCGTCGGTATTGTTCCTCCTCGTCAACTTTCTCTCCTCTACTCTCTTCCTCTCAACTGCTATAGTGCAAATGACCAAGGTAATTTTTAAAATTACCTTTTTAACCCCTTCTTTCCAAAATGTATTTTTTACCTTTTATTTAACTTTTTATTCCTCCAACTAATTCCAAACTTCCCGAGGCTGCCATTTGTAAACCGTGCATCGGATCACCTCCGTTCAAAAACTAAAATTGTTTAATTTTTCGAGCTCTATTCAATGGTGTCATTTTCTTCCTATCGAGACGTCGCCTGGGGACCCCTTTTTTTCCTCCCTCGACTGTCCTCTCGAGGGGGCATACCCTCTTACCATTCCTCCATTCCTTCAGCCTGGTCATTGGGGCATCATTAACCTTTCCACGCTATGGGCATCACCATTTGTCACTTTCTTGCCTCATTCACATTTTATTTTTCTTCGAAACACTGTTATCCTAACAATATTTCGAAGAGGGGCAAAATGTAGACATCTAAATTTAATCACTTCCATATGATTAAATTTACTACCTTTCCATCTATCGTATTAATATTAATTTATTAAATTAATATTATACCTTTTATCTCATATCAGTGAAGTATTTGATTTAATAATTAAATGCTTTCACCTTCTTCCTCTCTAAATTAAATAAATACACTAATTTATTTAATTTAGTCAATTTTTCCTTTTTGATTTAAAAATCAATTTAAAATTCCTCACTTTCTCTCTCCTTGTCACATCCTCCATAACCTTGCCCTAATATGAATTAATTTAATTAATTCATGATTATGATGTGCATCCCCTTAATCAAAGATTAATGTCACATCCTCCTACATTTTCCACTTGCCTCTAATATTTCATTAATTAGCCTAATCCAATATTTGCACAACCTTAACCAAGGTCATTAACCAAATTTAGCACCACTTTTTAGCCAACCTTTGCATTTACCTTCTTTTAACATTAACCCCCTTTCCCATGTGAATTTTTAATTCACATTTATTTATCCTAGATTCCCCTCCTTTATATGTGAATTTTTAATTCACATTCCATCCTTCCAAGGCTTCTAGAACCTTGGACTTGTCACAATCTTCACATGTGACCAAGTCCCACCTTTTTGAAGCCACCTTTTATCTTCTAAATCCTCCTAGGAATGTGAATTTTTAATTTACATTTATATCCCCAACCACCTTTCCTTTTCCATGTAGAGTTTTGAGGAATTCCAAAATTCTTCAAATGTCCCTTTCACTCCCACTTGGGGACAAGGAATACCTTTTTGAGGAAATCCTCTCACTCCCCAAGGTGCTTGGAAGGTACTTGTCCTTCCTCCATCTCATCTTCCTCTGGCCACTTCAACATCCACATGTCAAGATGTGAGGGCTTGTGGGTTCTCAACTCACCATAGCCCTTCATCTTGTCCTTGTTGGATGCATCTTGACCATTGAATTCTCTAGAGAATTCAAATTCTCCTATAAATACCCCCTCCTCAAGGGCATTTTCAACACTTAGCCATTTGATAACTACATGCTGCCAATTTGTATTCTCAATCATCTACCATCATCTAGCTATCCATTCTAATCATTTTGCACATTCAATCTTACATTTAGTCATTCAAGAAATCATCTAAGGAGCACACAAAATCATCCTAAGCAAGGGACAATCAAGGAGTTGTCAACAGGAAGGAAGGTGAAATCATTTGTATTTTGTTTTATCCACTTTCCTTCTTGTTTTATCACTCTTTAGGCTAATCTTGAAGTGTCCTTAGTCTTTTATCACTTGCATTTTTAAGTTATTTTGCACGTTAGAGTAGGGTAAAATTCTTAGAATCACACATCCATATTAGCATGATGATGTCATGCTGACATCATCATTGTACCTTCAAGTCAACCTAGTCAACCACAAGCTTTGACCTTCCATATCTTGCACATACGAGCTTCGATTTGCACAAAACGAACACCGTCAGAAAGCTCTTGCTGAGCTCTTCACATTGATATCAATTTTGACCACTTTTGGTGACATCAAATTTTGACCTTTTTTCTTGCCCTGGGCCCTGAGTTGACCAATTGTTGACTAAACTTTGACTGGAAATAACTTGGGCTTCGTAGCTTTGTTTGACTCCATTCAAGTTGCTCTGGAATCAGGACATTGAGCTCTTTCTGATGGTGCAGATTTTGGAGAGAATGGAGACACTTCAATTTTCACTAAAAATATCCATCGGATCAGGCCTCCCAACTGAAGACCTTTTGGACCTCCAAAAGTGACATTTATTCTGACATTAAGTGAGGACTTGGCCTCCCCACTTGTCCTGTATCCTCTGTACATCTGAATACCTGGCTCACAAGCACAATAAAGACTGCAACAACATTGTTGAACATAAACATTATTCTATCACTTCCATAAGCTTCTACATCAACTGTCATAGCCACTAACCAATAAAAATTGACTAGCATCAAGCTGAACAATAGTGCAGAAATGAAAGAGAATAAATCAATAAGATATCGATCCTTTACAACAGGAACATTTTTTCCCAAGGATCCATCAATGCTTTCAATCATCATTCCCTCATGCTGTACTGTGGGTGCATCCTGCAACATCTAACCCTGGTTAGCTACTCCAAGTTCAAGTTTAGAATCACCTATACTGATAGACATAAGAGTTAACTCTTTACTTCCATTAATTACCCTCTTTAATTGCCTTGTGTTTGCAGAAGAACGATCAGTCTTAATCCTGTGAGAATGTACAATATACTGAATGCCATCTTTAAACAAGTGATAATGATTCTTTTCCCTGTAGAAAATTGCTTTTTGATAATAAATATAAGGGCTACCAAGCACTATCCCATAGATATCCAATGGAACCACATGAAAATGTACTTCATCCACAAATTTACTAGTGATTACAAATCTTAAGGTGCATTGTCTTGTTACTTGCAACTTATCATTTTCATAAATCCAGCCTAGTGGATAAGGTTTCTTATGTTGTGTAGTTTTCAATCCCAAGTTCTTTGCAATACTTTCTGAAATTAAATTAACTTGAGAACCACTATCTATGAGTGCATCAATTTTACTGTTCTTAGCAACAACCCTTAAATGAAACAACTCATTCCTTTTCTTATCTTCAGAGAAATCATTAACTGTAGAAGTAGAAGCACAACTAGCAACATAAACACCAGAAATAGGAGCTTTACCTTTTAGACCCATAGCTGTTATCTTAGTCTCATCATCTGAATCTGAACCAAGATCCAAAACAACATTTGTGGCTTTCTCCTTACCCTTCTATTTCTGATTCTATCTTTGATTCCACTTAGGCTTCAATTTAGGATGCGACTACCAACAATGATCTTCATCATGACCCTTCCTGTCACAATGAGTGCAAGAAAGTTTGTTATCCTTCTTAACTGTAGCTGCTTTCTTTCCTTTCTGTGTCTCTGCAACCTTAGAAGATTTCTTTACATCATTATCAAACTTATCAATAAAAGATCCTTTACCCCTTGACTCTAAGTGTGTAGCTTGAACAGACACTTCATCCAAATTACAAGGGTTCAAAACCAAAATGGAATGCCTAAGGTAGGAATGCAGACCTCCTATGTACTTCAACAAAGTGTCCTGGGTGTACAAAGGGACATTCAAAGCAATAGCCCTTTTCCTAAATTCATGGGTGTACTCTTGGACAGTTTGACCTTTCCCTTGCCTAAACATTTTCCAGTCCATCATTAACTGTTGCATATGTCCTAGGGGATAAAATTGCTTCTTAAGAGCATTAACAATCTCTACCCAAGTTAAACTGACTCTACCATGTTGTGAAACTTCTGCCTTAGTCTTACTCTTCCACCAAGTTAAGGCTATACCTCCTAAACGAAGAGTAGCTAATTGGATCCTATCAACATCATCTAATAGGTTCTGGACTCTACAGTAGACTTCAACTTGCTGAATCCAATCATCCAATTTTTTAGCATTAAGTTCACCACAATACTTAGGCAAGTCAAATTTTACATCCGGTTTGATCTTAGGCTTATACCCACTCTTGAAAGGATTAAAAGAAGTAGAATGAGGAGAAGATGGAGAAGAAGGAGAAGAGGGAGGGGAAGAAGAAGAGGGTGGATCTGGTTGCTTGTCACCATCTCCATGATGTTTCTCTTTCTTGTCTTCATGAACATCTTTCTTCAACGAACCTCCTTCACGTTCCTTCTGCTTTTGTCTCTCTTGAAAAAGAATGTCCACCTTAGCCTTCATCTCGAGGAATGCTCTTCGAAACTCTTGCTCACTGATTTCTTCAGGAACCTCCATTCTAGACAAGGACATCTTCAAAAAAGTTCTACGCTTCCCAATCTTAGGATTAAAGTCTTCGAGCTTTCCTTTGCCCTTCTGAATCCTAGATCTCGTTAGCATTCAAGAAACAACTACAATAATAGTCAACTGAGCTCTGATACCACTTGATCTGTATAGGATCTAGACTAGATTGCAGAATTGAATGCTAATCTTTTACAATGATTATCCCAAGTTAATTAAAACAAAATTAACTCATGGAAATAATTACAATAATTAAAATGACAAGGTGATAACAACAGAAGGAAAGAAAGTGAGAGAAAGAAAGAGAGATGCAAATAGAGTTTGATTACGTAGTTCGCCACAAACGTGACTACGTCTCCGGGTCGGCTCCAATAGAGAACAACCGATCTGATTAATCTCCAAAATCAAGTACAATGCACCAAGAGCACTTCGTCAGCATGATAATACTTCAACTTACAAAAAGGCTCAAAATAATCTCCCTAGAAAAATCTCTCTATTCCTCTGATTCAAAACTTCACCACCTGGACTTGAAAATTCTGCTTCCCTCCTAAGAGCATACCTTCCCCTTTTATACACAAAATATTCCCAAATTGGTGAAAAACCAATTGATTTGGGAATTTCAACTTAATCCCCCTTACATAGTAAATATTTTGGAAAAATCCCCCTTATCAAAACAAATCCCCTAAAAAAAATAATTAAATGGTTTCTATGCCCTGTCACATATTACATTCGGGCTTTTCCTGTTTGTATAAGTTACAACTAATCCTTTTAAAAGGATTATTGTTTTACAACTTGGAGGGAATTTATTAAATTAAGGAGTATTTCGTTTCCAAATTTCCACAAAACCATCCAATGCCACTTGTATTTTAAAACCATACAATATACAATGTTGGTTTGAAATTCTCATTTAAAATAGGGGATGAGTTTGTTTACGGGCTATTTACATCCCTTAAAAATAGGGATCAATTTGTTTTCCCTAAAAAAAAGGTAGCCTAAAAAATAGCATGATTTTTTTTTTTTTAAATAATGGAGATCCCCTTTTATAGGGAGGTCCACATTTTTTTCTTAAGGAAGTGATTTAATTATTAAAATGGAGTGCATGGCTGTTATTAATTTATTTATATATATATTTTTAAATAAAGCCATGTCCAACAAATTGCCGCCACGTGTAACTTTAGGAAGCCACCATGTGTCACCTCATGATTCATCCATGTCAGCATGATGACGTCATGCTGACATCATCGTTGTACCTTCAAGTCAACCTAGTCAACCATGAGCTTTGACCTTCCATATCTTGCACATACGAGCTCCAATTTGCACAAAACAAACACTGTCGGAAAGCTCTTGCTGAGCTCTTCACATGGATATCAATTTTGACCACTTTTGGTGACATCAAATTTTGACCTTTTTTTCTTGCCCTGGGCCTTGAGTTGACCAATTGTTGACTAAACTTTGACCAAAAATAACTTGGGCTCTGTAGCTCTGTTTGTCTCCATTCAAGTTGCTCTGGAATTAGGACATTGAGCTCTTTCTGATGGTGTAGATTCTGGAGAGAATGGAGACACTTCAATTTTCATTGAAAATATCCACCGGATCAGTCCCATTGAATCGACTACATCCATACATTCTACTTTACCTTTCATGACCCCAATGACCCATCCTCTTTTCATGCAACACCAATATATCCTCTTAACATACAAACCTCTCTCCCTATGATTTCGCAAGGAGAAGGTGGGCTATTTAGAAAAGGGGGCATCTTTGACTCCTCATCATCATTTCCTCAAGGGAATACACCACCCATTTTTCCACCACTTCCACCTTTTCCATTAACATCCACACCATTCCTCAATTTAGGGCAACCCCCTTTACCATTCCTCAATCAAAAAATTGAAAACAACCCCCCAATCATAAATCAAAACATCATACCGAATCCTTTGATCTTGCCATCGATATCACAACAACAGGTGGAAACCATCCAAATAACGCAAGCAATCACTGCACCATCCATAAACACAGTCTCTCAAGGACCAAGCATATCAATTGCACCATCCACTACACAAATTCCCATCATCAATACAACGACACCCCTCATCACAATAATGAACACCATTATGAATCCACCACCACCACCGCCACCAAGACCAAACATGGCCAACCAATATAGCATCACATTACAAGTAGCTCAACAAGCCTATCAAAAGGCACTTTAGCAGTTCCAAGCTCAACAAGCACAAAACACACAAGCTTCTCAACAATTGCTTGAAGCTCAAGTCACACAACAAGCGTAACAAGCACAATAGGTTTCTCAAGCTCAAGCTTTGTTTCAACAACAACAGGCCGCCCAAGCTACACAAGCAACTTAAGCTATATAAGAAGCTTAAGCTACATAAGCCACATAAGCTACACAAGCTGCGCAAAAAGTGTAAGATCAAGTTCAGGCACAATACCAAGCTCAAAAAGCACACGAGCAAGCTCAATACTAGGCACAATTGCAACCGGCTCAGCATCAAGCCCTACAACAATACCAAGCACAACAAGAAGCAACCCAATTACTAGCCCAACAACAAGTATTGTTGGCACAATAGCAACAAGACCAACAACAAGTGTTGTTGGCACAACAACAACAAGACCAACAACAAGTCTTGTTGGAACAACAAAAAATGTAGGAATATCAACATGCCTTGATCACACAAAAGAGCTTGCAAAAAACTCCCCCCAACATACCGAACACTCCTCCCATCACTTGAACACCTCAACCATCTCAAAACACGTTCACTCCACCTCCCAATCTACAAAATGATGTGAGGACACAAATCAAGTTGCTCTTGCAGCAAGTTCTTGATCTTCAATTAGGGAAAACAATGAAAAAACCAAGCAATTTGTGCCCCTATCCATTCGACATGAGCCTTGCAATGGTACCATTCCCAAAGGGGTTTGAAATCCCTAAATTTGACAAATATCATGGGATGGGAAATCTTGAAGATCACATCAGGGAATTCCAGGTACATTACATGGAGGTCACATATAATGATATGTATCTAATGTGGCTATTCCCTCAAAGTTTGGCTAGTCCTACCATGGAGTGGATCTCTTTCCTTCCTCCTAGCATCAAAAAGTTCCAAGAGATTATAAACACATTCATAAAAAATTATGCTTTCAATATAGGTATGGATGTGAGTTTAGAGGAACTATTTTCTCTTAAACAAGCTAAGGGGGAATCATTCACTTCCTTCTTGCAACGATGGTGATCCAAGGCCAATAGGAGAAAATGGTCCATGCCAGAAGAACAACAAGTTTGAACCATCATTTCCAATCTTGAGAAAACCTTGGCATTTCATCTTAAGATGCAATGTATCACCACATATGAAAATTTGATCCCCAAGGCACTCAACATCGAATGAGCTCTTATTGCACAAGGAGGGACACCCACATATCAAGAACATCAAGAAAACCGCCCCTCCACCATTTATAACAAAATATATTTCACATGGGAAAAAAAATGTCACTAATGATGGTGTGGTGGATGCCAAGGTCATAATTAGTGCTCCAAAACAAAACACACAATCATACCAACAACTGCAAGGAAAAAATTGAAACAACACACAAGCTAATATGGTATCACAACAACCAGCCAATAATCAAGTCAACAAGCTAAATAATCAAGGGGGAGCACCCTCGTGAAACAAATATCCCCCGAAGCAAAAATACACTACCCTTGGGGAACCAATTGAATTGGTCATGAAGAAACTGCTAAATGAGAATCTCATCAAAATTCCCACTTACGTGAATTATCAAGAACCCCAAGTGAAACCACCATAGTATAATGAAAATCACCTTTACGATTTTCAAAAAATCAAGGGGAACACCACAACCAGTTGCATGAGGCTGAAAAATATGATCCAAGACCTCATCGATGACAAGGTTATAAACGTTGAACAACCAACTAAAAATCAAGACCTTAAAATATACACGAATCCGATGTAGGATCATAACAAAGGGAACAACCATGGAAAGACCAAGTATGCCAATGTGAACCATGTGTACAATCATGTTGTTGTATCCCTAGATGAATGGATCACTGTTGTTAACATAAAGGGAGCCAAAGCTGATTGTGGAGTCACCACATGCAGTGGTAAAGTCACCATTGTAGGATCATCCCAACCACCTAGAACATACACCTCAAATCTAAAATATGTCCCCAATGGCTATAATGTCTTGGACCAACTGAAAAGAACCCCCACTCAAATATCCATGATGGAGTTGCTGAAGATATCACTCACACATAGAAAAATCCTAGAAGAAGCATTGTCTTCATCCACCGTCTCCACATATTTTGATACTAACCAGTTCCAAGATATGGTTGGAAACATCACCACCCCAAAAATCATTACATTTTTTGATCAGGAATTCCCCACCCAACCATCTAATAATTGCGCACTCCATCTTGAAGTCCTGGTTCATAAAAACAAAGTCTAAAGGGTCTTGGTGGATGGGGGTGTAGGCCTAAATATCTGTTCACTCAAACTAATAAAGAATTTGGGATTCTCAGAGGATGCCATTGAAAAGGGTAAAGGTATCATAATCAGAGCATATGATGATCAGGAAAGAGTGTCTCAAGGAACTATTCAACTTGCTATTCAAGTAGGGCCAACCATCATGGAAACCACATGTCAGGTCCTTGAACTTGATTTACCTTATAATATTCTCTTGGGGCGTTCGTGGATCCATGGGGTGTAAGCTGCCGCATCCACTTTCCATCAATGTGCCAAATTCCCATATCAAAACCAAGAGGTCATGGTCCACAATGATCTTGAGCACTTTGCTTATAGCAATAATTTGGAAGAAAAATACTATAAAATCCCCCAAGTCCCAAAGAACGATGAAGGCCCTACAACTTTGTATGTAGACCCAACTATCTTGGCCTCCACTTCTGAGACAAAGACACCTGCCATTCTTGATATATCCAAAATCAAAGTCATCATCCAAGACAATGGGTATGGGGATTATAAAATGAAGGAAAGTGCTTTCATGATAGGAGAGTTACCTCAATCTCCTAGGTCTCACAGGCAACCCCAACTAGCTAAAACATCATCCCAAACTTTCAAAGTAGATCCCTCTTGATTTAAATGTTGGGGAGATCTAAGTCAGGAAATAGTATATGAGAAAGACATATCAAGCTTGTTGTACCAAGATGAAAGGCCCAGACTTGATCTTCCCATGGATGAGAGTAGCAAAGGATTACAAATGATGCCTGGTATGGGCTATAATAGAAACAAGAAACTTGGGAAAAATGATAATGGTCTTCTAGTACCTCTTATTTTGGAGAAGCGTATGAAAAATATTGGCCTTAGATGTACCCCTCTGAAGGTGACCATACTTGGAAAAGGTGCCTTGGTTAGAAAGGTCAAAACTCCCCCTCAGCTATCAACATTCACCCTTCAATTACTAGTATCCACAAGCTGGGTCATAGATAACTTTACCTTTGACGTAACCAATGTAGGTAGTAATGAGGATCCTATAACTAACTTGCCTCTGCTATTTGAGGATTCCTCCCTTCTCATGATTCGTACCCTATCTTTTGAGTCAACCAATCAAACCCATGAAATAAACTTAGTCTATCCCCAACTCATCAATTACAATCAACAAGGACCACCAATTCTAGACACATTCAAAAATGATGAGGCACTCTCGAAATTCATGGGATTGTAGGATACTATAACATATGGATATCACAAGGCCAGGTTCAACATCACATTGGACACACATGCCTATTATGGGGAAACAATTAAACCCTTTAGTCGCAAAATTGAAAATATTAGAATAATCTCTAGGTCTTTGAGTGAAAACCACACTGTGGCGCTTTTTGACCCAAAAATAGTAAAAATAAAGGACGTATCCAATGGTGAAAACCTCTCTAAGGTGTTGGAGGATGAAGGATTCAATCTTCCTCTTAGTGCCATTCATCAAGACAAGTCAGTGGTCTTAGCAGAGAAGTGCAATCCAATCAATTTGGGAACAGAGGAAATGTCACATATCACCTTCTATGCAGAATCACTTCTGACAGAAGAGTAAGAACTCCTGGTTACATTCCTAAAAGAAAGAAAGATAAAATTTGCATGGACCTATGCTGAAATGTTGGGCCTCGATCCAGAATTTGTAGTTCACCACCTAGCTATTTATCCTGAAGCAAATCCAGTAAGACAAAAGCTAATGCATTCCCAGATTGCATTATTGGTCAAGATGGAATTACAGAAGCTCCTAGATGTAGGGTTCATATGACCAATTGATTATCCAGAGTGGGTCTCAAACCTTGTAGCTATTTCAAAGCCCACTAGGGGCATCCACATCTGCATGGACTTCAAAGACCTAAAAAAAGCATGTCCCAAGGATGATTTCTTGCTCCCAAACATTGATATGATTGTGGATATGATAGTAGGACATGAGATGCTATCACTAATGGATGGATTCTCAGGTTAAAACCAAATCATGATAGCAAAGGATGATGAGCACAAAACAACTTTCACTTGCCCATGGGGGACATATTGCTGGAATATTTTGCCATTCAGGTTAAAAAATGCAGGAGCTACCTATCAAAGGGACATGACACTAATATTTCATGATATGATCCATAAAATTGTGGAAGATTATGTGGATGACATATTGGCCAAATCAAAGAAATGATGGGATCACATATCAACATTGAGCTCCATCTTTGATAGGCTAGAAAGGTACAAGGTCTGACTAAATCCAAAAAAGTGTCTTTGGGGTACAATCAAGAAAGCTCCTAGGGTATATTGTATCCATGAGAGGAATTGAGGTAGACCCTACCAAAGTCAAAGCAATCCTCGAAATAGAGGCACCAAAAATGTTGAAACAGCTAAGAGGCCTACAAGGAAGACTCCAGTCCATCCATTGATTCATAGCACAACTAGTAGACAAGGCTATCCCATATTCTCATCTACTCCACAAGGGGGTAGCATAAAAATGGGATGAGAAATGAGATCAAGCCTTCAGCAAGATCAAGGAGTACTTACTCACACCACCAGTTCTCATGCTACCAATTCCAAGAAAACCCTTGATCCTATACATATCAACAACAACAGGAGCTCTTGATGCTCTCCTAGCCCAACATGATGAAAACAGGAAAGAGAGCCATTTATTATATCATAAAAACTATGGTGGGGAGTGAACTGAATTACACATCCTTGAGAAATATTTCTTAGCAGTTGTGTTCACCACACAAATTTTTAGACATTACATGCTAGTGCATCAAATAAATCTCATTGCAAAGATAAACCCACTCAAGTACCTGCTCTCTAAAGCAACTCTCACAGGTAAAAAAAAACTAAATGGGTTATGATCCTGATAGAGCATGACATTGGGTATGTGGAATGCAAGGCTATTAAAGGACAAGCAATTGCAAATCACCTGGCAGAGGCACCAATATACTCAGAGAATCCTCTTGTATCAGAGTTCCCCGATGAATGAATCTTCAACCTAAGTGTAGAAGATCACTGGAAAATGTACTTTGATGGATCCTACACACAACATGGGTTAGGAGAAAGGATCTTCTTCATTAATCCACAAGGGGATTGTATACCTAAATCATATAAGCTATCATTTCTGTGCACAAATAACATCACAGAATATGAGGCTTTTGTCATTGGGCTGAGAATTGTAGTGTAGTGGCAAATAATGGCACTCAAGGTCTACAAAGATTCATAGCTCATAATCAACTAGGTAAATGATGAGTATCAAACAAAGGACGAAAAGTTGAATCCCTATAAGAAATTGGTGGAAAGACTCAAGGAGTTCTTCGTTGATATCACATTTGAGGAGCTACCAAAAGAAAATAACAGAGTAGTGGACACTATGGAAACAATTGGATTGCTATTGGATATCATATGCAACATCCCAAAGTAAGAATTCCTCATAGAGAAACTTCTCATACCAACATTCGAGATACTAGAGTTTGCATTTTTGTGCAAAATTGTTGGTCCTAGTGATCCTTGGTATCATGATATATACACCTTCTTGAGAATAGGAGTCCTCCCTGCTAACATAACCTCGAACCTCAAAAGACCCTTTGTAAAAAATTCATCTTTTTTTGTCATCCTAGGAGATACCCTATATCGTAGAAGCATTGAAGGAATCATTTTATGATGCCTAAACGCTGAGGAAGCTTTGACCACACTAACCAAAGTGCACAATGACATTTGTAGTTCACATTCAAGTGGTATGATCTTGGCTAAGAAAATATTGATGACTAGATACTATTGGCCTACAATGGAAAGGGAAGCTCACGATTATGTCAAAAGGTGTTTGAAGTGTTAGCAACATGGGGATCTCATCCATGCACCAGCTCAGGAGCTCCACCCAATTTTTACACCTTGGCCCTTTTCATAGTGGGGGCTCAATCTCATTGGAAAAATCAGCCCCACCTCATGTAGTGGACATTAGTTCATCATCACTACCACTGAGTACTTCATGAAGTGGGTAGAGGCTATTCCCATAATGCATATAATAGGGAAACAGATATCCAAGTTCATCCTAAACTACCTAATTTTCTACTATAGTGTCCCTCAAGCCATTATTTCAGATAATGGGACACCTTTCAAAATCAAGATGTTCATGACCTATGCCAAAGGTTCAAAATCCAACATCGCTTTTCAAATCCATACTATCCCTAAGGAAATGGCCAAGTTGAGGCTACAAATAAGACCATCTTAAAAATCCTCAAGAAAATAGTCATTGACGTTGGTCGTGGCTGGCACCTACAGCTGAATCCCACCCTATGGGCCTATCGAATAAGCATATGCACACCAACAGGTGCCACCCCATTCTCCCTAGTCTACGGATCATAGGCCATACTCCCCATTGAGATCGAGCTCCCATCCCTGAGGATATCATTGCAAAATCTCATCACAGATGAAGAATATCGGGTATCACAACTAAATGAGCTAGAATTACTAGATGAATGACATATGGGTGCCTTAAACCATTTGCAAGTCTATCAAAACTAACTCAAGCAGAGTTACAACAAGAAAATCAGGAGTCAGACCTTTCAAATCGGAGAACTTGTGTTGAAGGAGAATTAAAAAAATGTTCCAAATCTCGATAGCAAGGGCAAGTTTGAACCCAATTGGTTGGGACCCTTTGTTATCACAAAAAGCTATAAGTTAGGGGCATATTAGTTATCAACACCAGAAGGAGAAACTTTGCAGGATCCCATGAATAACTCATATCTAAAAAAAAATTATACCTAATCTTTCAAGGTGTAAAATCATAAAATACAAAAAAATCAAAAAACACAAAAATCCAAAAAAATCAAAAAAAGGATTAAAAATAGTAAAGGGAAAAATCATCCTCTATTGAAAACCACTTTGGTGGCACTTTGGGAAAGTACCTTGGTGAAAACCTAAAAAACATGTGCCTTGCGTAAATAAGCACCTTCCATCCACCAGGATCTCTGTAGCTTTTTCTGCAACATCCATCCATGAAAATTCCATCATCCATCTATCATCCTTCTATCACCCATCCACATCCGCATCATAGCCTGATCCTGTGTTAGTGTCATGATCCTTCCTAGTACTACTCGACCCATTCTCAAGGTCAATTTGTCCTGCCTTTATTGAAGTAGTCTATTGCATCATGGTGGGGGCATGTTCTCATCAGATCGAATTCATTTATATTCTTAAAGTCTTCCCAAAATTAGAAAATCCCAAAACATCAAAAAATCAGAAAACACAAAAAAATTCAAAACATATAAACAAACCAAAAATAGGTCAAAAGGGTCAATCAAAAAAGTCAAAAATAGAGTTTTCTTATCAAAATATGGGTCTCTAAGCTTTGAATGTAGGCAAGGTTGATCTTTGATCATCCCATGAGACACTTAGGTTAGTCCTTTAGGAGTTTTTCACAATAAATTGGCAATCCATTTTGTTCATATCTCATCAATAATCAAGTCTGTGTCAGTTGAACTACGTGATATTTGCATGTATAATGTAGGAAAGGCTAATATTTTGATCAGCCCCCAAGGCCCCTAGAATAGGTCTTTAGGTTAGTCTCTTGGTCGAAATCTCAGAAAACCCCAAAAACTTTGGAAAATTGAAAATCAAAACATTTGTAAAATCTCAAAAATACAAAAAAACAGCCTCAAAACCTTTTAAATTATTAAAAAAATCCAAATATTTGAAAAAAATCCATCCCATCTCACTTTCACCTGCAATAAACATCACTCATAATAAATGATCGTCACCCTCAGCCTTTGGTGAAACAATCAGAAACAAGTCTAGCAAATTGAAGGTGAAAACTCAAAACATCAAAGTCCCAAGTCTAGTTCAATAAGTAAACAAGTTGGTCAACTCTTGGTACGAATAGCTCACCATCTAATCAATCCTAAAATCATCTGATAAAATCATGTCCTAGGATGCATCCTTCCTACAATGGACATAAACATCAGGCATCACCATAGTTTAGTCTTGGCTAGCAGTATGAAGAACATTAGCGTGTTTGTTTACTTGATCTTTTCCTTGTTGATTTATCTTATTGCGCTCATTTTGATGACCTCTTGATGATGTCCCAAACGAAGGGATTTAGAGAGAAAGGAATGGGGTAATGATCATTATATTTTATTTGTTGTGCTTGTTAGATATTCTTGTAATATAACCTTGGTCATGTGTGCTTTTTTTGGTTTGTAGGGAGGGTGTTTTAAATGTCTTGTTGACCACATAGGAAGGATTTTATTTCTATGTTTTGGTTCAAGATGTTTGGAATATTTGAACTAAATTTTGAACAATGTTTCATATGATAGGTGTGAACAGGAATACTCCTATCTGATTGTCAAGTCAAAGTCCATCACACTAGGTGCAACGTTGTCCTAGTTCTTTATACCTTGATGCATCGTGCCTATGTGTATTATCAAACATATGGTAAGTAGCCCTTTTAAAATTTCAATTCCTAATAATAAAATAATCATCATCATCATTATCATCTCTAATAATGTAGGCTTGTTGGATCTTATTTCTTTTGTCTTCTTTTTGCGCTAACATGGTACCATGATAGTTAATCAAAAGCATCACTAATGCATCCATCTTGCATCCAAAAACTGTCAAAATAATCTATATCATATCATATGTGAAATATTGATCATCTCACATACATTTCATTACATCATTAATATAGATTGGTTATTCTAAGCATCTCATAAACCATGCATTTGCATTCATTACATCATCATATAAGCATTATCATATCATGTGCATCATCACATCATATCACATGCATCATCATAAAAGCATCATCACATCATATCATGTGCATCGTCATATCATACACAACATCATATCAAACATGGAAAAGATACTAAAAAATAAAAGGAATATGTCATAGCATCTCATACATCTCATGATCATCATCCATTAGGTGCATAATATAGATATGTTAGTCCAAGCATAGAAAAATCATTTGCATATCATTTGCGTCCATATCATCCATACATCATCATAAAAATTGCATAGAAAAGATACTAAAAAAGAAATGCATCCATCCACCCATAAGCATAATCATACATTGCATTGCATGATATAAAATCATACATCGCATCAAATAATATAAAATCATACATCACATCGTATCACATAAAATAAAGTCACATAGCATATAGAAAATTAAATATATCCATCCATCATACATAAATAGGACACATCATATATCAAATCATATCACATATATATCATCAATAATGTAATTGTCATGGTACAAATTAGGATCAAATGTGTATGAATCAATCAATTTTTACAAATGCCCATGGGGCTATAAAAAACGAAGCCCGTGGATCTTGAAAAGAATAGTGTTGCTGATAAAAAATGTGAGCTAGCCCTAATGGCTGCTCCCCTCACTCGGATGTCTCTCAGGTTGGTCCTACCTCTACCCTGTTTGTTATGAAAAATACAACACCTGCGTCGCTTAAGGAACTACCTGATGATAATGAACTTGATAGCACTCAACCTCTCTCACTACATCCCAATACATGAATGTCAGGACTGTCCTGCCCTGTGCTATCACAACCATGCTCTCAAGTTGTTGTTGTTGGCCTACCTCCTGTGCTAGCTACAACTTTGCAACCTATCTCTATTGCATAACCTGATCTCACTCTTCTTAGGAATGATCTCTCTCAGCCATCAATTTCGCAAGCTGAGCCTAAAGCTGTTGAATAAGAGCATCTCTTTGATCTAGCTAAGGTGGTGGTGGTGGTGGCTGATGCTGGTGCCTGTGCCCCTGGTCTCTCTGGCCTCATTGGTATGGAGGTGGTCTGCTTCCTCCTCTACCTGCATCTCCATCTCTATCTCCATCCTCATCTCCTCACCCTCCTCACCTCACTCCACCTTGATGTCTGGCCTCGAGGTCTCTACCATGGTAAAACTGCCCCAGGAACTGCCAATCTGATGGGTGGCCTAAACCAGTTGATGTATCCTTGTTTAGTCTTGGGGTCTGCCTACCCTTGATCATATGGCCATGACCTGGAAACCAGCTATCTGAAACTATCCACTACATACTCTAGAGGGATCGTTTGACCCCATGTGGTCTCCCTAGTAGTACAAGAAAAAATAGCCACATACCCATCATATGGCTAGTCTTGAATGTCACCAAATTTCCTGGCTACTGATTTGGTAGGTAGCGCTCGATCATCGTATGCTCCCTGCCCTGCATCAATCTATCTTGCCTCACATAAAAAAGTTGTTGTACGTCATCGTACCATGTGGGCATCTCGAGCCAAGGCCTCCATCTGAATACGGTCATCTCGTCGATCACCCTCCTCCAGTGAGGGACGCTAGCTTGTCTTGTGTGGGTAAAATTAGGACCACCTCTATATCACCATACTGCTGGGTCATTTGGCTCCATATCAACAAATGTAACCCATGAGTGGAGCATGACAATGTGCTACCAGACCCAGATGTGAAGAATTGTAACTCCAACATCGATGGCCTTCCTGTCATAGTATATGAACTCATGCAAATCATGATAAAGTGAGGCTACCATCACTAGTCCCCATGCAAAGCAATCTCTCTAGAAGAGCATCTTCTCCTAGGCAAGACCCCATCTTGGATTGAAATATCATCCCCGTCGATCTGGTGCTACAAGTCCTAAGATGATTGTTGTGACAATCAATCGAAATGTTGACACCTAGCCTCTATAATGCTCAAGCTTGATCTGGCCCTTGACAAAGATAATCTCATCAAGCCCCATAATCTTGTAACAGGAATCAGTCCTAGTGTCCATATCATAAATGGCCCACTCTCCATGGATGGGAAATCGAAGAATCTACTAGACATCCTCCAACATAATAGTTGCCTTGCCTGTGGGGAAGTGAAACAATGATGTCTTGTTGTGCCATCTCTCGGCCAACGTAGTCATCATGCCCAAGTGTGTCTTGATGGAAGGTGTGTATATGACATAGCATAGCCCTATTGCTCCAAGGTGCTCTTGAAGCAACTCATGTAATCTAGACAGTCTGCTGAGAATCGAGGACCGGTGCTCACAAGAATGTACAAGCTCTGTGTCCTCTTGCACTAGTAAAGCCACAACGTCAAGTTTCATAAAAAAATTAGGATCCCATTTGAATTTTTCATGACTGAAATATCAAAGGCATTGCTATTTACAAATGGATTGTTGTTTGGAAGCTCCAAATTGCACCGCTGGAGTCCCCAAATCACAAACTCCACTGCGGAAACACTGTTTGACCCAAAACCCTAAGTTGTTAATTGACTTGTGGCAGTGCCATTTGCAAATGTGGCACACTTTGGAGTTTGACCCCTATATTCTAAACCGCAACGCGGAATCCCAGGACCCAATAACGATGCACTTTAAGGTTGCACAACATCGATTTGATCCTTTTAGTGGTGCCAAACTGTGCCATTGGACTTGTTTGACATTCTAACCCTATTAAATGTGCACAAAGATCCAAAAAACAAGTTGGGTTAGGGTTACATATTGGTGGTCCCACGCCTGGGGGTTACTGGTAGAATCATACTTGCTCTGAAATGTGACAAGAAACACTCTTTGGGCCATCTCGAATGAAGGTCAAAGCTCAAAAACATAAATTTCTAAAGGCTAAGTGTGCAAATGAATTGAAAGTCACCCCTCAAGGGCTATTTAAGCATGAAAATTAGGGTTTTTTAACCCCATTTAGCTATCAAGCTAGGGTTTTAGACCCCCAATCCTGTTTTTGACTAACCAAGGTTCATTTTGCATCTTTTTTCCATGTTTTGGCACATTTTTGGCATCTGGAAACCTTTCTAGACTTGTCAGGCAGCTTGTCCTCTTTTTTCACAAGATCACCCGAAAAATCCAAATTTTTGTCCAATCTCTCGAGGGGGCAGTATACCAGCACAATTCTTTCACTGGGGTAACAATGGGGCATATGAAAAAATTGATAATTTTTGAACTTTTGATCTTGACAAGTTTATTCTTTGAACCAACGAGTGGGTACATTGCTTCAAAGAGGGGAAAAATGTAGACACGTAAAATATACTAATTGATCCTATACACCTGATCTTGATTTGCTAACACTAGTTCATCCTAAATCATCTCCTTTACTAACCATTTAATCGAATAATCTATATTTGATTAAATTCATCATATTTTGTCTTTTAATTAAATAAATCAATTTTATATGATTAAATCATCATCTCCTATTAATTAAATAAATCATTTTGTTTAATTAATCCTATAGTCCCTCTTTTAATTAAATAATTAATTTTATTTAATTAATCTCTAATGTCATCTCTTTTAAATTAAATAAATTAACCTTTATTTGATTAAATCTAACATCATCCCTTTTAATTAAATAAATCAAATTTTATTTAATTAAGTCTAATATTCATATTCCTCTCATTTTGATTTAAATAAATCCAAAAATCTAAGTCAAAATATCAAATCAGCTAATCTCCATCTAAGTTAATTAAATCCTAATTAACTCTAGCTCAAATCCATCAAATCCTCTAGATTTTGCAACTTGTGCAAGTAAATCAATTTAATTGATTTATAAATTCTCCTATTTTCATTAAAAAAGGCATCAAGTTGGAATATTCCTCCTCTTCCACATCTCTCTCCACAAGCCATCTTTCAAATTTCAAATATCCGCCTAATAGCATTTATTTGCACATTCATCAAAATGTGCTCCACCTCCTTCCACTAGCATGTTGACAAGTGGCACAATGCCATTGGGTCAAGTTTAGTCCCACATTCATCCCATTTTCCATTCCTCCATCCTTTTCCATTATAAATAGAGGTCTTCTCTATTTGTTTGATCATCCACAATCCATGTAAAATCACTATGCTCATTTGAATCCACAACTTATGCAAAGTTATCATCTTCATCGTTTTGAGAAATATTCATCCATTGTCATCCATTTTCATAGTTTTTCATCATTTCATAAGCTAGGTTATGGAGAAATTTCATCAAGGAGCATCAATCTTCAAATTTCATCATCAAGCTTGACTAGGAATTGGGAAAGGACTATTTTCCACATCAAAATAGCACCAATCCCCCCATGGGATTGAGAGTTTGAACATTGAATAGGATTGAATAGATTGTTTATTTGTGTTCTTCATTTTATTTCTTGTTCATTGCATTTCAAATGAATCTTATGGGGAATGATGTTTCTAACTTGCATAATGGATTAATATTGTGTTTGTTGTTTGTGTTTGTGCAGGCCTAGGATCACCATTCACAATATGTATACATTTATGTATGTATGTGCATATGCATATAGAATTGCTTACATGCAAAACCTATGAAAAAGACAACAACCCCAAATTTATCTATGACATCAAAACAACCAAAAATATTATTTGTTATTGATATGAAAATTTTCAGCATTGCTTACATGCATTTATTTGCATTCATATGAAAAAGAGAACACCATGAAATTGTCTATGGAACAAGAACAACAAAAAATGTTATGTATATGTATATGTGTATGTGTATGTGTATGTGTATGTGTATGTGTATATATATGTATATGTATATGTTTATGTATATGTATATACATGCATATATATATATGTATGTATGTATACATATACATATATATATATATATATATATGTATGTATGTATACACACACACACACACACATATATATATATATATCTGTGTGTGTGTGTGTGTGTGTGTGTATACATATACATATATGTATATAAAATTGCTTACATGAAGAACCTATGAAAAAAAGAACAACCCCAAATTTATCAATGGCATCAAAACAACCAACGATATTATTCTCTACTGAAATAAAAATTTGCAGCATTGATTACATGGATTCATTTGCATGACTAAATTGAATCACATCAATAAAATAGATATGTATAAAGAGGTAAATACTTATATATACATGTATGCATTGGTTACAATAGATGCATGATTGAATTTAAGATGAAGCAGAACCTATAGATATAGGTATATGTATATGTATATGTGTATACATATATGCATATCTATATGTATATGTGTATGTCTATGCATATGTATATATGTATATACATATGTCTATGTATATGTATCTATATATACATATACATATACATATACATAAAGATATACATATATGTATATGTAACAATATTCATGTAACGTTCACTAACTGACATATATCCATATATTAACCAAAGTTTGAGCATCGCAGGTTGTGCTTGTCGTTTGAAATTTTCAAAGCACTTAAGCGAGCACAAAATGGCATGCAAGTGAAGAATAAATGAGAAGTTGCTAGATTGAAAGGCTCTAAAGTTGGCAAGTTGTGAGAGGCACTGGGAGCATCGAATGTAGATTGGCTCAAAAAATACGCAAGGTGTATATGTATATGTATATACATATGCATATATGTATATGTATATGCATATGCATATGTATATGTATATGTATATACATATGCATATGCATATGTATATGTATATACATATGCATATACATATGTATATGTATATACATATGTTCATATACATATACATACACATATGTATATGTATATGTATATGTATATACATATGTACATATACATATACATACACATATGTATATGTATAGGTTGGCTCAAAAAATATGTGTGATGTCTGGATATTAGAGGAAGCGACGTGCATTAAAAATGAATGTAGAGAAGTATAGCAAGGGGTAGCGAGTGATTAATGCAACATAGTGGAGTGTTAGGGTGGCAGAGTGAGAGAAGTAGATGTGGCAAGGTATTCCACTTCAGATGGCATGCCATGTAGGAATTGGTAGTCCAAGTGAGCACGATATTATTGCATGGTCTTTTTGGGCATTTATTTTTAGGTGGAAAAATGACATTGTATCACATGGAAGATTAAATAAAAAAATAAATAAAAAATGGGAAATTGTCAACAAAGAAGCATACATTGCAAATCAAAACAATCACACATTGTAAATTACATACAATAGACATTGAAACCTGATCAGAATACATTGCAAATCAAAACAATAATGATGCATCTATACTTATCATACATTTAAAACTGTCAAAAAATAAGCATACATTGTAGATTACATACAACACACATTGGAGTCTGATCAGATTACATTGCAAAACAAAATAATAACTTTGCATCTGTACTTATCATAAATTTAAAACTATCCACAATTTCAGTACATTTGTAAATATCAAAACTTGTAAATTGTCTAAAACTTGAATTGCATGTGAAAACATAAAAAAGGTTTCATCTAGCTTCTATGGTAGGGAAATGGATGTTGGTTGCTTAAGGTGCCACTCACCATGTTCTTGTCCCCTTCCAATCGATGAGGAGTGTTGCATACATGAGATGCACTTGGATTGGAAAATTGGGTGTAAATGACATGTGTTGGGGGTCGTGGTGAACACATATGTACATCTTGAGTGGAAGTATGATATGAACATTGAGTTCCTCTAAAGTCAAATTGGGAGAGGCTTGAATAATTAATTGTTGTGGAGAACTGAGGGATATTAATGTTGAGAATATCATGGAAGAATCCATTACTTTGAGACAATGGATTAGAAGGGGTCCTTAACTACCTCTCTCTTTGTAAATCCCTCCGTGCCTCCTCAATCTCTCTTTTATTTCAGTCATGTTCCTTGTGAAGCCTTTCTTGCTCCTTTTTTGCATCTCTATCCTTTTTCTATGGTAATCTCTGCTAATCTTTTTCTTTTCGCAATATCTCCTCAATTCTAGCATTCTCCTTCAAATATGCTACCACAATTTTTTCTTCCATTTTCTCCTCATTTTGTTGTCTCTTTCTTTCTTTTATCTCCTTAAAATCTTTCTTCCTTTGCTCTTGATCCATTAAAATCCTCATGTAATCACCTGTTGTCAAAATTTGAGACTATTTGTTGATCCAAATTGTACCAAATTTGGATTTCTTTTGACGGAAAGTGTGCACATGCAGCTTGAGGAGCTTGTTGATGTGTGGAACTGTTTATGTTTGTTCTATCACATCCAACTATGTGGAAATGACCTCCTCCATTGCGAGTGAGCCCTTTGCTACATTTTCATTACCTCATGAATCTAAATTGCAAGAAGGAGAATATTAATGCACAACTTGAGAAGGGTCAATTGCAGGTGGTGGTGATGGGAAAGTATAGGTATCCTACTATTCTAGGACTTGTAAATCAATGCCCAACTTCATTGCTCCCTCAACCAACCAGGATGGTTGGCTACATTCTAATGGAAGACCTAAACTTTCGCTGAATTGATCAACATGGTTGTCCACCATGGGAGGGGATTTTTCATTAGCTACCACTTGTGCAATTGATTCAATAGAACAACTATGAGGCAAGTGTTGTGTTTCTATTGCAGTCTATAAATGTCCATCTGGAAGAGTGGATTGCAATTGTGCCACATCCTTTCTTGACAAACCAAGTCTTGAAAGGCTAAGAATGTTTTCCACTGCATCAACATCCTCGTTGACCACAAATGTCTTGTTGGGATGCATGTCATTCACAAGTGCATCAAGATTCGATGGCCATATACCATTCCTTTTAAACCCAAATTTGATGTTGTCAACTATTAAAGATCATTGCATTGCTTTGTTTCCTAACATTGCAAGTTTTTTCCTCCTCACTTCAATGTTTGGAAACTTTGACAAAAAATATGCATGTTTTAATTTGATGTAAGCTTTAAAAGGTGTAAACACACTCACATCCAACAACTTTAGCTTATGTGAGGTGTGTGATGAAAATGTTAACAAATCTATACCAAGTTCTCTTGCTTCTTGGATGGTTTCGAGTGCTACATGGATTCCATGACCATCAAAAATCAACAAGAGCCTATTGGTGGGTGAGACATTGCTTCGAACTGAGGTTTTGAAGTGGGTGAAACAATCTATAAACAAATCTTTGGTCATCCATGCATGGGGATAGGCTTCCATGCAAGCACCAAGTTCACAGTCTATGATGTAATTATCTATGTTTGTACTCCCCTTGAACAAGTAGAATCTTGGAATTCTCTGCTTGGAAACATTGACACAACATAAAATGTTTATCCATTAAAAAATATTTGGGATAATGTAAGAGAAATTCCTACTACCTTTTCTTACCAACACTTTCATGGACCCATTTTTTCCTTCCTGGATGCCAATTTCATCATAATTCCATATGTGATTAGGACCATATGGCAATGCTTAGTATACTACAGATAGTGTATTATAGAATGCAACTACAACATCACCTCTAAGATTGAATTCCCTATCTTTGTCTAGGCCTTCAATAGTTTGTAATGCAAGTTCAAGATGTCTATGCTTGAAGCTTGTCCACAAGGACTTCCATGGGAACCCATTGGTGAAAGGGTTTGGCTTATTTTAAAAAATTTGGGAAACCTCAGACTTAAGATTGACTATCTCAAAACCATGCCCAATATCAGCCATTTGCTTGCACCATTCCACAATAAGATGTTCTTCCTCTTCAGTGACGATTGTTGGCGTACCTTTCTTGGAAGTTTTTGTTAGCCCCCTAGCCATTTGGACAATGTGGTTGTTGTGATTTACCACATTTTGGAAGCCCCCTTATTGACATGTCATTCTCTTCAACATCATAGAGTTCCCTTTTCATGTCATCTAAAAACCATAGCTCTTCTGTATTTGTTTTAACTTTTATGGTATTTGAGGTGTAGTAACCTCATTCTGTGGTATTTGAGGAGTAGAAACCTCCTCTACTTGTGCAACTGGATCTGGTTTAGTGGTGATCTAGCCTCTCATTTGTGGGAGGGAAACCTTGTCATGGCTATTTTCTTTTTTGTTTGTTCCCAGTATAGGTCACCACTGCATTACGCTTAGCCTTCTACAAAGAATAAGTGCAACCAAAATAGTGATGCTTGAATGGTTATCTTTATATGTATGAAGAAAATGATCCTTGAACAAAAGAATAATTAGTTTGTAATGCAAAAAATATGAGCATAAGATAACCAGAGTGAATGATAATACAAAACCTATGAAATATAAATGCTAAACTATGAAACAAAAATTCTTGAACAATTATCTTTATATGTATGAAGACAATGATGCTTGAATAGAAGATTAATTAGTTTATGTATGCGTTTTATTTTTAGTTTTTCACATTTAAATTCAGAAATACTGTTAACAGTATACAAAGCTACATTTATTTTGGAGTGAGTGACATAAGGATTTATAGAGGGGTGAGAAGCACAAAATTGCATTGTATGCAAGGGAGTTAGAGTTTAAGAACATCTCATATCTCTTAAGCATGTACAACATAAACATTTTCATGCACAACAAAGTGAAAGCCACACTCACATTTTAACTATGACACAATAGAAATCTTAGGAATGAAAAACAATAAGAGTTTAAGAAATCTCACATATTTTGTGCATGAAGAACTCATCGACATGTATAAATCTATGTGAATTGATGAAGAAAAACCTATGAAAAAGATGAAAAAAACCTAATAAAAAGAGAAACTACGAGAATAAGATATCCAAAGCGAATGATAATGCAAAATCTATGAGAATAAGATAACTAGAGTGAGTGATAATGCAAAACCTATGCGAATAAGATAAGTAGAGTGAATGATAATGTAGAACCTATGAAACATAAATGGTAAAATATGACTGTAATATTTGCAATATAAAGGATATTGTAGAACCTATGAGAATAAGATAATAAAAGTGTATGATAATGCAAAACATATGAAACAAAAATGCTAAACTATGACTATAATATTTACAATATAAATGATAATACAAAACCTATGAGAATAAGATAAGCAAAGTGAAGGATAATGCAAAACCTATAAAATAGAGATGATGAACTATGACTATAATATTTACAATATAAATAATAATGCAAAACCTATGAGAATAGGATAACCAGAGTGAATGATAATGTACAACCTATGAAACATAAATGTTAAACTATAATTGTAATATTTGCAATATAAACCCTAGTGAAACAGAAAGGAGAAACTATGACTATAATATTTGCAATATAAACCCTAGGGAAACAAAAATGGTAAACTATGACTGTATTTCTAGTATAAACCCTAGGGAACAAAAATGGTAAACTATGACTATAATATTTGCAATATAAACCATAGGGAAAACTTTATATGGTAAACAATGAATGTAATATTTGCAATATAAAACCTATGGAACACATATGATAACCTATGACTATAATCTTTGCAATATAAACCCTAGGGAAACATAAATGCTAACTAGTGACTATAATATTTCACTAGTAGAATTTGGAAAATAAATGACTAGGTGACTAAAATTTTTAGTCACAACAACTAAAAATGACTAAATTATTCTACTCATTTTTTGCAACTCAGCTATAAATGAGGAAATAAATGACTAATTTGGTCATTGAATAAAAATTATTTAGTCACACAAATAAAAATGACTAAATAGTTAGTAACTTATTTAGTCATAATCCATTTGAATAAATCATTAAAGGAATCAAGAATATAGCCCCCCAAAATACTCTAAAACTTTAATAAGAATACCCTAAGACTTTCGTCGAAATCTTATTTTCAATCATAGCCTGCCAGAATGGAGTTTATATTTTAATAAACATACTCTAAAACCTTCGTCGAACTATTATTGTCAGGCATAGCCCACCAAAATGGAGAAGTGTTTTAGTAAAGAATAACAGAGAACAATAAGGAGATGTACATGACAGGAGGTATATAATTCATTGTTGCTTATCTCATTCCTGCTTTGCTCAACAAGGGTTACATTTTTCACACTACTATTTGTGATCTAGGTGTTTAATTGAAATATATTTGCATAATCTCAAATTCCTTCAAATGCATTTGAAGTATCCATGTATCCTATGTAGGGTTTAGAATGATTTCTTTTAATTAAAAATAAATAAATCAGATGATTTGAAGTATCAATATATCCTATATAGGGTTTAGAATGATTTATTTTAATTTTAAAAAACAAATAAATGATGTATTTTCCTATGATTAGATAATGTGGAGATCTCCTAAATCTTCCCTAGCACACTGTCCTCTTTGGCACTGTATTCATTACTCTAGCTGCTAGGGTTTTGCATGTAACATCTTTAATATATTCATGATCATGGCTTTTAAATAGATCCCATCCTTTGCTTTAATCCTTATCATGGTAAACCTTGAGTTCCATAATCCACCTTCAGTCTCTTCTAAGAATGTTGTCTTAAGATAGACTGCATAGTATGCATATAAAGCAAGTCCTTCATACCCGCCATTGTTCCAAACCACCACTCACTGCCTTGCTTAAAATGATTCCTCCTTAAGCACAATAGCATGTTTTAAAATCATGGTTACTAGTGACTGACCATTAAGGTCACTACTTTCATCAAGATACAATGAGATTTTTGTCTTCAAACTCAAGGCATTATGGAAAATAACATTGTGAATTGTTTGTTGTGTATGATTTGATTTTCTTGCACATTTATTGCTTTTCTAACTTCCTTTAAGATTGGATATTGCACCCTCAGCTGTAATCTCAAACATCTCACTCACTACCACTTGAAGATTCCTTTCATGAGCATCTTGCAAAAATAATTTGAAAAACCCTTAAGGTTAGCAAGGGGGTAAGGAAACTCACTGTTAAAATCTCCACTTTACTATGCAAGGTTTGAGATTTATTATCTTGTCATTGCTCAACCTCTTTTTGATTGTCACACCTCAAGTGAATACCATTTTTCTTACCATAGATTGCATTTACAAATGTCACTGAGCTACATAGTGTGCTTGTTATTGGCTACAATCTTTAGATTGCAAAATTTCGTTATTGGCTACAATGTCTCAATCTTTCTAGTATTGCAACCTCACTAATCCACTAGAGTTATTTTTTATGTTTCTACGGAGGCCTAGGTTTTGTACCCTAGTCATGCTCTTACCAATGCTTTTTTTGGTATTAAAAAATAACCTTAAATCTTGGGTCAGAAAATTAGTTGTCTTGATAGGGTTGTGGTATGATCTTAGATTGCATCCTAGAGTGTGTGGGAAGCTTGTGTTTGATCATTAAGGTGTGTAAACCTAATCAGGTAAATGTATCCTATATAGCATGGGTCTTTCTTTAATACTTTTCATAATGGTTATTAGTAGATCAAATTTTTATAGTTTGTGGTAACCCAAGATTGCATTCAAGTATTTAACCAACTTGGTTTGTAGTTTAAGCTGTACACTTTTAAGTAACATTCATAAGGTTTAGAAAATATTGATCACTCTCTAGAATAGCCCATTAAACATGGGTTGTTCTTGAATGCACTACATAATTGACATAACACAACCACTCTTCATATCAACCATAGTTATAGGCTCTTTATTGCAGCAAGAGGTAATCACTTTTGGATCATGCTATCATTACATCGTAACCTATTAAACTTGAGTCAACCTGAATGCACCCAATGATGATTGAAACCTAATTGTGATGACAATGATTTATACATGAATTTTTCTCATATGAGTGCCTCCATTTCTATCACAACATAGCCACATTAAACTTGGGTCACACATGAATGCATCATGTATTTGTTATAGCACAACTGTGCCACATGACCAATAGAGTTATGGATCACATAATTACAGTCATAATAATTTGTTCCTTGGTTGTACTCTTATGGTGTTTCCATTACTGCTATGTAACACAACCCTTTGGAATTATATTGCTCAAATCCTTACATTGCTTATTTTCTCTTTGGATGGATTGCTTCATGAATTTTTTGTGATTTATACAACTTTTTTTTTGATAGTAAACGACATTAGATTTTTTTTGAAGTTGAAATGATTTATTAATTATGGTTTTATGATGTTTTTGAGTTTTATTTAGAATGGGTTAATATGTGGAATTTTTATGTGCAAGAATAATAGATTATGATGCAATGTTTGGGTATGGACGGTTCAAGCAAAATTGGATTGCTATCAATGTCATAACCAAGTTGGAGAGTACCTTGAGCTAGTGTGAAACACTTTCGAGTGTTTTTAGTTGGAAGCAAAACCTAAATGTAGGAATTTTTGAATATCTGACAGAGGAAGTTCCTTTATTCTAAAGATAAAATCATAAATCTAATTTTCCAATTGGACATCCAACCTGAGATCTTTAATATCTGATAGAGAAATTTTGTACATTGTAAAAATAAAATCATAAATATGTTGGATCAATTTTAAATCTGATTTGAGGTAGTGAAGCTTCAATAGAGGAAATTCCTACATTTTAAAGATAAAATCATAAATTTTATTGGTCCAATTTGAGATCCAATTTGAGTTCATGAAGCTCTAATAGAGAAAGTTCCTACATTCTAAAGATAAAATCATAGATCTGCTTGGTCCAATTTGAGGTCCAATTGTAAGGATTTGTATTTTTAATTATAATTTTTGACATTTGGCTTGATAGAATTTGTTACTTTAGAATTATGGTACTTCTTTTCTTCTAATTTTTTCAACCCGCATTTTAGGGAAGAGCTTTGAAGATGGTTCCTTCAAATGGAGACTACACTTTCTTCTATAGGTTCCATCTAGAAACACCAGAAGTTTAGGTACTGTCATACTCAAGTACAAAAGAGTTTTAGGTGAATTGCATTTAGTATTTTATGATGAAATGGATATTTTATAGCATGTAGTTAATTTTTGTAACATAATAGATAGGATAAATAGTTGTTCATATACCATAGTTTCAAATTCTAAATTGCTATACCTTATTGGTGTAGGGGCACCATGTTGAAACTTGTATGGTCATTTTTGGTCTTGTGATAGGTTGGGTGTTTGAGTATTATTTTTTCATTAAATAAGGTCTTAATAGACCATTTAGAATGTAATTAGGGTCATAGAGGGGTCATTGTGCTAAAGATGTCAATATTCTCAGATGTTGTCATATTGCAATATTGGGAAAAATGCAAAATGTAAGAAAAGAGGAATCCCAACAGTTAGTAAGTTTAAAAGTTAGTTTGAGTAAATTTTTTGGTGAGTTTTGGGGGGTTTGTAGGTTAAATATGATTGGAAAAATCAATGTAAGGCTGCTGTTGAAGACTTGGTTGAAGAAATCAATAATAAAACTCTCTTTTCTGTGTTATTTTCTAAAAATTGCTGCTCCCAGTGACTATACGAATCCATACAAGGGTATATTGCTCCAAAAGCTATAGAATGTGATGGAGGAAATAGTTAAATTTTTTTTGGTTTTGTTCTGATTGAATTCCATATAGATTGAAGCATTTTATAACCCTTTTTTTGTTGGTGGTCTGTAATTTAGAGTTTGTGATTTTGAGAGTGCAAAATGGGTCCCTAAGCCATTATGCCTAGTGAAATTGGTTCAAACTTGGTGGAATGGATCCTATAGGGGTAAGTTTTATGTTGGTGTAGATCCCAAGGGTAGGGAAGACATTTTGGAGGAGAGAAGATGTTGCCCTAGCTACAAATTGATGAGATTTGGATTGAAAAGTGATGCTTTCAAGTAGGATTCCGATGAAATTGTAGTGTTAAAGGCTGAGTGATGGTTGGAATAGAATAGGAAGACTTATTTGAATGTGTTAGAGGTGTTGGAAAAGTGAATTATTCTTGGGAACATTGAGTTTCAATAAACCCTCCGTGTTCAAGCATGAAAGTGGCATAAACAAGGGTTTTGTAGTTTAGGGATCTTGTGGAGTTTCCCATTGGAAAAAAGTGACAGATTTAGACCATTTGAGGTCTGTTTTGAACATTGGAATAGGTTTCTAAGGTTGTGAGTGCATTGAGGTTGGTGTTACTTTGCAAAATGGGCCTAATTGGCTTAAGAAGATAGAGTACCAGTCAAATTTAAGAGGTGATGTTCCAAAACAAGCATATGAGATTTTGAGATATGTTAAAGTAGAGGAAAATGGGTATTTGAAATGATAATTTTTTTGTGGGTTTGAAAGGTATTTAAGAATATATGTTCAAATTTCTCAGTTTGGATGGCTACAAGGAAAATTGAAAGAATTGTGAGTTGTACATTGAGTTAGGGTTTTGAAGGATAGAAATATGTTGAATCACTTTGAATCGTGATTATTGGAAGGTTTCCTCCCTGCTCTGCATCATTTATTCTAGGAGTAAATAATATGGGGAGTCTATACATAAGACACCATTGTTTCAAATTCAAAATTGTTGGCTCTTTCACAATTGTTTGCTTCATTTATTTGATCTAAGATAACCTACTGTATAGAAGATGCTCTCAAAATCACAGTAAAATCCTTTATTCCAAGATGAATATTCATGATCTTTCCCATCAAAATAATGAACAAAAGCATCAATCATTAACATAAACTTTGCAAGAGTTTCATCAAATTCTACTTTTCCACTCTCTTTTCCATTCTTAATTTTATTCCCAATTTCATTCATGAAGAACTTCCTTAGCTTATAGATCCTGGTGTTATCCATAAATTTACCAAGTTTCAAGGATAACTTCAAGTTTTTACCCAAGCAACAATTGACAAAATTCAACCGAATTTTGTCAATTGTTTCTTGGGTAAAAAATCAAAGCTATCCTCAACACCTAGTAAAGTTATGGCTAACAAAAAAATCTATAGGCCAAGGAAGTTCTTCATGGATGAAATTCAGAATAAAATTTAGAATGGAAAAGAGAGTGGAAAATTAGAATTCGATGAAACTCTTGCAAAGCTTAGGTTAATGACTGATGCTTTTATTCATTATTATGATGGGAAAGATCCTAAATAGTCATCATAAAATAAAGGATTTTATAATGATTTTGAGAGAATCTTCTATACAACAGGCTATCTTAGATCAAATAAATGAAGCAGACAATTGTGAAAGAGCCAACTATTTTGAATTTGAAACAATTGTGTCTTATGTATAGAATCCCCCTGTGATTTTCTCCTACAATAAGGTATAGCAATTTAGAATTTGAAACAATGGTATATGAAAAACTATTTAGCCTATTTGTTATACTACAACAATTAACTATGGTTAGAACATATCCATATCAACATAAAATAGCAGGTGCAATTCACTTCAAACTTTGTTGTGGTAATTTATTTGTAAGGAAGTTTGCACTCCTTGAACATTCTCTGTGCACATTAGTATGTTGGTTATTAGCTCAATCTACTTTGTGATCAAAAGAATAGTGAAGTTCATTGCATAACTCATGAAAATTTTGTAGTGCTATGAACCAATACTCTTTTATTTCTTACTTACTATGTTTTGTGATCAAAATAATAGTGAAGTTCATTGCATAACTCATGACCATTTTGTAGTGCTATGATCCAGTGCTCTTTTACTTCTTACTCACTGTGTTCTCAATCACCATGTGCAAATGACTTAGAGGACAAATCTTTGTCACCATTTGACACTAACTTTCATTGTTTTTGGATTTCTTTTTATGATTCAATCACCATTTTACAGTGTTCTTCCTTTCTCAGTCCTATAAGATAGAGGACAATTCATAGTTTTCAACTCTCTAACAATGGTATATAGATACAATAAAGATATTTAAAATTTTAGAAGTGGATTTTTTTTTGAATTGCTAAAGCCTGTTTATTAGTTTTATAACTTAAAATTATTTAAGCTATTTGAATAGATTAAATTCATAATATAAATCTTTAAAGTATAATGGAATTAGGTACTTAAAATTATTATACAGAAGTTGAATAAAAATTAATAAATTACTATAGATTTAGCTTTTCCTTTTGCGTGTTTACAGGGTTATTTCTTCCAACATTTGTTAGGCCTATTTTTGATTCTATGGAAACAACAAAGGTAGTTCCACACCTAGGTCTAAATGAGGTGATGACCCATCCTTCTATGATGAAGTTTGCAAGATACACCCAAGAATAGATCTAAAAAAATCAGATTTTTAAATCTTCAGATCTTTGAGATCGTTGTAGATTTGATTTGATTTTTTTATAGCTAGATGGATCTAAAAAAATGTTGCTTGAAAATGATGTAAATGAAAATGTTATTTGTTTAGAATAATCTAAGAGTAGTATTTTTCACTTGCACAATCTTTTTTTCTACCTTAAGATAACCACTAAAATTATCATTTTGTTAATCATAATATTTCATTGTATATATATATTTTGTAAGATTGTATTGGATAGTTAATGGTTAACTTTTCTTAAAAAAAAAAATTCAGCATAACATACTTTCCATGTACTTCTTTTCATCACTTGTAAATCTTAATTTTTGTTACTTTTTGTGATTATAAAAAATAGAGATGATTTTAGTCTTTGTGAAATATTTTCATGCATGTTTGAGATATCTACAAAGTGATGAAAAAGGCCCTAGGGTTTGGTAGGGTTTTGAGTATCCTTATTTTTTTTATGGTAATGTTGTCACTAAGTTCTCTCCTTGCCCAAATATAGTCACTTGAGAAACTACCATGATGTTCTTGACTATAAATTAATTTGTTCTCCCTACCTTCCCACTATAGGTCTGATTCTTCAACTCTAACAACTGTCCTTCCATCTCAATGCCTTTTCATGGTCTTGCATCTATTCTCTTATGAATGTATTCTTATGAATCTGAAAGCTATCACTAGGTCTATTATGATTGTTAGGTCTTTGAGGGTATATGATTTTCTACTAAAAACTCTTACATTGTCATAATTTTGATGACAATTCTCTAAGGATGTTTACTCACCGACTTAACTCTCTGTATATTCTCCATTATGCATTGAAAATTCATCATTTCTCATTAACTATTTATTGGTGTAACCATTGCCATGTTTCTTGGGATTGTCATCCCTATAGGATAGTTTCCTTATAGTCTAAATACAATTTAAAAGGTTCCCATAAATATTGACAAGTTTCATAATACTATTGTGTCAAGGTAGTAAATGGTTGTGACAAGTTTCATAAGACTATTGTGAAAAGTTTCATAATACCGCCATACCACAAGAACCGAGAAGACACGGTGCAGTGTAGCGGTAACATCCCACATTACCACAAAGGTCAAACAATAAATGTGCAGTATGGTGGTAACTCAAATACTTCTCCTACATCCCCACAAGAGCCAAGAGGACAAGGTGTGGTGTAGCGGTAACATCCTACATTACCATGAAGGTTGAGCAATAACAGTGTGGTGAAGTAGTAACATCCTGCATTACTGCAAAGGCCGACCAATAATGGTGTAATGTAGTGGTAACATCCTGCATTACCATGAAGGCCAAGCAATAACAATGCAGTGTAGTGGTAACATCCTGCATTACCGTGAAGGCCAAGCAATAATGGTGTGGTGTAGTAGTAACATCCTGCATCACTGCAAGGATCATGTCAAAACGGTGTAGTATCCTGGTTAAACTATAAAAAGAAATATCACATTTCTTTGAGGCACTTTTTTGAAATAGTTTGCTTTCCTTGTTAATATAGCTTCCACATTTTCATGTATGTCTAGTAGGGCACTCAAGTAACTACAACATATGACAAAAAAATACCTACCGTTATGCTTTGATGGATGTTGGATATCTGATGTAGTGCACATTACTATAGTGTAAGCCTATTTTTCATATTGTTTCATTTAGCATCACCAATATTCTCCACAAGAACATTGTCCCTATTTAAAATGATGGAAATAGTTCACATCTCTTAGAAAAATTTCTCTTGCAACAATCTTGGAGATGAATTTAGGTGTAGTATGAAAATCAAAACATACTAGAAGGTTCTCAACAACTCTAATAGTTGTACTAGAGGCCATGTTTAACAAACCAAATGCAATTGCTAACTTTTCACTATGGTGGCAGAAAAATGATTCTTTTTTCTTCTATTCTACAACATTGAGTAAAAGTATTGAATCTGGAAATACCCTATTGCCTTCATTTTCCAAGCCAATTTCTCCAATTTTTCCCTCATCTACTAAACCTGCATGACTGAATGCATCTAGAACAAAAGCAAAGCTTACAATGTTGGTGTTCTAGATTTTTTCATTAATTCAAAGGTTTGAGAGCTTCCTTGAAAAATTGTTAGGGTTAGAGATGGCAGATCTAACAATTAAATGCAGATTTAATAAACAAAAACAGAGAAACTAAAACATACACAGAATAAATCATAACACAAAGATTTAACGTGGTTCACCCAATCCGGGCTACATCCACCAAACCGCAGCCATCCAATACTTTTATTATCCAGTGAAAAACCTATTACAATCTTGCGAATAATCGCATTTTTCATCATACTGAAATACCCATTCGAACCCCGTTTTTACCAAGCTTAGAAGCTTCCAGATTTTTGGGTTCTACAAAAT
>VDFB02047230.1:371506326-371564084 GCA_007258455.2 Sequoia sempervirens | reverse complement strand
ATGTGTTTGGTTTTAGAATACAAGGAAAAATTCTTGGCAAGATGTATACGACTCTGGTTGTCCATAAAGAAGTAATTTTTAGCTTATTGTTTTCCCAAATATTCCATGAAAAGTTTCAGCCATATCATCTCCTTTGCCACCTTTGTAGTAGCAACATACTCTGCCTCCGTGATTGGATAGGCAACCACCTTCTACCATTAATCCAACTCACTTGGTATCCCCTCAAAGCGTAAATGCCTTAACTTTTGTGGTACTCAGCCTAGTATCTATATCCTGCTAAATCTGAGTCAACATAGCCTTTTAATCGATTATTAGAGCCCAAAACATAAACAATTGGATGTTCCTCTCCAAATACACGAGAATCCATTTTACCACATTCGATGCTCAATAAAGGGATAACTCAAATACCTGCTAACAACTCCTACAACATGTGTAATGTCTAGTCTTGTGCATACCATAGCGTACATTAAACTGCCTACAGCTGAAGCATATGGTACCTTGAACATTTTTTCTTCCTCCTCTTGTGTCTTTGGACACATATCCTTAGTCAATTTGATATGACTAGGCAAAGGTGTGCTGACAGCTTTTGCATTCTCCATATGAAATCTCTGCAACACCTTTTCAACATAATTAGCCTGAGATAAAAACAATTTCCTGTTTTTCCTATCTCTACGAATTTTCATACCAAGGATTTGTTTTGCTGCCCCCAAATCATTCATAGCAAAAGACTTTGCTAACTGTTGTTTCAACTCTCTTATGTGGTCCAAATTAGACCCAGCTACAAGCATATCATCAACATATAAACACAAAATAATGTAGCTATCATTACCCAACCTCTTAAAATAAACACAATGGTCAGAATTACACCTGTTGTAGCCTTGCTCAGCCATAAAACTGTCAAATTTCAAATACCATTGCCGAGGTGCTTGCTTCAAGCCATATAAACTTTTATTCAATTTGCACACTAGTTTCTCCTTACTTTTGACCTCAAATCCTTGTGGCTATCCATATATATTTCCTCTTCCAAATCACCATGGAGAAAGGTTGTTTTAACATCAAGTTGTTCTAAATGCAAATCTTCAGCAGCCACAATACTTAAAACAATGCGAATAGAAGTCATTTTAACAACAGGAGAAAAAATCTCATCAAAATCAATACCCTTTTTCTGTGCAAATCCCTTTACAACTAATCTGGCTTTAAATCTTTTCTTACCTCCATCCTCCTCTTTCAGCCTATAAATCCATTTGTTTGGTAAAGCCTTTTTACATGCAGGCAACTTGCATAAATCCCAAGTCTGATTTTTCAGCAAGAAGTCCATTTCTTCTTTCATGCCATGCTCCCACTGAACCTTGGTATCCCGCATAGCTTCATCATAATATCAATGCGGTTCACCGGCCTTCGGTTAACGAATAGTATACAAGAGGAGAGAATCTTCTGGAGGTCTGCCAACTTGAAGATGCGTCTAGGGATTTTTGTGGTATTTGTTGTTGTTGTTGTTGCCCGGCATGAGGAACCACTGAAACATCATTGTTGGGAATATCATCCAACACTACATAATCATTTTCTTTCTTCTCATGCTGCAGCAACAGATCTTTGTACAACACTTTCTCATTGAATATGACATCCCTGCTTCTCTGATTTTCGATTTTCAAAATCCCAAACCTATAACCAAATTCATCATGCCATATCCAACAAATACACATTTCTTTATTTACATCAACTTGGTTCTATTTTTAGAATCTACATGTGCAAATGCTTCACAACCGAAGGTTTTGAGAAAAGAATAACTCACCTTCTTACCTCTCCATGCTTCCTCTGGAATACCACAACCCAGAGGATTAGAAGGACCTCTATTGATTAAATAAACAGCAGTGTTTACAGTCTCTGCCCACATTTTTAAAGGCAGCCCAGTATGCAATCTCATAGTCCGTGCACACTCCATTATTGTCCTATTCATGCGTTCAGCCACTCCATTTTCCTGTGGGAGTCCTTGGAACCATTTTCTGCCTACGAATACCATTAGAGGAACAATAATCTTCAAACTCTTTACTGCAATACTCACCACCATTATCAGATCTGAGACATTTTAACCTTTTTCCCGTCTCATTCTCAACCAAACTTCTCCATTTTTTAAAAGTTTCAAATACATCATATTTCTTCCTATGGAAATGAATCCATACCTTCCTAGTTGCATCATCAATGAATGTAACATAATACAGAGAGCCATCGAGAGAAGATACCTGAGCTGGTCCCCATACATCTATATGCACAAGTTCCAATTTCTCATCTTTCTTTTGCTTCCCATCCTTGAGAAAACTAACTCTCTTTTGTTTTCCTTACACAACTTTCACAATCCATATTAACACATTTTAGACACGGTAAAACATTATTTGAATAAGTAATTTCATACCTTTGCACTCATATACTTTTAATTCTATTATGCCAGTTTTCTGATTCGAGTCCTGACAAGCTGTATGATCTTCTGCTTAACTGCGACCTTGTTCTGAATTGATCTTTTTACGTAACAATTAAAGTAGAAGGAGCAGTGTAATGCAACACAAAGATATAAACAAAAAGCAGGAAAACTAAAACATACACGAATAAATCTAACACAATTTAACATGGTTCACCCAATCCGAATACATCCACCAAACTTCCATGACCATCCAACACTTTTATTATCCAGTGAAAAACCTATTACAATCTTACGACTAATCGCGTTTTTCATCATACTGAAATACCCATCCGAACCCCCTTTTTACCAAGCTTAGAAGCTTCCAGATTTTCGGGTTCTACAAAATCAAATTTTCCTTTTATTGATTTTTCTCTTTTTCGGTGATCATGCGAAAAAGTAGGAAGAAATTTTTTCTCGAGGGCTGCCGCCCCCGAATCCCCGCCCGGGGCCCAGCCCGGCCCCGTAACCCGGGGAGGACGGGGGGCCAGCGTGTACAATATACCATGGGCTATACAGTATAGCATGATCAGTCGTCACATACCAACAAAAATCCATTTTGTGCACATTCTGCAATCATATCATTTCATTCCATGAGATGACATCTATTTGAGGAAGTATGTCAAACAATTCATTTTGTACTACATTTTGGTGTCAAATCTTTGGTAATTATGGTTAGTTTCTTTACATTCAAACTTTGAGTTTTGGGAAATTGTATACAGTAAATAGATTGATGGCTATTTGGTTAGTGAAATTAGCTCTCTTATAAATTAACTGAAATATCTAGAAGGATTATTTTAATTAAAGATGATTTTGTGGTTATTTTTGTAACAATGATTATCAATGATTTTAAAATGTAGCTAGCTTGCTATTTTCATTCAAGATACAAGTCATCAAAGTCAAGCACATACCAAGAAGATGGTACTCTACTTCAAACCCTGAACCTCACTTACTTTAGTCTGCTTACATGGGCATATTAAGGAAGTTGGTAAAAAAATAATATATATCATTTTTTGTTTGTGAAGGAGAATCCTATGAGATTCAACGTGATAGTGGATCAATATCCAATTTCTTAAGTAAAGATGATGTAACCGTTGGGAAACTTGTTGTGAAACATCAAGTTAGTAATTTTTGGATGTTAAGGCTTCCCAATTAGATATCAAAGATCTTTTCTCATCAACTTAATTTGGAATTTATGTATAAATGGATTCTTCCATGGTGTAGGTCTCTACTCATACAACACATGAACCAGGGTTGACATTTTTTTTGTCTAATTAAGTTTGATGGCATTCTTGGGCTTGGTTTCCAGGAATTTTTTGTTGATATTGTTGTTCCAGTCTGGTTAGTGTTGATAGCCTTCATTCTATAATATGAGCATATCACCTTTCTTAAACTTTGAACAAGGTTTTGAAATCAAGGGTTCAATATGCATATTTTAGGCCTATGTTGAACACTTTGTTTAAGGCATTTGTTGAAAAAGATACAATTTTTTAATTGATTTATCTTTTTGTTATGTTTGGAATTTTGTAAACTTGCAATATACAATGCACTTTTATTCTTTCTGAATTGAGACTAATAGTAATTTTGTTGGTTGTATTGAGGAATAGCTTCATTCATGGTAGAAAAGGAAACACCCTGTTGCTCATATCAGATGGCACGTTGCATATAAAGGAGGAAAGATTCTAGCTAGGTTATTGTTGACTGCATTCAAGGAGAGAGAGCTTCATATATGGAACACGATCAACACTCTCCTTCTTGGATTCTACACATTACAACTTTCTCTAGGAAGATTGCCCACATCATTGTAGAATTTTTAAGAGATGAAATGGGCATGTTCTCACATTGAAGGGCTTCAACCATGTGTTTCCATCATTGCAGAAGTTTTTTAGAGAAGTTTCTTTCTTGCAGTCATTTCTGTGCAATATCGTAACTCAAATTTTTAGTCTTGTGATTGAAAATAACAATTGTAATACTCTATTTCTAAGTTGTAATTAGGAAATGTTTCTTTTGTAATAAAATTCACTAATTTTTCCTTCTCAATGGCTGTCTTATTGTGTACAATTGATGATTGATGTGTATTTCTCTGTTTTATGCTTAAATCCTCAAATATCAATCAATTAAAATGATTAACTATACTACTAATTGACATCAATTAATAATTAAATTGACTAAATATACTACCAATTGATAGAAATCAATGAAGAATGAATAAAAATGACTAAATAAGTGACCTATTAACAACAATCAATGATTAAATATATCAATGAATAAAAAATGACTAAATAAGTGACCAGATTACAACAATCAATGACTAAATCAACAACTAAATAAGTGACTGGTTAAATATATCAATGAATAAAAAATGACTAAATAAGTGACCATATTATAGAAATCAATGACTAAATATAATATTGGAAAAAAGTGACTAAATAAGTGACCAGATCGCAACAGTGCATGACTAAATCAATGACTAAATATACTACCAAATCGATCAATCAAAACAACCAATAAATGAATAAAATGGTTTAGTCATTAATCTGGTCACGTTATATATGATTGGATATAAACCACTAATGGTCACATGACCAACTATAGTCATTTATAAGCAATTTTTAGTAGTTTTTCAATAATTTATTGTTGTTTCTGTACTAGTGTTTGTAATATAAACCCTAGGGAAACATAAATAACAATCTATGACTGCACTGGTTGTAGTGAAGATCAATATAAAACTTATGAATGGAAAACAGTAATGGCTGTAATGAAGATCAATATAAAGCTCATGAATGGAAAACTCTTAGAGGAATACTTGGCACAATATGGATGTTAGTGCGCTAGAATCTGAGCTGCTGCCTCCCCTTGCTATTAACTTGATGAATTTTGTTCTTCTCACTCCTTTTCTTATGTCGCTCACTACAAAATAAGTGAATACTTGAAGGTTTTCATAGCTATTTGAATTGGAATTATTTGAATCTGATTGATGTTTTTTTTTGTGGAAAAATAATTTTCTGCCCTCTTTTGAATTTGAATTATTTGAATCTGATTGATGCTTGTTTGGTGTGGCAAAATAAATTGCCGCCCTCTTTTGAATTTGAATTATGGGTGATATGAATTGTTTTTAGCCATTAATTCTTGAGTTGATTGGTTTGGTGGGTTTTTGTAATTTTTTCCGTAATGTTTTTTTGAATAATGACAACCTTACAACTTTTAAAAATGGATGTAGGTGGTATATTTGATTTTAGCTCTAGTACATGTGCACCCTACTTTGCTAGATGGGATAGATTCATGTTGATATGTGTTTTAGGTCTCGTGGTTGATGAGATAGGCTTTTGCATTTGCGTGTTGGTTTGGTTATGCTACGATGGGAAACATGGTTGTAATGAGTTCACATTTTGGTCAAAGATGGGTTGGATGGGTTTGAATTGTGTTGAATTGGCACCTTGTTTATGTTGTGTAGTTGTGATTAATGTGAATGTGACGCATGGATTGGTGCGATAGTTGGGTTTCAAAGTTTATGGGGAAGGGTGCAAAAATTAATGTTTGTGCTATTTAATTTCCATGTTGGATTGCTACTTGTTTTATGTCAGATACAAGTTGGATACACTTCATCATGTTTGGCTACCAGCGTGTACTTGTTTTGTTTCCAAATATATATGATTACGTGTTCATTTAGTATTTGATTTTTGTTTGATCTCATCGTGCCTATTTATGAATTTCTTTTTTTTAAAGTTGTGGAGGACTGACATACACATTTGGGCCCCAACGAGCACATGTCCCATCACATGTTAGGGCCCCCACCTACATATCAACTCCTCTTCCCTAGGTTGAAATGTCTAAAATGGAGTTTATGAGAAAAATAAATCTTCTTTAATGTATTTAATATGGTAGGGAAAGTAGGACACACTTAATACCTATCAAAACACACTTCGCATAGGCATGTAACATACAAAAAAACATAAAAGCATACATAAAAATATACATAACATGATGGGATGACATAGTGTAGGGCTTGGTAGACAGGGGATAAAAGTGACAAAACCAGTAGATGGGAGAAATCGTTATGGCAAGGGAAGGAGGAGATAACAACATTGTTAGGTCGGTTTTCCTACCTTTTTCCAACCATGATGTTGGGGTAGTAGTTGGACCATAAAACTCATGGGCCTCATGGCTTGCATGAGAAGGCATCATTTTTAATGAATTATGTGTAGCCATGAGAATTGGAGGTGAACTGACGTAAGACCTACATTGAAAATTGTAAAAAGAATTGTTTTTCAAGGTGGAAAACACTGTGTTGTAAGTTTTTTAGTCTGCGCATTGAAAGCTAAAAGTTGGAGTACAAAGGGAGGAGTTGGAGGAGAAAATTGACCAAATCGAGGTGAGGGGTGACTAACCAATTGGGTTGTTACGTGTAGAGGGTTTTACAACACTATGTGGATTGCTTGTTTGTTAACACCTAGGGTTTTCCAACATGAAATTTTACAAAACAAAATGAATATCTTGAAAATATTTTGTAATTTAGATAGTATGAATTTTATGAAAGGCGCCTTAAAAAATCATAAGGACTCTTAATTTGAGTAAAAATTACATTTAAAATTCCTCATGATTGAAAAAAAAAGTGCATAAAATAATTGTAAATTGGAAAACACAATGTGGGTTATCAGTTATTTGAATTTGCATGTTTACATGTAAAGGGTTGTCTCATGGGGAGGAGTTGCAAATGGGGGATACATAAAACTAAACAAATTGAGTTGAGGAGTAACTAACCAATTGAGTTGTTATTTGTAGAGGGTTTTACAACACTATGTGGGTTGCTTGTTTCTTAACACCTAGGGTTTTGTAACATGGAATCTTACAAAATAGTATGAATGTCTTGAAAACCTTTTATTTTTTAAATAGTACGAATGTAGTGAAACCCCCCTTCAAAATTTATAATGATTCTTAATTAGAGTAAAAATTTCATGGAAATTTCCCCATATGATTGAAAAAAATGCACAAAATAATTGCAAATTGGAAAACCCAATGCGGGTTGTTAGCTATTTGATTCTCCATGTTTAAATATAAAGGGTTGTCTCATGAGGAGGAGTTACAGGTGGAAAATACATTAAAATAACCAATTTGAGTTGAGGGGTGACTATCCAATAAGGTATTTATGTCTAGAGGATTTTACAACACTATGTGGGTTGCGGTTTCTTAACACCTAAGGTTTTGCAATGTGAAATTTTACAAAATAGTATGAATGTCTTGGAAACCTTTTATTTTTTAAACAATATGAATGCAATGAAAGGCCCCTTCAAAATTTATAACCATTCTTAATTAGAGTAAAAATTGTATTTAAATTTCCTCATATGATTGAAAAAAATGCACAAAATAATTACAAATTGGAAAACACAATGTGGGTTGTCAGTCATGGTTGTGCTTGTCAAGGCATCTTTATCTTTTATAAGTTGTGCAGCCACACCTTTGAATTTTGATATATCAAAATGCTTTACACGACCATTATAGATAAATTGAACATTTCCTAATTGAGCCTTGAAGTGCTTGATATCAACCATCAACTTCTAAATTGCCTCAGATTCTTGCACATACTCATTTTGTAATGTGTCCATGTGCCCTTCTTCATAAGAAACACCTTCCATTATTGTCTTATATTTTTTCAACTTCCTGTCTTTTAGATTGTAGTTTTCTATCAACAACATTAATTAAACTCCTTTTATTTTGATGATAAAATATTCTTTCAAATTGTTTAATTCCTTTTCTAAGTGGTTAATTATAGTGTTTTTGTTGTTTTACTTCAATTTCAACACTTCCAACTATTCCTTTTGCATCTTCAAGTTGATCAACTACACATTTTTCCTCATCCCCACTGCTATTTCCTATTATCAACCCCTTGGTATTCAATTTTACGAGCTTCTAATTTTTTTTTCATATATTAAACTTTAATCTTTGGAGCAACTACTCCCTCATCAGCCCTTAGGAAAACACCATCCATTTCTTGTATATAGTTTTCAATGTCTTGAATACTTTTATGTAGCTTTGTAACCACTTTTTGCTTAGCTTTGAGAGTGCCTTTCTAATTAGAGAATGCAAATGTTTTCTTTTTAATAAGTTGTTTACAAAACTTGTCTACCTTTTCACATAGTAATTTCATGTTTCTAGCCAATTGATTCTCTTTTTCTACACTAAGATCTGATTTTTCCTTTTCCTTATCATTTATTTCCAATTGTATTTGTTCCATGGAATTCTTAAGTTTAGGAACCTTTGAATTCATTTGTTGAAACTCCACTTATATCATCATTTCTCACTTTATTTTCTTGCAAAAATTTATATGCAATACAAAACCTCTTGAATTTATCCACTTTTGCATTGGAATTTTCCCATTGCACATAATGCACAAGGCTCCTTCATCAACTTCTCAAGAGAAGGAAAAATCTCTTTAGTCAATACAATATCTATCTCATTCACTTTGATCTGCTTATTTTCAAGTGTTTTTAGAGCATATTCCTTTTTCATGACATACTTTCTACTACATATTGCTCGAGTTTTGCATTGCCATTTTCCCATTGCACATATTGCACACACACCTTCCTCAACTTTTGAACAATAGGGAGTCTCTTCAATGAATACACTATATATCTCATTCACTTTGGTCTACTTCTTTTCAAGGATTTCTACAGCATATTCATTTGTCACTTCATACATTCTTGTACCTAATGCCACCAATTTTGAATTGTCATTTTCCCATTGGACATACTTCACATGCGAGCTTTCCTCAAATTCTCAAGAGTAGGAAGAATCTCTTCATTCTATACATTATTTATCTCATACACTTTGTTTTGCTTCTTTTCAAGTATTTTTACATCTATTTCCTTATTCATTTCATACATTCTAGTACTTGCTTCCTCCTGAAGTATTGAAAAGATCTCAGGTTCATTAACACCCAATGTTTTCCAACCTTGAATTGTAAATAGACAATATGATTGTAATGAAAAACTTTTGTTTTTTAGACATTATGAATGTAAGAAAAGACACCTTCAAAATTTACCAAAACTATTACTAACATTATGAATTGCATTTGGATTTCCTCATATCATTAAAATATAGGTAGGTAGGAAAACATAGTGGGTTGTGAGTTAGTTTTTTTTGCTTGTTCAAAGCTCAAGGGTTGAGAGTTTGGGGAGGAGTTGCAGCTGGGGGATACATAAAACTAACCAGATTTAGTTGAGGGGTTACAAACCAATTGGGTTGTTATATATAGAGGGTTTTACAATACTATGTGGGTTGTAGGTTTCTTAATGTCCTACGTTTTTCAACCTCTAATTATACAGACAATATGATTGTAATGAAAAAATTTTGTTGTTTAGACAATATGAATGTAATGAAAGACACCTTCAAAATATATAACAAGTCTTAAATAGACTAAAAATTGTGTTTCAATTTCCTCAAATCATTAAACTAAAGGCACGTTGGAAACCATTGTGGGTTGTGATTTATATAATTTTTCTTGTTCTAAGCTCAAGGGTGGAGAGCTCAAGGAGTCATAGCTAGGGGATAGATAAAACTAACCAAATCTAGTTGAGGGGTGACCAACCAATTGGGTGTTTACATTTAGAGGGTTTTACAATATTATGTGGATTGCAGGTTTTATAACATCCCATGTTTTCCTACCTCCGATTATACATAGACAATATGATTATAATGGAAACCTTTTGTTGTTTATACAATACAAATGTAAGAAAAAGAACCTTCAAAATTTACCAAAATAGTTACTTAAAGTATGAATTGTGTTCAATGGATTTCCTAATATCATTAAAATATAGGCATATAGGAAAGCATAGTGGGTTGTGAGTTAGTTTGTTCTTCTTGTTCAAAGCTCAAGGGTTTTTATGTTCAAGAATGTTTGACTTCATTAGTTGAAATCCACTTATAGCACCATCTCTCACTTTCTTCACTCACACAAATTCATTTGCAATACAAAATATTTTGAGTTTATCCACTTTTGCATTGCCATTTTCCCATTGCACATACATCACACGCTCCTTCCTCAACTTCTCAAGAGTGGGACTTGAGTCTCTTTAGTTAAAAAAATATCTATCTCATTAAGTTTGATATCCTTTTCAAGTGTTTTTAGAGCATATTAATTTTCAATTTCATAAATTATAGTACCTTCCACCTCTATTTTTGCATTGTCTCTTCACATTTGCACATACTACACATGCTCCTTCCTCAATTTCTCAAGAGCAAGAAGAATATCTTAATTCAATACATTATCTATCTCATTCACTATGGTTTTCAATGCAAGTGACCTTCATAATTTATTACAAGTGTGGTTTACAATTAAAATTGCATTTCAAATCCTACATATGTTTAAAAATAAATGCACAAAAAAAATAAAATTGTAGGTCATATAATATGGTGGGTGTTCAATTATTTCCTTGTGCTTGTTGAAAGGTAAAGGGTCAATTGCTTGGGGATGTCTTGCACATGGGAGATACATCAAAAAAATAAAATTGATGTGAGGAGTGACTAACTAATTGGTTTTTATGTGTTTAATAGCTTCTAAATAGTATGGGGCTTGCATGTTTCATAACAACCCATGTTTTCTAACCTAGAATTTTAGAGATGAAATAGGTGGAATTTTAGAGTAGACACTTCATAATGGACATGCTACCCGCTACAGAAAATAGTTGGAAATAAGATATGATTTGTATTAATGGAAAGAGATAGTATGATTTCTATGTTTAACATGATTTGTTAATTATTGTAATGTATTCAAATTTTCACTTGATTTTTTCATCCATAATTTGTGACGAAATATGCAAAGAACAAGCAAATGAACTGAGATTTAGTGTAGTGCTGATGAAATAAATGGTTTCCATTCAATGTTATCTACAATATATCATTGGATTTATTATTTATTTTATTGGTGTAATCAAGCTATGAGTACTCATGCATTATCCCCATTCCAAAATGTTTCAGCCTATGCAAGGAAATTAAATTTGTTAAAGTTTTGTGCTAGTTAGAGGGTTAAGATAGAAGAAAAACATGACCGTAGACTTCAAAATTGTGAATGTTTGAATGTGATATTTTCATAGTCCATAAAAAAATATGGGTAAGAAGTTACCCAATGGAACCTTTGAAAATGGGGGCTAGGATGCTTTTGTATGACTTAGGACCTAGAGCACATCCACTTTCCAGTTATTCCATTCAAGGATAACCCTAGAGATCTCAATGCAAAGGAGAAAGAGATCTTGCAATACGATTGTCCTAGGGGATGATTGTAAACTAATGGGGGGTTCACCACCAAGTTTAGACTTACAAAGAAAAATGTGATGTAAGATGTAACACTAAACACTAATATGATGCTATGACATACAAAGTGACTTTGAAAAGTATGTAAAACAAAACATAAGGTTACAAGATGAAATGTGTGCACCTAGGAATCTAAAGATGACTGGAAGGAGGTTTGAAAAGCTAGAAATTCTATCTCTAATGTTGAGTGGGACTCATTCACCAAGCTGGGTGAATCAATCCAAAATATGGGTTTCTGTGCAGGAACAAGAATCTGAAAAATGGGTATCTAGATCTGCAAAAATATGAATTTTGACCTAAACTGGGACTCATTCACTAGAAGTGGAAAATCAATCCAATTATCGATTTCTAAAACTTCAGGATCTGAATCTATTCTTCAAGGCTTACTCTATGCTTCCCAACTAATTTCTAGATCTGAATATCTGTAAATCAACTTGTAGGTGTTCTCCAATGTTCTCCAATGCTTGATGACAACCTTGACAACTATAGGCACTTTGAAAAATTTCTCCAATCTTTCTCTTCAATGTGTCTTCAACCTAGATCTACAAAATACACCAAAAGAGAGGGAAAAATGTTGTTTTGTTAGTGGATAGGGGTTTGCCTTGGTCAAACCCTATTTTGGTAATCAAACTTGAAATAGAATGAAATAGGAATGGAAAAGGATGAATGAACAAAATATGATGTTGCAACTCACCAAACCCTATCAATAAGATGTTGCAAAGATGTGCGAGATGGCTCTAATGGATGTAGATCTTGACTCTCTTGAAGGTGATAAATCTTTTTAGTAACATAAATAGTACTCCCCACCTTGGAGGAATAAAGAACAAGGATAGGGTTCCTATTTCACACTTGCTATACTCAAGGAAACCTTAGATATCTCAACTTCGAGTGTGGAATGGAGGAAGAGATCTGATAGAAGGGTATCCTAGGGTATGATTAGAGATTAATTAGGGGTTCACCACCAAGATAGGGCTTGGAAAAAATGTATGAAATGCAAGATCTAATGGCAAAACCTAGTGATGAATGAAACTTAAATGAATGACCTAGAAATGCATATAAATCAGAATAGAAAGTTGTAAAATCAAAAGTGTGCATCTAGAAACTTGTAGACTTGAATGAAGACTAGAAATTCTACAAATCCTAAAATTTTTTCCTATTAGGAATCATTCACCAATTTGGGTGAATCGGTCCTAGATTTGGGTTTTTGTACAGGAGCATGTTTCTAGAAAATGGGTATCCAAATATGCAAAAATCTCAAAATTTACCGAAACTGGGACTCATTCACCAGAAGTGATGAATCAATCCAATTAGGGTTTTCTGAAACTTGAAGGTCTAAATCTAGTCTTCAATGTATGTTGTTCATGTTCCTCTCGATTTTTGGATCTGAAACTACCAATTTTGGACCTATAGGTGACTATTTGTGAAGATGACAACCTTGCAATTGGGGAGACAACTCAAAAAACTTCCTTCAAACTTGTAACCTAATCTTCAATGATCCTTCAATCTCCAAGACACCTAGATCTACAATTACACATGTAAAGAGGAGAAAAACTTGTTAATTTTTTGGGAATAGGGCTTTTCCTTAGTCAAACCCTTTGTAGGTAATTAAACCAAATGATGAGATAATGAAATGAAGACATGAAACATGAATCAAAGGGCATGAATCATAGACAATGATACCTTGAATGATGCCTTGTAAATGATGTCTTGTAAATATGCAACTCAACATGAAATGGCCATGAAGGATATAGATCTTGATCTTGACAAAAGGAGTAGAACAATGCTTGATCTTGGATCTTCAATCATACATCACAACGCTAGATCAATAGTATGCTTGATGCTTGATATGCTTGAAATGACAATGGATCTTGGATTGCTACAACAATTGATGAAGAATTTTTCCCTTGAATGCCTTCGAAATGATCTTGAATGCTCTCTAGATGATCTTGTGAAGTCTTGGAATGCTTGACTTGATAACATGTAGACCTTATGAAATAATGAATTGAAGGCTGATTTATATAGGAAATCCATCTAATATCCCATGTATTAGATCCCAAAGGCTGATATATATTAAATTTAAACTTAAAACCCAATATTTTATGCTCAAAACCTTGAAAAAAGGCCAAATGGGACTCATTCACCAAGCTGGTCGAATGGGTCCCACCTAGATGGGACTCATTTCCCAAAGTGGTGAATGGGTCCCACAAAGCCTATTTTGATTGCTAAAGTATTGGGGAGTGTGTGAATTAATCTTATATGTTGATATTGTTAGGTTTTTGATTGAAATAAGCCTTGGGATGTATAATATAGGGTCTTAGGGGCCTATTAATGATGATATTAAGGTCACAAATGCAAGAGAACCCAAAATTCAATGTGAAAGTATAAATACATATACTTTACATAATTAAATTAAGGAAAAATTGGATCTATTTAGCTTATAAGGGCCCTAAATCCCATGTGAATGTGTAAAAAACATTACGACATTAGATTAGGTCCATTTTATTTACAAGTCTCATAAATTTAATGTGATGGTGTAAATAAAAACACTTTACAACACTAAATTAAGGAAAAGTTAGGTTTATTTCGCTAAGAATGGCCCAAAACCTAATGTGGATGTGTAAAACTCATAGTAACACTAGATCAAGGTGATATCAAGTTCAATTTATCATTAATTATTCCTGAATTAAGCAAGGCATACTTTGTTTGTTACCACATTTAGCCCCCACTTTAGTGAGAGGATGAACTTGCTTCCGACTCACACTAAAGTAGACATTCAAGAGGGGTCCAAGTGTATTGATGTGGATGGTCTAGTATAACAAAGATTAAGGAGATGGTCAAGACCTCAAAGTCCAAGATCCTACATCAAACCAACATGACCATAAAAGGACACACACAAGGTACATGATTTGTAGCAAAACAAGATACACAAACATACAATGCCAAAGACATAAAGAAGAAAGAAAAGAATAAGATGGGTGGATCCATCTTTGAAAAAAAATGTGCTCTCTCTAGGGCCATGAAACTTTAGGTTGTTTATTGGGTGAGTATCCATAATATGCTCATTCTAGGGCCATGAAACTTTAGGTCATCTGTGGGTTGAGTATCTAAAAGGGTGAGACACATGACCGATATGTGCTAGCACACACATGTGAGTGGCTAAGGGAAAGTCATGCCTTGATTGAGATTCCCACTCAAACCATACCAAAAGTTATACCTCATGATAACTTTGATAAGGCGCCACACAAAAATGAACTTCAAGCTTCATGAGGCAAGAAAAGCTTCATTTGCTTGGAAAATTGTGTTATGCAAAGTGGCCATATAACAATTGTTGTGAAAGTGTAAGGTATGTTCAAAGGTATTTTGCTTAGTTCATGTAGGGTCTCTTCTTAGGGAACATTATGTCTAATATCTCCAAGAGAGGAAAAGTCAAAGAAATATCATGCTCTCAGAGGATATCAAGCCAATGACACCATCGAGAAAAGGACACATCACAAGAAGAAAGAAAATCAGACCATGAAACATGAGTTTTGATGTATTCCCCCACTTTAAAGTGGTTGCTAACACCATTAATGTGAGAAATTGCTTCAAAGTAGAAGAAGACATGAGAGCTTATTTGGAAAGTACTATGCCAAATCATATGTTTCCAATAAGCTATGTCATGAAAAAGGTAGTATGTCACATGCGATCCAACTTAAGGCATGTCATCCACATCCCAAGCTTGCTCTTATATGTTCATGAAAGTTGGTCAAATAGCCAAAAGAGATAATGAAAAGTGACATACGAGGACAAGGCTACTTAACCCCTTGCCCCCACTTAACTTGTAGGACAAGGATGAGCCAAATAGGATGAAAGTAAGTTTCAATTACAAGAATTAGGTGCTTCAACACAAGGAAGAGCACCATGATCCTTAAGATGTTGAATTTTGTTACTCAAATACTTACATTCATTAGTAGAATGACCATGGACTCTATGATATGTGCAAAATGAACTCTTGTAGTAAAATTTCTTTCATGTTCCTGGGGGTAGGGATATCAAACGATCTTGGAGGAATATCAACAAGATACTTTCTTGATCAATAGTAGAAGATGTTCCTTTATTTGTGCAAGATGTCATAAACACTAAATGATAAGGCTTTAGATGAAAATGGAGATAAGGGAGGAAAACCTAGAAATTTCTTGAAAGAGTATGGTATGTCGGTTTGCTTTGTATCTTAATTATATCCATGTGTAGGAGGGTGATTGTATCCAATACCATAACAATATTTCAATTCATATGAATGGGGTTTATGCTTTTGAGAAGGATTGGTTTCTTCGTGAGAACACAAATCCTTTTTAAAGTTATGCATTGTCCCCTCATGAGGGATGGGAGTTAGATAGCCCCCATCACTATCATGGGGTAATGTTGTTGATGTAGAACCAAGTTGAGCATATGAAACACAAGGTTGTTTTGGTTTAGGTTGTGATATTTCACACTCTCCTATAAAGGAAGGTGTAAAACCCCAATCATCAATATAACTTGTATCTGAAAAGTAATCATTTGTATATGACTCTATATTGAAACGAGGTGTAAAATCTAACGACCCCCAATTATTGTTAAAGAGTCTTGTTGTAGGTGAAGGATTAGCACCAAATTATATAGGCTCAACTTTTGATCTTGGAATGAAAGTATTAGGGGAGTTGGAAGTGTTGTGATCATATGATTCATTTATTTGTTCATCTTCTTCAATTGTGTATATCTCATTGTTATATTCAAATTTTATTGTATAGTGGAGAGTAGATGGGACTCCTTTCATGGCATGAATCCATGGTCTCCCTAGGAGAAGATTGTATGAAAGATGTCTTGGCATGATATGGATAGGGGTAGGCAACACTATAGGTCGGACCTCAATAGGTAATGTGATCATTGCCTCAATAGGTAATGTGATAATTGCTAGTGGTTACCTATTAAAATTTTTGAAGCCATGAATATAAATATCATTAAGTTGAATGAGCATTTTAACCATGCCAATTTTTTCTAGGAGGTCAATTCTACAATCATTAATTTCTACTCCATTGTCTATGAGAGTGTGGCTAACTGGAATTTCATTAATGATCACTTTTATCATCAAGGCTTCATTCTTGTTTTGAGTCTCAAGTGGTGGTAATTTATGTTTAGGGAATTTGATTTCTATCTGTGTGACTTACATGGAATGAAACGAGGATGTTAAATTATTTAGTTTCATATAAGATTGGATCTCCTTCTACTTTACTTGTAATATTTCTTGAAATAGACACTTGTATGTAGGTGATAGTTGAATGAGTTGTCACATAGATATATTAGTGGGAGTCTTTTTAAGGTCTTCAACACTAGGCACAATATGTTGAGGCAATGGTGGTGTTGTGGGAGAAATTTCTGGTCCTCTACATGTTTTACCAACTATGTTATATCTTGGTTTCTACAAAATATTGTTAGATTGAATCTTGGATTTCAAGAATTCTCTTATTTTCTTATGTGATTCACTAATAGGAGGTGACTTAGGAAGTTCACTACTTAAAAGAGATCCAATTTGTGTCTTCGTAACCTCAACACGATTGTGCTTATTTGCATGATCTCTTAGTGAAGAGGAGTCTAATGTCACTTCATCTAAGGAAGCTCCATTACATTTGTCAATGTTCAAATTTTCATGCACCATGATATCCTCCCTAGGAGGAGAGTTTTTAGGAGAACTACAAACTAAATTTTCATGATATTCAAAGGTGGGCTCTTCTAAAATGACTTCATATCAAGTAGGGGAATGATCAATGGTTGAATTGTATTTCTTAATAAGGGTTTCCATAGGTGAAGGGGGACAACTAAGATTCTTATTACTTTCATTGATCAAATTATCTTCTTCACAACTAGGATAAATGCTAGGAGAAGAACAAGTACAATTTTCATGATCATTTATGATTTCATTCCTTTGTTCCCTAATTTATTCCACAATAGGATAGGTAGGGGAAGGATCATAAAGAGGGTTGCTATAGACCTTAAGGATTTTATCATCTAACACCAACATATCCTCATTATTTACAATATCATCCCCTTCCACTAACTCATTCTCATAATGAAGAGGGGAATGGAGATTAGGTTAAGTAATGTTTATAAATGTTTCTATGATTTCATTCTCCTATGCTATAATATCCTCCAATGTAGGAGAGTTTATAGAAGAGATTTCAACAATGTCATGATTCTCAATGTGTGCATCTTCTAACATTGAAATACCTTCATCACATGTAGGAGAGGTATTAGGAGAAGAGCAACTATGACCATCAAGATTGTCTATATTTTCATCTTCTTCTATCACATCATCCCCACAAATAGGAGAGATAAGAGGGGGTGTAGGTTTAAGGCCATTGTCAAAATTTTCACTCTCTTGCACTAAGAGACTCTCATAACTAGGGAGTGCATTGAATGAGTGATTAACATGCTTATTGACTAACTTTTTCTTTACAAAGTTGGAAAAGATCGAAAGTAACATTTTTGAACAATATAATCTATGCAAAATTGAAATACAATGTAAATGCTTAGAATTAAATGTGCAGATACAATTTTTAGATTTCAATCAAGGTGATTTACTAACTACAATAGATGCAATGATTTGAAAATGAAATGTTGTGAATGCAAATTTTTAATTGAGCAATGCATTAAATGGACCAATTTAAGCTAAATTTAGTGAAATGCATGTAACAAAAACTCAACCAACTGAAATAGTTAACCAATGGCAACAAACAAAAGTGTAAAAATGAGTTTTTAAATGTCATTAAAGGAAGTTTCAGATGTGCACTAGGACTGATTCACCCAAAGGGGTGAATGAGTCCCAGTTAGAGTTTTTTTCAAAAAAGTTCAGAAAATTTTAAGTGTTTTTTATGATTTTTAGTTTGTATGATCTATAACCTAAATAAAAATGCAATTTTCAGATATTTTTCAATAATTTAAGATGCAAAAATGTAACCTATATGCACTTTCACTAATGCAAAAATTTGAAACCCTAATGCAAAGTCAATGCAAGCTAGATCTAGGATGATGATGGACTCAAAATCAGTAAAGAAGGTATTCTAAATGCAGGCTCACCAAAATTTAGTAATGGAAATAGTACACTCTCCACCTTGGAGGAATAAAACACAAGGATAGGATTTCTATTTCACACTTGCTACACTTAAGGACACCTTATAGATCTCAAACTCAAGTGTGAAATATCCTTGAAAGAGATCTACTATAAGGGTATCCTAGGCTATGTTTAGAGATTAATGAGGGGTTCACCACCAAGCTAAGGCTTGGAAAAAATGTATGAAATGCAAGATCTAATGACAAAACCTAGTGATGCATGAAAGATAAATGAATGACCTAGAAATACATATAAATCATTACAAAAAGTTGTAAAATAAGATGTGTGCACTTGGAAACTTGTAGAGAATTGAATGGAGACTAGAAATTCTACAAATCTTGAAATTTTGGATTAACGGGACTCATTTTCCAATCTAGGTGAATCAGTCCCAGATCTGGGTTTTTATACAAGAACATGTTTATGGAAAATGGGTATCCAAATCTGCAAAATCTCAAAATTGACCTAAAATAGGACTCATTTTCCATAAGTGCAAAATCAGTCCAATTAGGGTTTTCTAAAAATTGAAGGTCTAAATCTAGTCTTCAATGTCTTCTCTTCTTGTTCCTCTTGATTTTCGGATCTAAAACTTCCAATTTTGGACTTGTAGGTGACTTTTTGTGAAGATGACAACCTTGCAATTGGGGAGACAACTCAAATAGCTTCCTTCAATCTTGTAACCTAATCTTCAATGATCCTTCAAGCTCCAAGACACCTAGATTTGCAATCACACATGTAAAGAGGAGAAAAACTTGTTGATTGTTAGGGAATAGGGGTTTTCCTTGGTCAAATCCCTTGTCAGTAATTAAACCAAATGATGAGATAGTGAAATGAAGGAATGAAACATGAAACAAAGAATATGAATCATGGAAAATGATACCTTGAATGATGCCTTGTAAATGAAATCTTGTAAATTTTTAACTCAAAATTAAATGGCCATGAAGGATGTAGATCTTGATCTTGACAATAGGAGTAGAACAATTCTTGATCTTGGATCTTCAATGATACATCACAACACTAGCTCAATAGCATGTTTGATGATTTATATGCTTGACATGATGATGGATCTTGAATTGTTACAACAATTGATGAAGAATTATGCGCTTGAATGCCTTAAAAATGATCTTGAATGCTCTCTAAATGATCTTGTGAAGTCTTCTAGAATGCTATATTCTTAAATGATTGAATTGATAACATGTAGAACTTATGAAATAATTATTTGAAGGATCATTTATATAGGAAATCTATCTAATATCCTATGTATTAGATTCCAAAGGCTGACATATATGAAATTTGAACTTAAAATCCTATTTTTCTTGCTAAAAACCTTGAAAATAGGCCAAATAGGACTCATTCACCAAGCTAGGTGAATGGGTCCCACCTAGATGGGACTCATTCATCCAAAGTGGTGAATGGGTCTCATAGGGCCTGTTTTGATTGCTAAAGTGTCGGGGAGTGTGTGAATTAAGCTTATATTTTGATATTGTTAGGTTTTTAATTGAAATATGCCTTGGGATGCATAATATAGGGTCTTAGGGGTCTATGAATGATGATATTAAGGTAAAAAATTCAAGAGGGCCAAAAATTCAATGTGAAAGTGTAAATAAATATACTTTACATCATTAAATTAAGGCAAAATTGGGTCTATTTAGCTTAGAAGGGCTCTAAATCCCATGTGAATATGTAAAACACATTACAACACTAGAATAGGTCCATTTGATTTACAAGCCTCCTAAATTTAATGTGAAGGTGTAAATAAATACACTTTACAACACTAAATTAAGGAAAATTTAGGTTTATTTAGCTAAGAAGTGCCCAAAACCTAATGTGGATGTGTAAAAATAATCACAACACTAGATCAAGGTGATATCAAGTCCATTTTATCATTAATTATTCTCAAATTAAGCAAGGAATAATTTTTTCATTACCATAATATTGAATGAAATGCTAGCTTGAATCATGAAACCCTACATCACAATTGTTAGCTCTGAAACAAACATGATGCATGGAATCCTTGACATGATACTTGATGCTTGCATAAAGCTCTAAAATGCTTGATAATATTCCCTTGAATTATCTTGAATGCTCTTGAATGATCTTGTGAGCTCAAACTTGCTATAAGGATGAATACTTGAATGCTTGGGGTGAAAATGAGTGAAAGAAACTTGCATTTATACTTAATTATGCAAGAATTCCCAAAATTACAACACTATAAGCCGAAATCAAATCTAGGAGGATAAAATGCCGCAAATAATTTGAATTAATTTAGGTTTTGGGCCATATGGGACTCATTCATCCAAGGTGGCGAATGAGTCCCAAATCACTAAATTTGGGCCATACAACCTGAAAACACCTGAATTATGACTGGGTATTGATTTGTGTCAGGATTATCCTCAAAAAGATACATTAAATGAGGCTTGTGGATGCAAGATAAGGCCAATTAAAGCATAATAAATCCCAATTATTAATGAAAACCCTATAAAAGTGTGAAAGTGTGTTACAAAACTTTACAACACTTTAGATAAGGAATGATTAATGTTAAAAATAGATTTATTAGGTGCAATTAATTAATAAAACCTCAGAAAGTGTTAAAATGTGTTACAACACTTCACAACACTTTAGAAAGGTACCATTTATCTCCAATAGTTCACAAGGGCCCAAGACCTAATGTGAATGTGTCAAACATATTACAACACTAAATCAAGGCACCAATGAGCCTAGTTTACCAGGAAGGCCCAAACAAGCAAGGGAAAGTAGAAGGGATACTTTTTTCGTTGCCATATTTAGCCCCCACTTTAGTGAGAGGATGAACTTGCTTCAAAGTCCCACTAAAGTAGACCAATACACATTAAGAGGAGTCCAAGTGCACCAATGCTAGTAAGATAGGATGCCAATGATCAAGAGTGGTGATCAAGATCCCATGGAAAACCAACATAGGCACAAAGGAACACACATGAAAATGATATAAAGAGCATCAAAAAAGAACAAGCATGCACTATCAAAGACATAAAGAAAATGGAACAAAATGAAAAAGGGACGGATCAAGCTTCAACAATTTTCCATTAGGATGTGGATCGAGTCTAGCCTATTTGTTCGAAAAATGCATACTCACTCTGAGACAACATAACTTTAGGCTATCTGCGGGGTGAGAAATCCAAGAAGGTGAGACACATATACTCATGATCGGTATGAAATCACAGAAAAACTTGAGTGGCTAAGGGAAATTCATGCCCTCATTTGGTCTCCCATCAAACCATACCAAAGTTATACCTCTTGATAACATTGATAAGGTACCACGCAAAAAAATATTTTTGCTTCATGAGATAAGCAAAACTTCGTATGATTGGAGCTCATGAACTAAAAAATGGATCTACAGGCATGCAAGATGTGTTATGCAAGGTGTCCATATAACTAAAAATCCACATGCAACAATAAGGAACATTCAAGGGAGTCTTTCTTAGTTCATGCGAGATCTTAACTTAGGGAACATTGTGCCTAATGTTTCCAAGAGAGGACCAATCAGAGAATATAAAATTCAAAACTTAGGGGATGTAGTGTGTTGCATCAAGCCACTAAGAGGAATGCAATACTCTAAGATAGATCACGCTCTTGAAGGACATCACACTCAATGCCATACATAAAGCAAAAAACACATCGTATAAAGTAAGAAGATTGCACCATGAAACATGGAAGGAAAAATGAAAAAGAACAATCCCAATGTATGCCCCCACTTTAAAGAAATTTATAAACACCATATTGTGAGAAATTAATTTATAGTAGAAAATGATAAGTGCTAACAATAAAGAGGACATGAGAGCTAACGTGGAAATCCCTATGCTAAGTCATATGTTTCCAAACAAAGCTACATCATTCAAAACAAAAAGAAAGGGGTTTCGCCCAAAATGAAAATCCAAAAACATAAGTGATCTATGGATTTGGGGTTTGTATGTTCTTGCTAAAATATTTTCAGAGAGATCAAAACTATCATAATTCCCCAAATACTAATAGAACTGGAAGAATGACACAAAGTGAGAAAAAGAAAAGAATTTTTTTTCGGGTTGGCATGGAAGAAATATGAATGTCTCAAGGCTTTGCATCATCCCCAAAAGGAAAACAAAAGATAAATGAAAAAGATAAAAGGAAAAGCTTTTGGGTAAACATGGAAGAGACATGAATGTATTGATGCCTTGTGTCATCCCCAAAAGGAAAACACAAGACAAATGATAAAGATTAAAATATTTATGACACAAAGAAGAATGAAGGTACAAATAGAGGAATTCCAAAAAGAGAGAGACATAAAACAAAACATTATAGGGGATCACATTACACACAAGAAATCATAAAAAGAAAAATGAAAAGGAAATAATGCAAAAGACTAGTAAGGCACATGCGAGTGAACCTAGGTAGAGGGGAAAAAAAATGCATTACTAGGACAAGGCTATCGACTTCTTGCCCCCACTGAGTGCAAGACAATAATGAGCCAAGGTAGGTGATGGGAAAGGTCATGTAATGGTGAGAATATAAGATTCTACAACTATTACATGACAAGGGGAAAAATGGTCCTACTTTTTAAAGGGACTATTTGTATAATATCAGGTTCACCAAAATGGAACCTCTAAAAATGGGGGCTAGGATACTTTTGTATGACTTCGGACCTAGAGCACACTCACTTTCTAGTTATTCCATTCAAGTATGACCCTAGAGATCTCAATGTAAAGGAGAAAGAGATCTTGCAATAGGAATATCCTAGAGGCTAATTGTAAACTAACGAGGGGTTCACCACCAATTTTAGAGTTGAAAAGAAAAATTCAATGCAAGATATAATGTAAGATAAAATTCTTAAACCTAGTTGAATGGAGCTCTAAAATGTTGTAAATTTTGAATTTAATGTTGAGTGGGACTTATTTGTCAAGTTGGGCGAATCAGTCCAAAATCTGGGTTTCTATGTAGGAACAAGAATCTAGCAAATGGGTATCTGAATCTATAGAAATATGAATTTTGACCTAAATTGGGACTCATTCAGCAAAAGTGGCGAATCAGTCCAGTTAAGGATTTTTGAAACTTCAAGATTTGGATTTTCTCTTCTTAGTCTACTCAATCTACTTCTTTAGGTTTCTAGATTTGAATCTCTATAAATCAACTTGTAGGTGTTCTCCAATGTTCTCCAATGCTTGATGACAAATTTGACAACTTTCTCCAAATTTTCTCTTCAATGCGTCTTCAATCTAAACCTATAAAACACGCACTAAATAGAGGGAAAAATGTTGTTTTGTTAGTGGATGGGGGTTTTCCTTGGTCAAACCCCATTTTGGTAATCAAAACTTGAAATAGAATGAAATAGGAATGGAGAATGATGAATGAACAAAATATGATGTTGTGATAAAATGAGGGTTGGATTGAATCATTCACTGACTCAATGCTTTGGGTCTCACTTTAGATAACACCTGGTGTTGCTGCCTCCACCAAACCTATAGGTTCCCAAATCAATTAGGTACCCCTGGTCTTTGCTGCCAACCCTACTATCAACATTCCAAAACATGCATAATGTCTTAACCAATCATTTCTTGGTGTTTCTTACCCTTACTTCACTAACTAGCCCATAATCAATTTAAAGACCATTTCAACTTTATCTACTTCTAAAACTTGCTTGGCAGGGTGTGTTCAGCCTTCTATGGCTACAAAATCACCAGGAAAGATCTTTGCATAATTACCACACTTAGGCTTTCTATCACCAACAAAAAAATCACTATTTTTTTTTTTTGGTTTTTGGTAGGGCTCCAAGCTTTGGCCCTTTTAGCCTTCAACACACAAGGAAATTGATTATATTTCCTCTCCCTTTTTGAAACTGAACCCAGCTCCTTTCTAACTCTCAGAATCCTTCTTTTTTTCCAAACTCCATCAGATTCTTCGGGTTTGGAACCCTCTCTGTTGCACACAAACATAACTAAGCTTTATTCCAATAATGAGGGTTTAGGTTTCTTGGTTTGTATAGCTTTCTCCAATCTTAATTTCACTGGTAAAAATTCTGACTACACTCCTACGCCTACTCCAAGACTTCATGCATTCTCCAACCATCTTAACTTGTAACATAAAGAACACCCCTGCCACGCAAAGTCAAGTTTCTGCTGTCTTTTCTGAGCCGAGCTTTTTAGCTCGCCTAGGGACAACTTTTCAACAAAGAAACAACACTTCCATTCACTCCTATGACTAACCTATATACATGTAAGGGGTTTAGCCTTGTTTCCCATGTAGCCATGTTTCTTGGTGCTGCAGAAATAGACTAAACCACCATTTTAAGGTAGATTTACCAGTCAACAAAAAATGAGAGAATAAAGCACAATATAAACAAGAACAGGAAGAAACGTAGAAAGAGTTGCTAAGATGCCACTAAGAATGATTCTAAAAGAGTCTTTTCATCACATCAAACTAACTAAATACTCTGTTAAATCATTAAACTTGCTGTTACGCAGTCAAGTCAGAAAAATAGATTTTTTTTTAACACATGAAAACTCTATTTTCTTTTTTTTTTATTTCCAGAAAACTGCTCACACAAAAGAACTTCCATCCAAAAACATCCAACCACCTCAAAAATGGTCGAGGCTTTCTTTTCCAACCCGAAAAATCAGTTAGGTTTTTCATATCGGGCTTAAAAGTAGAGAAAAGATGTGTGTTCGAAAACACACTGTGTTTTGTAGAAAGGCCCAAAAATCATAGGAATCAACCCCCCCAAAGATTCATAGCTTATTCAAATTAAACTAAAGCACGAAAAAGGTCCCCTTACACCTTATCAATGGTGTTTTAAACCATGAAAAAACAAAACAAAAATATTAAAAACAATACATCAAAGTTTGTGCTTGCACTCAAGTAGGTGCTCCTGCACGATTCTCCCCCTCTCAGCATGAAGATCAAGGAACTTGAGGTGTCAGCAGTGATGGATCAATTCCGTGTTTCTTGAAATTTTCTTCTTCAACCCAGGTAGCCTCAGACTCAGGTTTTCCTTTCCACTTGACAAGGTGTTCCATATATGCCTTGTGTCTCGTTGCTTTCTTCACCCTGGACTCCAAGAACTTCTCTGCCTAAGCTTTCTCTTGACTTGGAAGGGGTATATTACTGATATCTTTAAAAATTTCTTGACTATTATGAACTTCATCATTGACTGTACCCTTGTACATGATCAGATCAACAACATTGAATACTGGAGATATGCCCAAATCCGATGGAAGTTCCACCTTGTATGCATTCTTTCCATACTTAGCTATCACCTTGCATGGTCCTACCCGCTTCATTTGCAACTTGGTGGACATCCCCTTCTGCAATCTAGATTTTTTGAGGTGAACCATCACATAATCACCCACTTGAAACTGCACATCTCTCCTTGACTCATCAACTTTGTCCTTCAACTTTTGTGTTGCTGCTGTGATTGTCCTCTTAACCTACTCATGAATCTCCTTCATGGTTTGAGTGAAGTATTCTGCATGTCCACTCCTATTCTCCATTGTTCCAAGGTCTCTGAGCTCACAAATTCCCCTTGGGTGCATCCCATACACAACTTCAAATGGGCTTTTTCCTGTAGTCCTGTTCACACTATCATTATATGCATATTCAACTTGGGAAATCACCATATCCCAGGTCTGTCCATATTCCTTTTTCAAGCACCTCAATAGGTTACCTAACACTCTGTTAACCACCTCAATTTGACCATCAGTCTGAGGATGGTAAGCTAATCCAAATGACAAAATAGTTCCCAATCTGCTCCATAGTGTTTTCTAGAAATGACTCATGAATTTCACATCCCTGTCAAAAACAATACTCAATGGTAATCCATGGATTCTCACAACTTCCCTAAAAAAGAGATGGGAAATATAGCTTGCACCATGTGTAGTCTTGCAAGGAATAAAGTGACTCATCTTACTAAATCTGTCCACAACTACAAAAACACTGTCAAAACCAGATTTAGTCTTGGGTCAAAACCAGATTTAGTCTTGGGAAGACCCACCAAAAAATCCATGCTCACACACTCCCATGGTTTGTTCAGAATAGGAAAGGGCTGATATAACCCAACATTGCTAGCTCCCCCTTTGGCTCTCATGCAAACAACACACTATTCAACATACTTTCTGACATCTCGTGCTAACTTAGGCCAATAGTAAAACCTTTGTACCAGCTCTAAAGTTTTGTTAATACCAAAATTCCCACTAAGACTGCCATTGTGTTTTTCTTGGATCAGATTTTCTCTCATTGATCCTCTTGGGACACATAACAGATTGCCCTTGAATAACAAACCATTTTGCAATGTATACTTAGCATATTGACTGTGAAAATGATTTGCAAAGTCTGAACATACCTTATAGGCTTCGAAAAAGTCTTCATCATCACCATAGAGATCCTTAAAACTTTCCAATACAATGCTTTTCATTTGTATCTCTTGGACTGTCAACATCCTCCTGCTTAATGCATCTGCCACTTTGTTTTGCTGTCCCTTCTTGTGCTTAATGGTAAATGTGAAAGCTTGAATTTACTCCATCCATTTCAAGTGTCTATTTCTTAACTTCTCTTGGGTATTGATGTAACTGAGTGCCTAGTTATCTGTTAAAACCACAAACTCTTTGGGTAGCAAATAATGCCTCCATTTCCTAAGGGACTGCACTAAAGCATAAAGTTCCAGATCATAGGTGGAGTATTTTTGCTTGGCTTCATTAAGTTTTTCACTAAAGAAGGCTACAGGCCTACCTTCTTGACTAAGGACTCCTCCTACTGCTACTCCACTTGCATCACACTCAACTATAAACAATTTATCAAAACTAGGCAATAACAAGATAGGTTGTGTTGCCACTTCTTTTTTCAACTTTTCAAACCCTTTATCAGCTTCTAAAGTCCACTTAAACTTTGTTTTCTGACCGCCCTTGATTTTATCTATCACTGGTGCACATATACCACTAAAATTCCTTATAAACTTCCTATAAAACTGAGCCAGACCATGAAAACTTCATACCTCAGTTGCTGTGGTTGGTGTAGGCAAGTTTAGGATAGCTTCTATCTTACTTGGATCCATCTTCAGCGTTCCTTGCGATACCACAAAGCCTAGATACACAAGCTCTTTTTTGAAGAACTCACACTTCTCAAGGTTGATTGCAAACTATTCTTCTTGCAACCTTTTGAGAACCATCTCTACATGCTTCAAATGTTCTTTTGTTGTCTTACTAAAAATCAATATGTCATCCAAGTAGACTACCACAAAAATCCCTGTAAAATTTTTAGGCACCTCATTCATTAGTCTCATGAACATGATAGGGGCATTCGAGAGGCCAAATGGCATCACTTTCCACTCATACAAACCATCATTCATCTTAAAAGCTATCTTCCATTCATCACCCTCCTTAATTCTGATTTGGTGATACCCGCTCTTAAGATCTAGCTTGGTGTAGAATTTTGCACCTCCAAGGCAATCCAATAAATCTTCAATCCTAGGTATTGGAAATATATACCTAATTGTGATTCTATTAATTGCTCTAGAATCAGTACAAAGTCTCCATTTACCTCCTTTTTTTGTTGCCAAAACAACTGGGACTGCACATGGACTAATACTCTTTTGAATCAGACCTTGATTCAACAACTCTTCCACTTGTCTTGCCACCTCTTGGTTCTACTCAGGGGTCAGTTTATATGCTGCTTTTTTAGGCAATGATGCTCCAGGTATGAAGTTAATTTGATGACTTATTTCTCTCTTGGGTGGTAGAGTTGATGGTGTTCCATCACTCACAATGCTCTTGTATTTTTCTAGCAGCCTTTGAACTGTTTCAGGTATGACTGTCTTCTCAGCCTTTTCTCCCTCTTTGGATTGCATTAGGACCACATAACCTTCATTCCCTTGGTGTAGATCCTTGATGAACTCTTTACCACTACTCAACATGATATTAGGAACCTTGGACTGCCCTTCATCTTCCTCAATCAACGATTGCAGCTTGAATGTTTTTCCATCCTTCATGAACTCAATGGTGTTCTCCTTTCCATGATAAACAAAACCTCTATCATATTGCCATGGCCTGCCAAGAAGAAGATGACATGCATCCATGGGTAGCACATCACAAATCAACTTGTCTTTGTAGCCTCCTATTGAAAATTCCACTGTAACCTGCTCATTCACTAAGACACTTTGCCCTTTATTCAGCCATGTGACTTTGTAGAGATTGGCATGAGGTACCTTTTGCAATTTTAACTTAGTTACTGCCTCCTCAGAGATGATATTGTCCGTAGAACCATAATCCACAATAACCTTGCATACCTTTCCCAATATCTTGCACCTTGCTGTAAACAAAGCTCTCCTTTGCTTGGGTTCTTCCTTGACCGGTTGTCTGATCAGCACTCTATTAAACATCAGATTTTCACCTACTTCTAATTCTATATGACTGATCTTAGGTGTCTTTACACTCACGGTGTCCTCTTGTGCATAAGCTACTCTTTTCTCATTGCTAGATGAAGCTTTCTCCGAGCATCTATAAGCTGGATGACCTAGCTGATTGCAGTTATAACATTTCATGGTGGCAAAGTAAGAGTTACCTCTGCCTACTCCCCTACCTCTGTTTGAACCCCCTTGAGGTCCTCTTCCTCTATTAAATCCTCCTCTTGATGAGGTTTCACCTCCATGCTCAGTAAGCTTGGATTCTCCTTGGCTTCTTTGGTCACCACCTCTTCCTTGGTAACCTCCATGCTGTCCTCTTTGATCTTTATCTTTTCCTCTACCCTTAGAGGACTAATCATACTTCCTTTTTTTCCTCTCTTCAATCTTGATAGCTAGCTGATAACATTGGTGGACTGTCTTGGGGCTGAGCAAAGCCATCTCTTCCTATATATTCCACTTCAATCCGTTTAGGTATCTAGCCAATTTTAGGCTCTCATCTTCTGCCACATTTGATCTCAAACAAAGCTTCTGAAACTCTTCTGTGTAGTTGTTTACATCTTGGTATTTTTGTCTTAAACTCTGCCTCTTCTTGTGGAGCTGAATTTCATAATCATCTGGCATATAGGCTTCTTTCACTTTAGCAACCATTCCTTTCCAGGTTGATATGGGCTGCTTACCTTGTTTCTCCCTTTCAGTCTAGATAAACTTCCACCAAGTTAACGCTAATCCTCTCAACCTTGATTTTACAACCTTCACCTTCTGTGCTTCGGTAACTCCATCACATTCAAAGTGATTCTCCATTCCATCTATCCAGTCCAAGGCCAGATCGAGATCCATCTTTCCATGGAATAGTGGTACACCCTCAAGTCCTTTTCCACTTAGGGCTTTTAATGCCTTCAAGAAAGGCTCCTCCTCCAAGATAGGGTAAGGTTCAGGGACTTTGTCCTCCTCTGCAACCTCTTCTTCTTTTGGCACCTTTCCTTCCAGTTTCACCTTGTTCAGTGCTACTTCAAGCTATTCTATTCTTTCCTTTAAAGATTTGTTATCCTCTTCTTGCTCTTCAACCATCTTGGCTAATTGTGCATTTGTCACCATCTTGGGCGGTTCACTTGATTCAACTTCCTCTGACATATAAGCTACTGCTTCCCAAATCTTTCACTGCTCTGATACCAATCTGATAAAATGAGGGTTCGATTGAATCATTCACTGACTCAATGCTCTGGGTTTCACTTTAGATAACCCCTGGTGTTGCTGCCTCCACCAAACCTATAGGTTCCCAAATCAATTAGGTACCCCTAGTCTTTGCTTCCAACCCTACTATCGACATTCCAAAACATGCATAATGTCTTAACCAATCATTTCTTAGTGCTTCTTACCCTCACTTCACTAACTAGCCCTTAATCAATTTAAAGACCATTTCAACTTCATCTACTTCTAAAAATTGCTTGGCAAGGTGTGTTCAGCCTTCTATGGCTACAAAATCATTAGGAAAGATCTTTGCATAATTACCACACTCAGGCTTTCTATCACCAGCAAAAAAATCATTATTTTTTGTTTTTGTTTTTGGCAGGGCTCAAAGCTTTGGCCCTTTTAGCCTTCAACACACAAGGAAATTGATTATATTTCCTCTCCCTTTTTGGAACTGAACCCAACTCCCTTCTAACTCTCATAATCCTTCTTTTTTTCCAAACTCCATCAGATTCTTTAGGTTTGGAACCCTCTCTGCTACACACAAACATAACTAAGCTTTATTCCAATAATGAGGGTTTAGGTTTCCTGGTTTGTATAGCTTTCTCCAATCTTAATTTCACTGGTAAAAAATTATGACTACACTCCTACGCCTACTCCAAGACTTCATGCATTCGCCAACCATCTTAACTTGTAACATAAAGAACACCCCTACCACACAAAGTCAAGTTTCTGCTGTCTTTTCCAAGCTGGGCTTTTTAGCTCACCTAGGGACAACTTTTCAACAAAGAAACAAAAATTCCATTCACTCCTATGACTAACCTATATACATGCAATGAGTTTAGCCTTGTTTCCCATGCAGCCATGTTTCTTGGTGTGGCAGAAACAGACTAAACCACCATTTTAAGGTAGATTTACCAGTCAACAGAAAATGAGAGAATAAAGCACAATATAAATAAGAATAGGAAGAAACGTAGAAAGAGTTGCTAAGATGCCACTAAGAATGATTCTAAAAGAGTCTTTTCATCACATAAAACTAACTAAATACTCTGTTAAATCATTAAACTTGCTGTTACGTAGTCAAGTCAGAAAAATAGATTTTTTTTAACACATGAAAACTCTGTTTTCTTTTTTTTTATTTCCAGAAAACTGCTCACACAAAAGAACTTCCATCCAAAAACATCCAACCACCTCAAAAATGGTCGAGGCTTTCTTTTCCAACCTGAAAAATCAGTTAGGTTTTTCATATCGGGCTTAAAAGTAGAGAAAAGATGTGTGTTCGAAAACACACTGTGTTTTTCAGACAGACCCAAAAATCATAGGAATCAACCCCCCCAAAGATTCCTAGCTTATTCAAATTAAACTAAAGCATGAAAAAGGTCCCCTTACACCTTATCAATGGTGTTTTAGACCATGAAAAAACAAAACAAAAAGATTAAAAACAATACATCAAAGTTTGTGCTTGCACTCAAGTAGGTGCTCCTGCACCATGTTGCAACTCACTAAACCCTATCAATAAGATGCTACAATCATTTGTGAAATGGATCCAATGGATTTAGATCTTGAATCTTGCTTGAAGGTGATAGATCTTGAATGAAATTCTAGGTTGAATCATAAAACCCTATGTCACAATTGTTAGCTCAAAAACAACATGATGCATGAAGTCCTTGACATGATGCTTGTTGATTGAAGAATGCTCTAAAATTATTCATAATCAGCTCTTGAAGAATCTTGAATGCTCTTGTAAACAATTGAATTCTCTTGTGAACTCAAAATTTCTATTAGGAATGCTTTCACAAAAGTCTTAGGTTAAAATGAGTGAAAGAACCTTGTTTTTAAACTTAATTATGTAAGAATTCCTAAAATTACAACACTACAAGTTGCCATCAGATCTAGGAGGATAAAATACTACCAAAAATTTGAATTTATTTTTATTTTGGGCCACATGGGACTCATTCACCCAAGGTGGAAAATGAGTCCCATTATGCATAATTTATGGCACCATTTTAAAAAAATGCTTAGAAAGGTGTGAAACTAGGTTTAGGACCCAAAAACCTAGGTGGGACTCATTCGACCAATGTGGAAAATGAGTCCCATATCACTAAATCTGGGTCATTCAAGCTTAAAACACCTAAATTATGATTGGGTATTGATTTATGTTGGGATTATTCTCAAAAAGATGCATTAAATGAGGCTTCTGGATGCAAAATAAGGCCAATTAAAGCATAAAGAAGTCCAATTATTAATGACAACCCTAGAAAAGTGTTAAAGTGTGTACAACACTTTACAACACTCCAAATAAGGGACTAATAAGTTCGTTTAGTTCGCAAGGGCTCAAGACCTAATTCCAACATTAAATCATGGTCATGTTAGGGGGGACCTTTTTCTATCATTACAGAAATATTTCTTGTTTACTTGGAAAATTTAGTTTTCAATTTTCCTTATTCTAAAAAAGTTTCTGATTTTGTGTATTAGGGGTAAATACCCAATACATATGATGTTTAATTTTAAACAATGCATCTTAAATTCAATTAATATAATAATTAATTTACTTTTAATAATATTATTTTTATCACATCCTAATGACCTACAAGAATTCAAACTCATTAGTAATACCCAATATTACCTAAAATCAAACCACAATTTAAACTATCTACAAAATACATAAACCATACCTAGCAAATAATATTTCTTATTTATGGATTTAATCAAAATTTCATGATAACATAAATAAAACTTAACATTATTAAAATTACTTATTACTAGTCAAATTTATTATTCAATCACTAAAGTTAACTAGGTTTATTTTTAGTACATGATTGATATCATCCTTAACCCTCCTTGAAATGAAATTGATATCACATTTTCATAAATAAATTGTGTAAATTCATGTCATTTTTTAAACCATGGATTGTATTCATAACTACAAAATTCATATTACTCTTAAGGTGTCAACATCCACATATCATAACAATCTCAAGTATATATATCTCAATATTTGTGAAGACATTTAAAACAATAAATCACAAAGGATTCTTGATTATCTCATTTTATCAAAGACATAAAGAAAATAACTCTAAGGTATTTAACTTCTACACAAAAAAATCTAATATAAATTTCTCTTATAAATTGTAGGAGAATAGCTTAATCCAAAATTTTGATAATTGAAAATTAGGAAAATCTATCAAATTGAGATGCAAATCACCTCTATCCAACTAGAAGAAAGGATTAAGCTCATGATTTCTTTGACAAAGGGATCAATAGATGATATTTTAGTGTTAGATAGATTATAATTATTAGATGTATTGAGTTCAATATCTAAGTCCCAAATACAAAAGAATGGAGTAAAGTGTATACAAAATTTAGTTCATATACAAAACACCTAAAATATCATCTCTTGGAATGCAATAATAATAGGTTATGCTAAAAAATCTTATCTAAAGCTTAGCAAGTGTAAAACATATATCAATAACTTTACTAAAATCCTTCCTACTAATGAGAGTATGGAATTTTAGAATAGGGAAACGCCATCCATCAAAGCATAATGGGAGCTAAAACAAGGAACATAAAAAAATTCTAAGGTGTGATTTGATGAAAGGTGTTGCAATTGTTATAGTCTAGGTATTTTGGATGAAATATTTCCACTATAAAATAAATACGTATGTTTGTGTGGTGAGGACATATGATGTAGGAGAATATGAAAGTTGTATATATAGAAAAGATTTGATATAGAGTATTATTTTCCATCACCATAAAAAAATTGACAAAAATGTATGCAAAAATATGGAAACATAGACAAGGCACACAAACTTTTGACATAATGTCTCCAAGAAATGTGATGTCATAGATGAAAATGACTGCAAGATGTGCACAAAATGGATTTTTTGAAAAGGCTTTAGACAATTTGAAGCACAAGAATAATTTGTAGGTGAAAAGGTAAATCCAATAGTCTACAAGGCTATCCTTCTTTCATGTGTTGAAATAGGAATCTTGGAAAAAAATGGATATCCTTAAACAATGAATAAATAGTTGTATTTCTTAGGCAAGTTAAAAGGAGTTGTTAAGGTTTGTAACAAGGCATTAATATATTGATGGATGGATATATAAAATTATTCTCTTAGAGCATTAGAAAATTAAAATTATGGTTACTTAAGATAATGCAAACAGAGGCTTTTAGACCAAATTCAAGAGTAAAAAAGTTCCTCACATCTAGAAAATTCAATTGCTTCTTTCAATTTGGACAGTACAAAAAAAAAGAATTCTTGATCCTCACAAGAACAAGTGAACAATAATTGCAACATTATATTTCTTATTTTGATATCTATAGTGATGAGGATAATGCATTGAGTTTGAACATAAATCATAAAAATAACAAGGGAAGTTGATGGAAAAAGGAACAAGAAGCTCGTAGTGATGCCATTAAATTTTGGTACTTGTGGATGGCCATTTTAAGAATTAAAAAATATAGTTGGAGCATGAAAAGTGATGAAAGATCAACAAAATAATAGTGAAGCTAAATGTCCCAACTTCCTAATCATGAATTATAGATAAGCCTCATGAGAGATTCTTCAATCAAGAAATCACCACCCTTGATGTAGTATTTCTAATGTAGAATGCAAAAATATAGTTTGTAAAATAATTCAATAATTGTAATCGTTCGAAGCATTAAATTGTAAGAGAAAAATAGTAGGATTATCCTCTAGTCACTCCTAAAGATATAGGATGCTATTAAAACATTGACAACAAAGTCCTATAATGTAGCATGAGTATGCTTTGTGTAACGCCCGTCGTGCAAACCCCAAAGGACAAAAAATTGCACACATTTTTTTTTTTTGAATAATACAATGTAAACATGTAATGGAACATTAAAAAATATTCACATTTCACATTAACATCATAACGTCAAGTCCTCTGGGGCACGCAAGGTCACATCGCATAAACAATACATAACGAAAGATTACACATAAGCTAAAAACTTAACTAATTTAACATCCATCATAACCATTACAATATCCATTTTCAAAAGATAACATATGTATAACCATAAGCATAAGTATAATTTACATCACATGATACAATCATAATAAATATCCTAAATGAATGGTTACAAAGGTGCATAAATAACACATCATCATTTAATACATTACATTTTCTCAATAAATGAAATACAATAAAATCTCCCATACATGTGGGATAAATACATAGTACAAATAATGTCTGAATTAAAAAATGAATAACTGGTACAAGCTCCAACTAAAGAATGCTGAGAAGAATGAATGTTGATGGGGAACCCAACGGGTGCATATCACGTTCTACTCGACCACGTGGGTTATAAATAACCCACATCCTATGTGCAAAGGTGACCAGGAAATAACCATGACCATGAATGCCATAAAACAACTCCAATAAAGGACAACATAGTACAATAATTCCAAATACATCATCAAGGATTACAAAGGACATAAATGACAACATCCATGAGTCTACATAATAAACATAAGCCATAGATTTCATCACAAACAAACCAAGGAAATAACCACTAACTAAGTAACCAACAAAACAATCATAGAACATTTCCAAATGAATCTAAAACAATAATCAAAACACAATTCCAAAGGCAACCAAGAAACAAGGCATAAGGGCATCTAGTGGAGAGTGTCATCACATAGCCTACATGGGTTATCCTGGCCCTTCCTCCAACATGAGGTGCCAACCCCCATCTATGGTTATCCTGGCCCTTCCTCCTACTTGAGGTGCCGGCCCCATAGGGATGCAGAGCTGTTAACCTCTCATGAGGATGAGGTTATGACTTTTTTGACCACAAACTTCTCAATCTACCATTAGTCTGTGATAACCCTAATGCATAGATGAGGTATCCAAGATTATCTTATGTGTTTTAACTACCCATCCCCCTAAGTTCTATTATTAGGTTTTCACTTGTTAATCTACTCTTATGTGGGTTATCTTGAGCCCTTCCTCCTTTTGAGGCACTGACACCCACGAAGAGCCACTCTCCCTGAGATCCCAAAACATAACAAAATCAAGCAAGGGTTGTACCATAATGAAAAAAGCATATATCTCAACCAAAGACATGCGAGGCATTACCCATCTTGCTCTAACACATAATCAAAATCTCAACAAACTTGTACAACCCAAGTCCAAAATAATAATACTAATATCTTGCAACATCAAGAGCACATAAAATGAGGATAAACATCCAACAATAAAAACATGGCTCTGGAACACTAAGGTTTACAACAACCATAATTGGGTTTCTAAACCAAATTGGGTTCCCACATCGATAACACTAAAACAATAAAATATAATAAAGGGAAACAATCAAGTCAATTTACTAGATTGCACAATTTAAATTTAATTCATTCACAATTAACCAATGAGATTAATTTCCCAAATTAATAACCATCACAGCTATAAAATCAAAATTTTAAAATATAAAATAATAACATTATTTTTTATTATATATATATTAATATATTCAGATTAATATATATATATATATTTATATTAACACATATTAATATAAATATAAATATATATTTATATTAACACATTAATATAAATATAAAAATATATATATATATTTATATATATTTATATATATTAATATAATTATAAATATATATATTTATATTATATATAAAAAAAACAAAAAATAAAATAAAAAACAAACACAATTCGCAGTCTTGCCGTACGCGGACTACGCACGATAGTCTTGCGGCTACTGTACGTAGCAATCCATATGGACTACTATGAACAACAACCCACATGGACTGTTGTGTATAGCCCGTGTGACCCACGGGGGAAGGCGTGGATACGGCCCAACCGTTTGCACCTGCCCCAATAAAACTTTAAATTTTTTATAATTTTTTTTTAAAAAAACAAAACCTCCATAATAATAATAAAAATGCCAACATTGGCACAATTCAGCTCAGAAGTCAAAAATATTGACACCATTTCATTTAACTGTAATAGAAATTATAAATATATATATATTTATATAATGTATGTATATATATACATATTTCTCAAAACCAACTTCTTTGGGAAAACTGATTATGAAACAGATGTATGCATATTATATATATATATATATATGAGTGTATAATCAAAATTTATTTGTTTCAAAGGAAATGCAATGTTTTCATTTAGATCAAATCATAGACAAATTGGGCATTTTCATAAGAAGAATATTGTTCTCAGTTATTTTTTTTTTAAAAGAATTTTCTAAAACCTCATATAGTTTCTTTTCTCATAAAAATCATATTTATCTATTTTTATTTTTCTTTGAATGAGAAAATTGAAGAAACAAGATAAATGGAACCTGGAGTCCTGTGCTATTGAAAATTTGATGAAGCTTTGCTTGATCCCAATTGCGTTTTCGAAGAGCTCTCGTTCCTTCTTCATAATTTCTCCACTTGATTTCCTTGTTCAAATTTCTAATCTAATACTTAATCTAGAATAACCTCTCTTTCAAAACAATGAAAGCTAAAAAACATTCTACAGAAAATAATCAGAGAGAGTCCAAATCTAAAACTCGATAATTTGTGTAACTTTAGTAAATTTTCCCGTGAATCCAAAAATCTCACAAAGTTGCTATTAAATAAAAATATATCTCTTCTCTTTTCGAAAGCTCTAAAAATCCAAATTAAAAGAAGTTTTCTAATTTAAATTCCAGCTTTACAACCAACACTCAACACTCATTCGTCCTTTTTATCTTTTCTTTTCTTTTATTGATTTTTTTCCCATTTAACAATACTTGCTATTTTAATTTTGATTTTGCAAGCTTTACTTTCAATTCACACAATTTAATTTATTTCATAATTATCCTCAACATGCTAATTTAATTAAATTAACAAAATACTAATTTAAATATTTTAATTTACACTTTTAAATAAATCACATGACTTTTGAAATAATTTTTTTATATTTTAATACAAATTATTCCAACACTATTATAAACATTTATTAACATCATTTAATTAAATAAATCACAACATACAAAACACCAACGTAAAATAAATAAGAACAATACACTCACACAAACCACTATAATAAATTGAAAAAATAACAAAGGTTAACGACACACAATACCACTAGACAAGACAATTTGACAAACATGGGACGGGGTGACTTCCTTGTCATCTCTATTTCAACTTCATGCCCATTGGGTTAAATTGATGCTCACCCTGTCCTGCCAAAGTAGGTGGAATTGAGACTCTATACCTACAATTCTTGTATACAAACAAGGTTGTGTACATGTATATATATATACTCAAATCATCACATTGTGAAACAGAATTGCAGCATAGCAGGGCACTTGCGAACGAGTGGTGCTACACTATCCTCTCATCAAACTAGACTAACAATTAAAATATCAAATATGAAATAACATTTCTAAACTAACTGATCATATCATAACATGATTACTAATCCACTACATCATAATATACTACTAAAATCAAATTAACATCATCAAACCAATGTAACCATAATGTTGTATGATAATATCAATGTCATCAATTGAAGTAACATAATCACCAAATAGTTTAAACTACCCAATCCACCAAACCAACCAATAAATAGTACCATCATAGTCTCAAAGTGTCAAAAAGAAGCATAGAAAGATAACAAGTCCAACCAGTAACATGAGGGGTATTACATCCTCCCCCCTATGAATCCAGCTTACTCTTGGAAGCCAATAAACAAGGGTAGGATTCTCTGATATGGGAGGCATCCTACCATGTCGCTGAAGTCTCATCATTGGGATCCCACTAGACTCACACCTACTCAATATCCTTTCCTCTGAGAGTGAGTCTCCTGTGCTACAACATGACCATGGGCTCTAGAGCTCATTGCCTGTCCTCGACTTGTAGAGAATTCCAATCGAGTATGTGAGTAACATCATGAAAATATAGTCTAAGGACTGAAACATGAAAAACATCGTGAATCCGCTACAGACTGGGTGGTAAGGCCAAGTGGTAGGAAACAAGACCAATACGTTGTAACACCTCAAACGACCCTACAAAGCAGGGCACACGCTTAGAACCCTTTCCATAATGAAGAGGGCTCTTCTGAGGACGAACTCGAAGAAACACTCGATCTCCAACTGCAAACTTTTGATCAACTCTATGTGCATCAACATACTTCTTCTGCCTGTCTTGAGCTGCTACAAGATGCTCTCGGATGTGAGTTACCTATTGCTCCATGTCTCGAAGCATTTCAGGTCCAAGAAGAACTCGGTCCTCTAATCAATCACAAATCAAAGGGGTATGACAAGGATGACTGTAGAAAGCCTGAAATGGAGTCATGCTGATTGAACTATGATAACCATTGTTATAGGAAAACTTGACCAAACGTAGATAATCTTCCCAACGAGACTGTTGGTCCATGATGTACATGCGAAGCATATCCTCGAGCACCTGATTGACTCTCTCAATCTGACCATCAGTCTCAAGATGGTAGGCGGAACTAAAATTCAACTTAGTCCCTAAGGACCACTGCAAATATGTCCATAACGCGGATGTGAATACCAGATCTTTGTCAAGAATAATTTCGTGCGGTATCCCATGCAATCAAACAATGTCTTCCATGAACACCCTAGCCACCACAAAAGTAGTATAGGAAGATCGGATAGGAGAGAAATGGGCTACCTTGGTCAACCTGTCAATAGTGACCATGATAGCGTCATGTTGCCTAGAAGACATAGGCAAGCCAACAATGAAATCCATAGAGATATTGTCCCACTTCCACTCTAGAACAAGATGAGGTTGTAACAAACCTGTTGGATGATGATGCTCAGCCTTAATCCTTTGACATTCTAGACACCTAGCCATAAAATCAGCAATGTCGCTCTTCAATCCTACCTAAAAATATAGTGAGCGTAGATCTGCATACATTTTCTTAACTCCAGGATGTGCTGAATAAGGATCCCGATGGGCTTCTGTCAAGATTAGGGTGTGAAAACCCTCTGTATTAGGTACATACATTCGGCTTTCATAGCGCAAAACACCATCTGAGTCCAAAGATTAACTAGCAAATTTACCTTCCAACGCTCTGCTCAACTCAATCTTCAATTTCACTGCTTGATACCAATTATATGAAGAAAGAGCTGCAAGGATCTAACTCCTCAAATCAACCTCAAGAGCCACAACAAAAATCTCATGCTTGTGTCGACTCAATGCATCTACCACCACATTCTCTTTTCCCTATATATATTTTACTTCAAAATCATATTCACACAAGAATTCCATCCACCTTCTCTGTCGTGCATTCAGGTTTGGTTGCGTGAAGATGTATTGCATACTACAATGATCTATATGCAACTCAAACTGATGCCCTAGGAGAAAGTGTCACCACCTTACCAAGGCATGCACAACTGCGGCCAACTCCAAATCATGTGTGGGGTAGTTTAGTTCATGATCCTTAAGTTTCCATGATTCTTAAGCAATCACTTGCCCCTCTTGCATCAACATGGCCCCTAAGCCTTCCATAGAAGCATTTGTACAAACAACAAAGTCACATGTCGGATCCGGTACTGCTAAGATTGGAGAACTAGTCAGCTTTTCCTTAAGAGTTTGGAATGCTAACTGACATTGATCAAACCAAAGAAACTTCTTTCCCTTCCTCTGGAGAGAGGTGATAAGATGTGCCATCCTTGAAAGACTTGGATGAATAGTTGATAATAGCCTGCAAGTGCCATGAAACTATGAATTTCTAAGACATTTATGGGTGCGACCCAATCCACAATGGCCTGAATCTTTGTAGGATCAATTGAAATTCCCTCACCTGAAATCACATGGCCCAAACATTGACCTTCAGTCTTATAAAAGTAACACTTTTCCAAGTAGACAAACAACTGATTGTCCCTTAAGCATTGTAACACCTGTTTTAGATGCTCCTCATGTTCTTCCATAGACCTAGAATAGATCAGAATGTTATCGAGAAACACCAGGATGAATCTATCGAAGTACTTTCGAAACACTCCATTCATTAAGCTCATGAAGATTGAAGGTGCATTTGTTAACACAAACGACATCACAGTGAACTTGTAATGTCCGTATCAAGTACAAAATGTTGTTTTTTGAATATCTACATCCTTAATCTACAACTGATGATATCCTGATTTGAGATCAATCTTAGAAAATACCTTTTCCCCTTTTATCTGATTGAAAAGATCGTCAATTTTGGGCAAGGGATATTAGTTCTTCACCATTACTTTGTTCAACTGCCTGTAATAAATACACAAGTGAAGAGAACCATCCTTCTTCTTTACGAATATCACAAATGCTCCCCAAGGGGAAAAACTTGGGTGGATAAATCCCTTATCCAACAACTCTTCTAACTGCAGACAAAGTTCCTGAAGTTCCTGCGTTGTTATCCGAAATGGAGCTCGAGATATTGGCTCAACTCCAAATACCAGATCAATTCTGAAATCTATATCTTGCTTTGGTGGCATACTAGGTATCTCATCCAAAAACACATAAGAAAACTCCATAAGGAGAGGGTAATCATCCAATGACACCCCTCGACTCTCCTCTGACTCCAGATCACTCATAGATGCAACAAAAAGTTGACAACCCTATCAGAAGTACCTTTTAAGTTGCATGGCAGAGATCATTCACAATGAAATGGGCCTTTGAATACCCACGATATCCACCTCCTTTCCGGAGTCATCAATGCACTGCACTGCTTTACGACGACAATCTATCATAGCACGGTGTGCACTTAACCAATCCATGCCCAAGATGACATCATATGAGCCCAGTGGTAGGATTCTGAGGTCCACTTTAGTTGTCAATGCTCCTATACTCAAACTAAAACCCTGCACAAGGTTCTCTACAACAAGCTTTGACCCTAAGGCCAATTCAACTTGCCATTTAACGTCTTGACTAGTTGCCACCAGTCTACATCGCTCAACTACTAAAGGAGATATAAAAGAATCAAATGCACTAGAATCAAAGAGTATAGAAATGCTAGTGTTATGCAACACACCTAATGTCTCAACGACGACGCTCTGGTGGTCTGCCTGTCGATTATCTACTGTAGAAAAGACACAATGAGATCTTCCTACATCGCCTACTATCAGCTCTGATCGAACTGGCCTTTGATTAAATTTTGAGGTGCTCTTCTGAGGACACAATCTAGCAATATTCCCTTGCTGCCCACATGAGTAGCATCCATTACCCCTGCCAAATCCTTTGCCCCCTGATGGAGCATTTGACTGCTAAAAGCTTCCTCAACTCGGTGCTAATTGAAAAATAGGTGCAGGCTGCACAAAATGCTCCTAATGAGCTCAGTTCTTGTTCTGATCCTTATGAAACTGAGAATTTCCACCCTAATGAGATTGAAAGTTCTTATTCTTTAGCTGCAACTTTTGTTGATGCTACTGACCCCCTTTAGAGGGTGGATACCTATTCCTAGAAGATCCTATAGCCTGTGACTGATCTCCATGAGTGCTAAAATTGGGCGTAGGTGCACTACCAATCTGTACTCCAATATGACCACCCAAGGCCATGGCCAAATTTTCCTCTACCAAATGAGCCTTCTCAACTACAATTTCCATCGTCTTCAGTTCAAATATTTGCACACCACTAGTAATTCGAGAATTTAAGCCTCGAACAAAATGTTGCACGAAAATCCCTTCATCATGGCTGATCCCCATATACTATTTCAATTCATAGAAGCGCTGCTCATACTGTTCCATGGACATCAACAACTGCTTGAGATCATGAAACTCATCGGCCCTGCATTGCCTCCAATGATTTGAAAGGAAGTGAGCCCTGAACCTGTCCAGAAATAATTCCCATGTGACCATGCTGATATCCAGATGTAACTTTTGTTCTTCCAGCTGCCACCAAGTAGATGCGAAACCTCGCAGATGCATAACTGCGCATCGAGCTTTAGTATTCCTACCATAGGGGTGCATCGCAAAGAAACGATCCAAATCAATTAACCACATTTCCTCTTCCAAACCTCCTCTAGAACCATTGAATGTAGGTGGTTGAGCTCTCATCAAATCTCTCATATGGCCTACTATCACTGCATCCTGATCTGCAGTTTTTTCTCTTCACCTTGGCAACCTTTCCCTTTCTCTCTCAACCCACTGCTCCTCCTTTGGCATGGATCCCAACTGATCAAGAATCTCTCCAAGAATGTACTGCAATTGACCGTCTAATCTAGGTTGTTTCGGGTTCTGACCACCTGATGGATTTCTGTGAAGACTTTGTTGTTCCTCATGCTCAGAACCATGGGAACTAGGAACTGAGGGACTTTTCCGGTTTACTCTCCGACCATCACCACAACCTCTTCCTCAGCCACGTCCTCTACCTCAAGGCATATTTTTGTGCAACAAGATAAATGTACAATTGAGCTCAAGAGTCAAATATAAAGGTTACCTAATGGACTTAACTACCTAGAGACCCCTAAGTTTGCAAACCATGGCTCTGATACCAAGTTGTAATGCCCATCGTGCAAACCCCAAAGGACAAAACATTGCACACATTTTTTTTTTGGTTGAATAATACAATGTAAACATGTAATGAAACATTAAAAAATATCCACATTTCACATTAACATCATAATGTCAAGTCCTCTGGGGCATGCAAGGTAACATCACATAAAAAATACATAAGGAAAGATTACACATAAGCTAAAAACTTAACTAATCTAACATCCATCATAACCATTACAATATCCATTTTCAAAAGATAACATATGTATAACCATATGCATAAGTATAATTTACATCACATGATACAATCATAATAAATCTCCTAAATGAATGGTTACAAAGGTGCATAAATAATACATCATCGTTTAATATATTTCATTTTCTCAATGAATGAAATAAAATAAAATCTCCCATACATGTGGGATAAATACATAGTACAAAGAATGTTTGAATTACAAAATGAATAACTGGTACAAGCTCCAACTGAAGAATGCTGAGAAGAACGAATGTTGATGGGGAATGCAACAGGTGTGGAGCACATTCCACTCGACCACATGGGTTATAAATAACCCAACCCTCGTGCTCAGAGGTGACAAGGAGGTAACCACAAACATGAATTCCATAAAAAAACTCTAATAAAGGACAACATAGTAGAATAATTCGAAATACATCATCAACCTTGGATTACAAAGGAAATAAATGACAACATCCATGAGTCAACATAATAAACATAAGCTATAGATCTCATCACAAACAAACCAAGGAAATAACCACTAAGTAACCAAGGAAACAATCATAGAACATTTCCAAATGAATCTGAAACAACAATCAAAACACAATTGCAGAGGCAACCAAGAAACAAGGCATAAGGGCATCTAGTGGAGAGTGTCATCGCATAGCCTACATGGGTTATCTTGGCCCCTCCTCCTACTTGAGGCACCAACCCCATAGGGTGACTCATGCAAAGCCGTTAACCTCTCATGAGGATGAGGTTACAACTTTTTTGACCACGACCTTCTCAGTCTACCATTAGTCTGCGATAGCCCTAATGCATAGACGAGGTATCCAAGATTATCTTATGTGTTTTTACTACCCATCCCCCTAAGTTCTATTATTAGGTTTTCACTTGTTAATCTACTCTTACGTGGGTTATCCTAAGCCCTTCCTCCTTTTGAGGCGCCGACCCCCATGAAGAGCCACTCTCCCTGAGAACCCCAAACATAACAAAATCAAGCAAGGGTTGTACCATAAGGAACAAAGCATATATGTCAAACAAAGACATGAGAGGCATTACCCATCTCACTATAACACATAATCAAAATCTCAACAAACTTGTACGACCCTTCCAAAATAATAATACTAATATCTTGCAACATCAAGAGCACATAAAATGAGGATAAACATCTAAGAATAAAAACACGCCTCTGGAACAATAAGGTTTACAACAACCATAATTGGGTTTCTAAACCAAACTGGGTTCCCACATCGATAACACTAAAACAATAAAATACAATAAAGGGAAATAATCAAATCAATTTACTAGATTGTACAATTTAAATTTAATTCATTCACAATTAACCAATGAGATTAATTTCCCAAATTAATAACCATTACAGCTATAAAATCAAAATTTCAAAATATAAAATAATATAATGCTTTTTTTTATTATATATATATATATTAATATATTCAGATTAATATATATATAATAAAAATTAATAATTATAATAAAAAAATATATGTGTTTATATATATATATTTATATTAACACATATTAATATATATATTAATATATATTAATATATATATATTAATATATATTAATATATATATATTAATATATATTAATATATATATATTAATATATATTAATATAATTATAAATATATATATTTATATTATATATATAAAAAAAAAACAAAAAACAAAAAAAAAAACAAGCACAATTCGCAGTCCTGCCGTACGTGGACTGTGCATGGCAGTCCTGTGGCTACTATACATAGTAGTCCATATGGACAGCTGCACATAGCAGTCTATATAGACTGTTGTGTACAACCCATGGAGCCCATAGGGGAAGGTGTGGGTACGACCCAGCGGTCCCCACCTACCCCAATAAAACTTTATTTTTATTTTTTAAAACAAAAGCTCCACAATAATAAAAAAAATGCCGACATTGGCACGATTTGGCTTAGGAGTCAAAAATATTGACACCATTTCATTTAACTGTAATAAAAATTATAAACATATGTATATTTATATATATATATATGTATTTACATAATGTATATATATATATTTCTCAAAACCAACTTATGTAGGATAATTTATTATCAAACAAATGTATGTATATTATATATATAAATATATATATACTCTAAAGGTATATATATAAGAGTGTATAATCAAAATTTATTTGTTTCAGAGGAAATGCAATGTTTTCATTCATATCAAATCATAGACAGATTGGGCATCTTCATAAGAAGAATATTGTTCTCAATTTTTTTTTTTTTTTAAAGAATTTTCTAAAACCTCATATAGTTTCTTTTCTCATAGAAATCATATTTATCTATTTTTATTTTTCTTTGAATGAGAAAATTGATGAAACAAGATAAATGGAACCTGGAGTCCTGTGCTGGTGAAAATTTGATGAAGCTTTGCTTGATCCCAATTTCCTTTTCAAAGAGCTCTCGTTCCTTCTTCAAAATTTCTCCACTTGATTTCCTTGTTCAAATTTCTAATCTAATACTTAATTGAGAATAACCTCTCTTTGAAAACAATGAAAGCTAAATAATGTTCTACAGAAAAGAGCCAGAGAGAGTCCAAATCTCAAACTCGATAATTTGTGTAACTTCAGTAAATTTTTCTATGAATCCAAAAATCTCAGAAATTTTCTATTAAATAAAAATATATCTCCTCTATTTTTGAAAGCTCTAAAATTCCAAATTAAAAGAAGTTTTCTAATTTAAATTCCAGCTTTACAACCAACACTCAACACTCATTCGTCCTTTTTATCTTTTCTTTTCTTTTATTGATTTTTTTTCCCATTTAACAATACTTTCTGTTTTAATTTTGATTTTGCAAGCTTTACTTTCAATTCACACAATTTAATTTATTTCATAATTATCCTCAACATGCTAATTTAAATAAATTAAAAAAATACTAATTTAAATATTTTAATTTACACTTGTAAATAAATCACATGACTTTTGAAATAATTTTTTTATATTTTAATACAAATTATTCCAACACTATTATAAACATTTATTAACATTTTTTAATTAAATAATTCACAACATACAAAAAACTAACGTAAAATAAATATGAGTAGTACACTCACACAAACCACTATAATAAATTGCAAAAATAACAAAGGTTAATGATGCACAATACCACTAGACAAGACAATTTGACAAACATGGGATGGGGTGACTTCCTTGTTGTCTTTGTTTCAACTTCATGCCCGTTGGGTTAAATTGATGCTCACCCTGTCCTGCTAAAGCAGGTCAAATCGAGACTCTATACCTGCAATTCCTACATACAAACAAGGTCGTGTACATGTATATATATATATATATATATATATATAATCAAATCATCAAATTGTAAAAAGGAATTGCAGCATAGTAGGGCACTCGTGAATGAGTGGTGCTACACTGTCCTCTCACCAAACTATACTAACAATTACAATATGAAATATGAAATAACATTTCTAAACTAACTGATCACATCATAACATGATTACTAATCCACTACATCATAATATACTACTGAAATCAAATTAACATCATCAAACCAATGTAACCATAATGTCGTATCATAATATCAATGTCATCAATTGAAGTAGCATAATCACCAAACAGTCTAAACTAACCAATCCACCAAACCAACCAATAAATAGTACCATCACAGTCTCAAAGTGTGAAACAAAAGCATAGAAGGATAACAAGTCTAACTAGCAATATGAGGGATATTACACTTTGCAATTCCAATAGAAACCAAGCATATTTTACTATTCTTGATCAAGTATATTAATATTAGAAAGAAATAGATATCACCAAATTGGATTTAGTCAAGCTGAATTAGATAACACAATTTTGTATTTAATATGCACATTGCCAAACAAGAGAAGTAAATTACTTTGTAGAGAGAAAAAACTATAATTATGCTTTGTGGGTATATAAGTTATAAAATTAAATAAGAAACTTACAAGTAAATATAGTGAGCAATTGTAAAGGAAAATTCCACAACCTTTTCCCATTCTCCTTTCTCTATCACTTGTTAATACCATAGTAACAAGACTTAGACTCAACTCAGACTCAACTAGGGTGAATCAACTTGTGACTCGGGACTCGGTGCTCGAACTAGGCATAGACTCAGCACATACTCGACAAAATGAATAAAGTTGAAAAAAACCTAGAAATTTAGATATTTTTTAAGGATTTAAATTCTTCTTCAAGCACCCTTTATTGAATAAACCTTAAAGACATAATAACATCATTAAATAGAAGTAGATTTGATCACATACACAAGTATACGATGATCACATAAGTATAAAGTACACAAATTGTAGTAGAGTTGTTGAAGGAAATAACATACTTAGATATAAAATATAGTCAAATGTATACAAAACTCATGTAATATGAAATCCATGACATCAAATGTTCCATATAAATATGAAATATCAAAAAAATAGCCACAAGTCTATGGCTTAGTGGAGCCATCATACTTCCTATGAAGGCTTCTAAGGGTCCTCAATGATGTAGCAGCTGCAACCATAGTCTCTACCTATGTCTGCATGCCACTCTCACCAACAACAATTGTGTCTCCTTGTGCTCTAGCCTCCTCCTCAACCATGGCTACAATGTCAGCCTCTCTCTCTGCCTGGTCCACCCAATCAAGGTCCTCATCACTAAAGACTGCATCTATAGCCTCAATGATCCACTCAGACTATGGATCAACCTTCTCTAGCCTAATCAGGGTGGAGTCATGGTAAAAAATATTCCTATATCTAAAGTTAAGGTTGTAATGAACATACACCAAATAATTCATCCTCTCCACTGACAATCTATTATGCTTCTTCGAGTGTATGTACTCAAACATACTCCAATTACGCTCACAACCAGATGAACTGCATGGCTAACTCAATATACGAATGAATTTTTTTTGAAGGTTCAGTGTATTAGAACCAAAAATATCCCACCAACTATCTAAAATGAGAAAAAAAAAACAAAATCAATCTCATTTCCAACTTTAATTTTCAAGTTTCAAGTTTCAAGTTCAACATTTAATAATAAATTATAATATAAAAACTAAAAAGATGGAAATTATGCCTTTAAATATATTTTTACCTGGTAGTAATGTCGCCCTACTCTCTTTCCACAAATTACATGCAAAGAAGTCTTTGTTTGCCTTACCGAAGGCATCTATCTCATGCACTATCTATGTAGTAATAGTAGGCAACATATGCTCTATTATTGAGTAGAGCCCACTAAGAATCTGTCTATCTGCACGTAGATCACAGCTGAATTGGAAGACTAGATTGAGGAAACATGCGGCTACATGGATGGACCTATGAATTTTCTGGTGCCATCTTTGATCAATTATCTTCCAAATGGGACAATACTTCTCCTCAAATCCACCATAGACGGATCTAATGGCCTCTTTGGCCCTATCCATTCCCTCATATATGTATCCCATTGTGGGCTTCTCCCCATCAACAACTCATAGGAGAACTACCAAGGGCTTGATAAAATGCAAAGTGAAAACATTATGAAACATTAACTTAAGTAAGTGTGAACAAAAATAAACAAATAAAAGTAAAATATGAATAAAAATTAAAAGTAAAATATAATGAAGAATTAAATTTTACCTTCACAATCTCCTCGGCTAGTGTCTAAAACCCCAGCTCATAAAAAATGCAATCATCCACAACAATCCATATAGTGCTTGTAGCATAGGATGAGGAAGACCACTCCTCACCAACAAACATGTGCCTTAAAGCTACCCTTGACTGAATCAAGGATTGCAATGTGATAAAATTTGTTGCAAACCTAGTGATGCTAGGACAAGCCAACTCCTATTACCTCATAAGGTTAAGCACCCATGTGTGATTTTATACAAAATTTCAAATGTTTTTGTGGAATCCACACATGTTTTGATCCATGGGAGCTTCCCAAGATTCTCCAATATGAGGTCAATGCAATGGGTGGCACATGGAGTCCATAATATAGTAGGGTGCCTCTGCATCAATAATCTACCAGCAACAACATAATTTTTTGCATTATTTGTCACCACTTGAACTACATTCTCTTCTCCCACCTCAACTATCACCTCCTCTATAACCTCACAAAGCTATGCAATTTTTTTGATTTGGGCGGAAGCATCAATGGATTTGATGAAGACGGTGTCACCTGAAAAAAGAAGCAAAACCAATTATTCAATAAATTTAAAAACATAAATCAACCATATTAAATTATTAATCACTAAATCAAATTCAAATTTAAAATTATTCAATGCATAGAGGGAAGTACAATTACGTCCGAAGGAAACTAGAAAATTAAGGAGAGTCCTATTTCTCCTATTAGTCCAACCATCAGTCATGATGGTGCAACCCGACCTCCACTACAAGCACTGCTCCTCTAATTATGCTTTTACATCTGCCACCTTTTGAGTGAAAAGTGAGCCCTTTAATTCATCTTCATTAGGGGCTTTGAACCCCGCCCCACATATGGTTATGGAATCAAAAATGTTTTTTCCAAAAAGGAGACCTAAAAAATGTCATAAATAAATTAATAAGTTACTTAGATAAGTATTGTAAAACAAAAAGTTTTAAGTTTTTAACTTTAAATTTGAATTCGATAATGAGATACATCTAGATTCTAGATTCTAAAATTTAAATATAAATTTTAAAATAATTAAATGAAAAAGAATTACCTGGCTACATGGAAGGGAATGGTGCAATAGTACCTGAAGTCTGTAATTTTTTTCTTCACTGCATCATGTACGTCCTTGTTCCAACCCATGCTCTCAAGTGATGGTTGGGAACTAGGAGTAGTGCATGGTACAAAATATGAGTCCAACCTAGATTTACAAACTCCAGGGCCAATGCTAAGGCTCCCACTATGACTAGAAGTAGTAGCGCCAACAACACTAGGAGTAGTACTAGTAGTAGTATGCATAGCTGGTGCAGTAGCAGAAGCACTAGCACAAGCACTAGCACTAGGACAGTATGGAGGCATGGAAGAAATATCTCTAGAAACACTAAATCCCTGTAGTTGTCCAACACTCACCAAATCCTCCCTCTGCCTCTTTTTCATTTATTTTTTTAATTCAAATGTTTCTAATTACACCTACACTTCACAAACAACCTTAGGAGGTGCTTTACTGCAGCCCACTAAATCATGGATGGGTATGTGTGTAATATGATATTTCAATTTGTTTATTACTCCATGATATATATTTTTGCAATATTTACATTTTTCCTATCCTTTTTTCATTTTGGTAAATATTTCAGCAGGGAGTTTGACTTTGAGACATTGTGAAAGTATGGTATGATTTGCAAATGAAAGTGGCTACAATAACAAGTAGGGTTTCTAAAATTATTTAAGTTGGAACTTGCAAGTAGGGTTTGTAAAAAAAAACTGAAATCTCAAAAAAATAATGATTTTACAAATTACAATGAATTATTTGTTAAAAAAACACAAAAAACCCAATTAAAATAAAACTTACTTCTTAAATCGAGCTTGGAATGCAATGAAAACTCCTCCCAATCATTGGTAATGATATCTCAATGCACCTCCTTACTGGTATAAAGCTTCCCAAATGATATCTCAACCTAGATTTGTCTTCAATAGCTTGCAGGTTGCCCTACAATGATCTCTTCTTTTTCTTCGTAGCTCTCTTTTCTTCTACTATTTTTCCAAATGAATTAAATGAGGTTGCTTTTAGGGTTGGGGAGATAATATAAGTAAAAAAAAACAACTTAAAACTTTAATTTTATGTTTTTTTTGGTCTTTTTAGACTTTTCTATGCTGACCACGTCCAGGGCTCAAGACTCTCCTAGACACGACGCATCCGGTCCAGACATGGCATGACTCAACTGCATCAAATTCTGGGTTCCTAGGACTCGGCCAAGGGTTCTCAACTCGAGACTCGCCAAGTCCTGGCGAGTCTGGGCAAGTCCCATTACACTAGTTAATATTGAGGAATAGATAGGGCCACCCATATGCATATTTTCCCTAAGGAACTTCAACAATGCCACTTGTTCTCCATGGTATTTAATAAGATTTCTTCAATGTCCCTCCAAAACAATAATACACCTCGTGATATCCCCTCTTTTTCATGGGTTTTTGATGACTCCATAATAATAAGATTCTAATACATCTTGGTAGTTTTCTTTCCCTACATTCCCACTACAATTGACTCTTTTATCCATTTATTTAGTGGTACCATCATGGAGTTTTTTAACAATTAAAACTAGAAATCATACCTTGTTGTGCAGTGGGTACGCTGAAGAGGTGCAAAATGTCAATTAAGGAGAGTTTTGGTCTTTTTTTCATACATTTTTGTAGTGCATGAGATCAATTGGTAGGAAATTTAGTAAATTGTTTGTGCAAAAAATATCTCAATGGAGAAGTGATAGCTTCAAATCAACTATGCATCCACTTGGATCCAAACAAGACTAAGACAAAACATCTAAATTAGGAAGATAATTAGACTCCATTACCAATAAGCTCATGTTGTGGGTGGAGAGGGAGAGAGAGAGAGAGGGAGAGAAAGTGATAGAAAGAGGGAGGGATAGAGGGGGGAAGATCAAGAGTGAGAGATGCAAGTATATAGAGATAGATAGGAAGATGGAGAAGAAGGAGAGGGATATGGAGATATAGAGATACAAAGGAAAATAGATATACATATAGAGGTAGGAATAGGGAGAAGGAGAGATAGATGAATGGATAGAGAGGAGGAGACATGTCTAGATATAGAGGGGGAGATAAGAAGATAGAGCAAGAGAGGAAGAGAGCGACAAATAGATATAGAGATAGAGATAGACCTAAAGGGAGAGATAAATATAAAGAGAGATAGGGAAATAGACAGGTAGAGATAGATATATATAAAGGAAGAGGGAGAAGGAAATAGAGATATAGAGGAAGAGGGAGAGGGAGAAATAGAGAGAGAGAGAGATATAGATGGTGAGATATAGTTATAGAGAAATATATAAGGAGATATAGAGACAGGGGAGAGGGAGACAAAGATAAAAAAATAGAGATGGATAGAGGGAGAGAAATAGGGTGAGATAGAGGGAGAGATAGATATATATGATAAGAGAAATAGAGAGATAGAGATATATGGGAAGAGAAAGGGAGAGAGGTACACATAAAGAGATAGAAACAAGTAATAGAGAGAGGTAGAAAGATATAGAGAATGGGATGAGAGATAGAGAGATATAGATAGAGATATTAAGGGAGAAATAGTAGGTGTGCATGTGAGAGAGTGATAAAGATATATAAATAGAGATATGGATTGAGAAAAAAGGAGTGTGTGTGTGTGCGTATGAGAGTGAGAGATATAGAGAAGGAGATAGATATGGAGAGTGAATGATATGGAGAGAGGGAGAGAGAGGGGGAGATATGGATAGAAAGAGGGTGAAACAAAGATTAAAATAGTGAGAATGATAAAGGGATAAGATAGAGAGATGTAGGGAGAGGTAAGGAGATAGAGACATGGAGATACATAGAGCAGAAGATAGAGGTAGAGATGGAGATGGAGATGAACATAGTGCATATATTTCACATATTTTGTCTACACATTTCCTAGTGAATGTGGCTACTAGAGGGAACTGTAATATGCTCCAAAAAAGGTATCTATGGATAAGTGATCCACTTAGAAGGATCCAAACATGACTGAAACAAAAAATTTGAATCAAGAAGATAATCAAGATCCATTACAAACAGGCTCATTCTATGTTTACAATAGGGAGAGAGGGACAAAGAGGGAGTGGTAGGGAAACAAAGAGAGAGATAGAGGGGGACAAGCAAGAGAAAGAGAGGGGTACGGAGATAGATATATAGAGGAATGTAGAGATAGAGATGGAGAGGAACATTTATTTGTTAAAATAATTTTTTTTCTTGAACCCCATTATTCATTAAGTAGTAGAAATAGATTAATAAGTGTAAGGATTTATTGCACGATGAAGTGACACTCAATGCTCTTTGAAAGGCCAATAATCATCATTTGTATTTAATCACGTTTCTCTATCTTTTTCCATAAAGAGACCTTTTGAAAAATTATCTTGATTGGCACTTTTATATAGTCAGGAGTTGGAGTTATCTTTTCAAGTGGGCTCGGTCAATCTTTTAGACCCTTGAATAATTTATGTCTATCTTTTGGAAAATTAGTTGTATTTAAATAGTGATAATGATAATCTATTTTTATTACATGTATCAAAGTTTGATTTTTTGGTATGATTGATCTTTATTTGACCCTTGAATAATTTTGATGGGTTGGATCATTTACTTGTGATGATTTTGTTTTTGATAAAGGTAAGAGGTTTATATTGATATTATGGAAATATTTACAATTTTTTTCCCCAAAAACCATGGGCTTATGATTTCACTATACTTGTAGGACCAATACATATCATCCTAAGTTGTCTAGACAATTATATAGCAACTAAAAATGCCTAATTTACCCAAACCAAGACCATCAAAACACCAACCCACAACTACCACGACTAAGATGACCAGATAATACCAACCAAAATTGCCTGGACATTGTGAAAAAGAGGGAGAATAATATAGAATTAATTTTGAAACTAACTAGTATCCACCCATACAAGAAAAAAAGGAGCTAACTGCAAACCATGCCCACCTGGGGGACCAAATTACCATAGATTTTGTTGGGTAAAGACCCATAATTCATATCTCCAATTTGAATTCCTCGCCTATGAAATACCAAATCTTAGTTTGAGGAAATCAACAACTGCTTCTACCATCCTACAATGACCAAAGAGAACAACCCCTTGGATGTCAATAGGAATGGATAATATTTAATTGTTTCCCCATAAACTGCCTACATACCTAGATCTCGTGGATGAGGGAAACCAATACCCAAAGATGTTGCCACCAGGGTTTCATCCATCCCAACCAATATATATTTTTTAAATAACTTTAACAATATCACTTTCACCTCTTGTTTCGCCACACCCATATCTAGAAAATTGGAAAAAACCTTGGATGAGATTTAGGAATCCAAGCAATATCCCTCGCCACCCACCAAAAATCCCTTCCCAACTAGAAAATTTACCACAAAAAGGATGAGGAAATTTGTGTGGCAAACAATGCGTTTGAGCCTCAATGTTGTCACTGGGCCAAGAAAGGCCATTTTCCTTTTAGAGCTCAACAATTCCACACAAGTGTCCCTACCATCGCATGCCATTTCACTTACTGAGACATAAATGTTGAACATCACCATGGGGGAAAGAGAGATAGTTGATGTGTTTAAAATTTTCTAATTAATAAGTAGCCTGAGGAAGTGTCAGATTGTCACTATACCAACTATAGATTATATTCCAACATTATGACAAATACTAAAACCACCCACCCAGTGTAAGTCAAGTTGTAATTCACACATGTGACAATCATATCGAATAAAGAAAAATCCCTATGCGCAAAGTTTCATAATGTCCAACAGGTTGAGCTTCCAAATTGTTGTCAATAACCACCATTTCATCCACCATGTCGATGGCCTCACCACACTAGTGCTTAAGGAGAGGCACCCACCCAACCACCTACAAATATATCATCATTCTGCCCCACAAGATTTGTCAACTTCTTTGATCTAGTGTCCAACCACTCCTAGGTTTGAAATATTTTTTGCTTCCTGATTTCCTTCCCTAAGGATGTGATTCATTTAATACCTTTGGAATCCCTTTAGTAGATTTAGTGTACTATTCTCCAGAACAACATCCAATTTCCAATTTATCATTTAACTAGATCTAAGGGTATTGATAATGACAGTGGATTCCCTTTCAACCACTATATTTTCAAGATTCATCTCAACACAAAGTTTGATGCCATGGAGTTCAACTTGTAATTCATCTTCATTGTTGGTGCCAATTGGAAGGGGCATAGAAAATTTTCCTAACACCTTACCTTTCCATTCTCTAATAATGCAACCAACACCCAAACTTCAAGGATACCCACGAGAGGCCCCATAAAAATTTACTTTGAACTGACCACAATCTAGGGTCTACCATTTCATATTCTTCCTTTCTTTTTGAGTTATGTACCCACGTTCATTGATGAATGAAGGAACCTTTAATCCATTCCAATTGATTCTCAGAGTGACATCCCAACTTGTGAAATTTATCTTTTTCCACCCAGGGTCATCTACACTCATATTTTCCACCTCCACAATTGACGCCTTAACCTTATTGAGAAAGGAGTGGAGGGACATCTTGGCATCATGGAAAATTCTTCGATTCCTCTCTTTCTATATTTCCCATATAATAACTAAAGGACATATTCTCCAAAGGAAAGCATACATTGCATTCTTATTAGCAATCGACCATCATTTGAACATGATCAAAATATTCACTAGGGGAGTTGAATACCACTACAACCTAGTGCATAACCAATTCCAACAAATTGATAAGAAAGGACAATGTTGTAAAAAATGGTCCCTAGACTCTTCAACTTGTTTGTAGAGGGTACACTTGGATGGGCCATTGTAGCCTAGTTTCCTAAGTCTATATATGATTAACACCCTGCCTTGTATAGCCGTCCAAACAAAAATGCCTACCTTGGGAAGGAAATTGAAGTGTCAACATAAATCTCGAGGAAGATCTAACTCAACACCTTGAAGGCTTGCCAATTTTTTTTAACCATCATGGGCATTATATTCTCCTGAAGGGGATCCTTGCCATCTTAACTTGTCCTTCCCATTCCTCAAATACACTAGTCTTTCTCTCAAGGATTCTTCGAAAGTGGTTGCCACCTCATTAATAATGCCAAGCATTCTCACATCTTTCCATTGAAAGTCGAGGATGTCATTTGTGGTTGAGCACCTCATGTAGTCCCTTACATGAATCCCCCATGCTTGCACAATGGCTAGCCTTACCTACACAAGATCACCTCTAACAATCAACTTCTGGTAGCCCCTCCAAGAGTCTTCCCAAAATAGAGTTTTTCACCCATCTCTAATCTCCCAAGTGAGATAATTAGTAACAAGGTCTCTACAGTGACAGATGAAATTCCAAATTCTTGAACCTTTGGGAAGGGAATTAGATATAAAAATACTTGTTTCCCCATCCTTCAAATACTTTTCTTTTAGTATTTTTACACATTTTAGATCTTGGTTATCATAAATCTTGTCAACCAACATTTCTTCCAAAGCCTTATTTTTTTCTATCAATTTTTTAAAACCTGTTTCATCCGCCTCCTTAGTTTTGCATATCGTATACCAACTTATCAATGATAATTTTCTTTGATCTGAGTTACCCTACCAAAAGAATTTCTTCATACATTTATTGATTTTTCTATTTGCTTGATTCAATAAAGGCAAGTAGAAGATCATGTAGATGGGAAGGGAAACAATCATGACCTTAAGCATTGTGAGTCTCCCCACCTAGGAGAGCTATTTACCTTTCCACAAAGCCAATAATTTCTCCACATTCGACACCAATGGATACCAAATTTTACCTTGTTGAACCCCAACATCAAGATGCATCCCAAAATATTTGCATGGGTGTTTTCCATTTTGGAATGCAAGTACTCTAAGTATCTGATTCTCAAGAGCCAATTTTTTAAGAAATAAAAATATTTTG
>VDFB02047230.1:371488225-371506226 GCA_007258455.2 Sequoia sempervirens | reverse complement strand
GATATAGAGAGGAGATTTCTACAGTTAGGGCTGGAGGAGACCCCAGAGAAGGGGTGGAGGAGAGAGAGGGAGAGAGAGAGAGAGGAGAGAGAGAGAGTTCTCTTGTTAGGTGGAGGCAACACTGAGAGAGGAAGAGGACCTAGAGGAGAGACGGAGAGAGAGATATACATAGAGGGAGTGAGAGAGATATTCCTAAGAGAGAGATAAAAGGAGTGGAGAGATATAACTAAGAGAGAGAGAGGGAGTGGTAGGGATAGACTTTGGAGAGAAGGGCTGGACCCCAAAGATCAAGCCATAAACCATAAATCCTAATCCCTAAATACTAAACCTTAAACCATAAACCATAAAACTAAAAAAAAGAGAGAGAGATGGGGGGAGGAGAGGAGGTGAGAGAGAAACACAAAGGGAAGGAGGAAGGTTGGGAGATTAAGAGAGAGGGAGTGAGGGAGAGAGGGAGGGAGGGACAAAGAGTGAGAGGGAATGAGGGAGGGAGAGGTAGAGGTGGAGAGAGGTAAAGAGAAGTATATAGGGTAAGAGAGATAGAGAGGGGGAGGAGGGAGGGAGAGAGATAGAAATTAGTAGAGAGGGGAGGAGGGAGGGATAGATGGAGACAAAAGTGTGATAAAGAGAATGAGAGAGAGAGGAGGGAGGGTGAGAGATAGGTAGAGAGGGATAGGTTAGATAGAGAGTAGTAGAGAGGGAAGGTGGTTGGGATGAAGGGAGAGAGAGAGGAGGGAGGGAGAGAGAGGTAGAGAGGGATAAGTTAGATAGAGTGAAGTAGAGAGGAAAGGTGGGTGGGAGGAAAGGAGAGAGAGAGGGGGAAATAGAGAAAATTAGAGAGGGAAGGAGGGAAGGAGGAAAGGAAGGAGGGATGGAGGGAGAGAGAGAGGTTAGATAGATAGAAGTATAAAGGGAAGGAGAGAGTGTGAGAGAGAGGTCAAGAGCATAAAGGATAAAAACAAGTGAGAAGTGAGAGAAAGATGATACAACTTGCTGATTACTGAAATTTGACTAAGTCTAAATTTTTTGAGATCTTCCAAAAACTAGAATTTGCATTATAATTCCTAGAGATCTGAAACCACTCTCAAACATCCTGAAACTATATACATGAAATATAACTTAAAGTATAAAAAATTAAATGCCAACTTACATGAAATATATACATGAAACCATATACATGAAATATATACTAGAAAACATGAGCGCATTATAACATGCTCGCGTTTTGGAAATGTTTTTTTGATTTCAAAAAATGCACATTTTTTGAACTCAAAATGCGTGTGTAGTTTGAAATTTAAACCATAATGTGAGTGTGTTATAACGTGCTTGCATTATGGATTAGTAATGATTGATCCTAGGATCAATCATTACCAAGCCATAACATGAGTGCATTTACTATAATGTGCTCGCATTTTCACTATTTCAGGATGAGAAAAGTAAATTGGCCACAAATTGGCTACCCATCTTCATGCACTTGCCTTTTCAAGAAATAGATTCGAGACCAAGGTTTGGTAAAAATTACTACAGTCCATAATAATCTCAATTTCTCTCTAGTGTGGACTGTGCAGCTTGCTTTCTACATATATTCTAATATAAGAGCTAATACCATCTTGGTTCAACCTTTCCTTTACACACAAAAATTTGCCTAAATTGTTCCCAATTGCTTCCAGGATATTTGATTTCCGAAATTCCAGTGGTAGGTTAGGTAGCTTATATCGATCCTCAAGCCATTTCATTTGATGTGAAGTGGGATTAGAGCCAACCTCCCACCTATGGATATAAAAGCCCCTATCATCCATCAGCCAAATCCCATTGATGATTTCTTCTCTAGGGCATGTGACCACAAAATGACTGTTTGCAATAATTTTAAATTTTAGGTTTTCCCCCCAACACCCTTGCCACCATTAGACCAAGCTATCCTAGTTCAATTTTTTCCCAAGCCATTTAGCTACTAAACCTTGTTCCTTCAACATTTCAATTGAGCGTTTTAGTATATTTGCACTCAAAACCATAGAGGTTTGATTTACCACCTTTGAGCCTTTGAAAAACCTCTTCCAATGCGATTCCCTAGCCTTTCCTAAAGCATTAGAGGGATCCTTTCTACCCACTTCATTGGGAATTTTGTTGGGGGATCTTGGCCATTTTTCCATTTTTTCAGCCAAGCCAATTTTGGTTCCTCCTTTGATGACTGTTCCATTGCCATCCATTTCAATTTCCATTCCCATGATGGAGGCTAGGGGATCATCTTATTTGTTGTCACTATCCTTCCTTAGTTGCATGTTCCTATAGATGCTTGAGAGGCACCTTGTGATTAGCTATTGTAGCCCATAACTAGACCTTCTTCTGATCGCCTTCAAACCCTACTGCAAACTTTTCACTTTTTGTCACTGCCTTTTCCTCCCTTTCATGCACCTCTACCTTTTTTATCCTTTCACATCCCTCTACCATTTTTTCATTTATTCAAAATCATATTTTCCCAATTACTTGTGATAATTTAACTGAATGATAGCTTCTAATTTAGATATATGCCCCCTCATAATATTAGAATCAAACATATAAAAATAGAATTTTAGATATATAAAATAAATTATATTTATCCATATACCATTATTTTTTCCTTGATTAAGCATATCAATTATTTTAACTTAGTTAAAATATTAATTTTAGAAAATAAAAAATTTAAAAATTAAATAACTAAGATCACGGTACAAACTAAAGAGTTTCAAATATTTTATAATGAAGGTAAAATTATGATTTATACTATAAGTTAGATGTTCATCCTTTGTTTCTTTAAAAATAATTATAATTAATTTTTTAAGTAATGATTTTATCTCTTAATCACCCTAGTGAATTCATCAGTTATATCTTGATCCTCTATATGTTGCATAAAATTCCATGGATTTTTTCTCTATATTAAAACTTATGCATTAGCAAAAAAATAAATATTTTTAACTATATTATCCAGTTGAACCATTTATAATTAATATAAATAGAAAGTAGATATAATACCCATAATATATTTATTAGTAATTAAAAATAATACAATTACATTAATTTTAGAAAAAATAAAGAATTAATTCTTAAAAATTAAGCAATTGAAATAATAATACAAATTAAAGAATTTCAAATGCTTTGGAATGAAAGTAAAACTATGATTTATACAAAAATATAGATTTTTATCTTTTGTTTCTTTAAAATTAATTATAACTTAAAAAAGGAATGTAAGCGTATGTAGCTCTTTATCTCCAAAAAGTTTATCTTTCTAAAGAAGAGATTTTATTTCTTGATCCTATGCATGTTCATGCATGAGATTCCATATATTTTATTTTCTTCATATTTATACATTAGCAATAGAAATATTTTTTTTAGCAATACTATCAAGTTAAAAAATTTGTAATCAATCTAAATAGAAAGTAGATAAAATAATTATAATGTTATATTAATTCTTTAAAAATATATAATCACATTAACTTTAGAGGGGATTTTTTTTAAAAATGAACTAAAATAAAATTAGTGATTTCTAATGAAAGAAAGCTATGATTTATACAAAACACTATATGTTTATCATTTCATTCATTAGAAAATAATATAAATTAAAAAGGAATGGAAGAGTATGTAGATATTTGGTTTCTAAAAAATAACTTTTAAAAGTAGTGATATTATCTCTTTGATTCATTAGAAAAAAATATAACTTAAAAATAGGAGAGCATGTAGAGATTTGATTTCTAAAAAAAATAGTTTTTTAAAGTGATATTATCTATTGATATTAGGTATTTTTTCTATATTGCTATAATTGTTGAACTGTTGGATCTTTCTCAATCATCTTACATCCTTCTAACATGTTCTAAACCATCAATCATAGAAGTTAGCTAATCAAGTTCATATAAAGAACACCTTCATTGCAATAAATAAATAAGAAATAAATTTTGAAAGAATCCTAAATATCCTATTGTTTTTTTGCATATAAAATTTAATGTATAAGATAGTCATTGGTGGAATTCAGTTTGAGGTTACTGTTAGTCTCATTGCAAAAGATACAGGCATCCAATGTAAAGGTATCAAGGTGGAAAATATTTGCAATGGGAAATACCAAAAATTCATGGATAAATTATTTTAGGAAGGTGAAAAACCTATTTGTCTATAGAATGACTATGAGCAAGAGAAGCTACTTTCCCCCTATATCCTTGTAAGCATTTACTTAATTCATTATTTCACCATTGAGGAAAGATACATGCAACAATACATGGTTATCATTTTCTGAGCTATTAAATCATGTTCATCATAAGGAGTGGATTAATGTACCCTTTTACACACTTTCATCCCTAGTGTCCTACATTGCAAAAGAAGCCTCACCGTCCCTGTATCAAGGTTTAATTTATGCTCTCTATAAATTTATAGATGATGCTATCCCCCAAATGAACCATACCTCCACTGCTATCCCCATGCATATCAAGCTCCTAGAAAATAATCCACTATTTTAACCTAAAGCACCCCCTTCAAGCTCAAAGTCCAAACCTAAAAAAGGGTTCCCCCCTTCTGTCACATCTCCAAATCCCTTTTCCATATTGCTTACGAAGGCTATTATCCCTCAAAAAAGGATTTCGCCTCTTTCTCTCAAGAATGCAAAAAAGAAGAAGATGGAGCCCTCGGGCTCTATAACTATTGAAGTTGGAGATGACCTAGAGCATTTCCAGAAGGGCTTGGTCTATAGTGGGTTAGGTTGAAGGCAATCTACCAGACTGGATAGTGCAAGCTAAAGGAGTAAAGGAAAATATATTAAAGGGAACTTGAGTTAGTTCTTGAAGATGAGGAGATGGATGAATCAGATGAAGTTTACTACTTGAATTTGAGGATAATAGTCAAGATCACATTGAATTGGAGGAATAAGAGGAAATCAACATTGAGGAGGGGAAGGGAAATAGTGTTTAAGAGGAAATTATTGTTGAAAATAATGAAGAGGATTCTGATGGAATTGAATGGGAAGAATAATTTAATAAAGAAAATATTAATTAGGAGTTAGAGGAAATTGAAAAAGAAGAAGGAATCCACAATGAACCTAAATAAAACATGGAATATAAACCAAAGGAAAGGCCTAGTTTCTCCCTTAATGATGTGCCCAAATGAGAGGGTGATAACATAAGAAACATGGTTTCTACCCTCAAGGAAGTTGTTGGAAATATAATTTCTATTGTGGATAGGATCATTCGACATGCAATTTTCTATACTATGTCTAGTAAGTCCAAGATAAGAAAAATTAAGAGGAACACTAGGAAAGAGAAAGAGGAGATGACTTAAAGGACTTTGGTTAATAACAATGTTAAGGAGAAGGAATAAAAGATAGCTATTGACATGTAAAGGATAAATTGGGATCTCATAAGCTCATATAAAAAGTAATTGTTTCTATTCTATTATCTTTGTTATTTTGGCAGGGTTAGTGCAAGATCATGGGGTTCCAAACTAGGCCCTTAAGTGGCAATGAAAATTCAGAAAAATAGAGTTAGGCAATGTGACATAAAAAAATTGAATAAGTTATTAAGATAATTTGAAAAATATGTAACAATGAAATTTGCATCAAATGTATTTTCTAAGCTACTAGTCCTTTTTTGGAAAAAAGTAAATCTATTTGGTGAAAATTTGAAATTTCAATGCAGTAGTACAAAATTTTAAGGAAAAAATAAAAAGGTGTATGTCTAACCAACCTAAGTACAAGAAAAATATAATATATATTTTTTAAACTTTCAATATAAGAAGAGGACATGTGCCTAGATGTACCACATTTTTTTGTAATTTTTTTGCAAGTAAATAATTAGTTATGAATTTTTTATCAATTTTTTTAAAAAATATTAAAACTTGTTTGTTGGTAAAAAATTTATGAAATTCAATTTTTATTTTTTTATCCTATAGTATGGGAAGCATAGAATGCACAACATCTTTTGGATCCAAAAAATGTTAAATCATTTAAGAATAATAGATTTTTTTCAATCAGCCTATCAATTAGAACTTTAGTCAGAATGCATGTAAGAAATAAATAATAATTATCTATTTAATTCCAAATAAGACATATCTTATATTGATGGAAAGCTAATAATTTTCTCAATAAACCCTTTTTGTTTCATCAAATTCAAACAAAAAAAAGTTTGTTAGCCACTTTTTTATCATATTGCCACTTTTTTGACCTCCATGATCTTGCACTCACCAAACATCTTTTTGGAATGCATGCCTTTCCTTTCTCTTTTTCTTTTTTGTATGAGGTTTGTGTGGGCATCCTTTTGATAGTTTTTTGTTGTTAGGCTTGGTTGGCCTCTTCTTCTCTATTTGTTTCTCTTAAACTCTTGGGTTCAAGGGCCCTTCCCTTGCTTTTAATATCAAAAAAGTTTAATGTATTAGGAAAAACATATAAATAATGTTTTTGATAAAGTAAGTAGAATTTTAGGGTTGTTGTACCCTTCACAGAGAGCCACAAGGGCCAATAAATTCCAAGATAAAAAAAGCATCAAAACAAAACACCAAACCAAAAAATAGACATGCGGAGAAACAACACAAACAAACAATAGACCAATAATAGACTAGCTGGCATCCTCCCAACTCTTGGAAAGAATATGAACCACATCATCTACGACCCACTCTTGATGGTATTTAGTCTTCTTCATCTCCATCTTATCCTTCATGACTGCCGATAGGGTACTAGTGATATAGTGCACCAACTTGACCATGAAGCAGGTCAACTGACAATTTTTTTTGTCCAGTTTGTCCATTCTTTCTTTCAACACACAAAGCTCCTCTCGGCCACCCGCATTGTAGTCAGGATTATTTTTCTCAATATCTAGAGGTTTTGAAGAGTGAGAGGCTAAAACCTCCCTTTGAGCTTTTCCCTTCTCGAGAATGGAGTAGGGACCTCTGACCTTCTCTCCCTCCTCACCCTCTGACACCTCTTCAACCCTACTATCTTTGCTATTAGACAACTCATTTTCAGTGTCCAAATCTTGAACTTGCCAAAGTGCCAAATGATAGCATCACAACCAATAACCAGAGTCTCTGAAACCACTATATCTCCTAATGAGTCCTTGCTCACGACATTTTTCCCTTTGCTCAGAGGCTTCTTCTCCTCCTTTCCTTTCCTTTTTGGGGCAAGATTATTGGGAATTTTAGTAGGGGTAGAATTGAGAACACACAGGCTAGTTGCCATACTAGTTTTGGTAGTTCCCTCATATGTCTTAATCTTTTTAGCAGGGGGTTTGGGTTTTTGAGAGTTAGCAGGGACTGGGTGATTTTTCTTGACAGGGCCTTTAGATTCAACTAGAGATAAGTTGGTCACAGAGGGAGGCTCAATTTCTTCAATGCGAATGACTAAAATGGGTTTAGGCAGGGATAAATCCAAACGAAAGTGGTAGAGTCTTACGATAAGACCCTAGTGGAGTGGGATGTGAGTAGGTTCATTAGGATTCAGAGTAGCAGACTTAACACATTTTTCAACAAATTTTTTTAGGTCCATAAGCAGAAAAATGGAAAGCTTATTAAAAATTTATGCCTGACGTGATTCAACAGAGGGAAATGGTAGAAGTAATAGATCTTGTACCTCTTCCAATGTGACATATTTCATCAAGGAAAGACACACCTAGTTCCACAGGTGAGGGAGAGCCTCCCATTCAAACCCTGACTAGTTGTGCACCGATGTCTCATTCCCCACAAAAAAATTGTTCATACTTATGTTGTCTTGGGTATTTGAGTGTTTCAAATGCTTAATACTAGTGCTTTGGAGACCTTTCACCTATGCTATCACTTCCTCATCCATAGTAAAAGAGATGCCACCCAGATTCACATGCCAATTCTTCAAAGAGTTGATGAACTGAGTAGATAGATTAGGGTCATGGCCCACAAGCCTCTCCATTAGAGGAGCAAGGCCACCTTTAACACAAATGTGCCAGACGAGTGGATCCTTGTGAAAATTTCTGCAATTATCTAGCTCTATCCACACCCTATCACCTCCCATGATACCTCTCTGCATACATTGTAACTAGGAGCCTTGAAAAAAATAGAAGGTTAGAGATAATAGAAAGGTGAAAAATCACTCGCACATCAAGGAATTTAAGCCATAAATGACAACCTTTAGAAATCAAGCCTAAGGACAGGTCACACACAGGAGTTAATAATTTCCCAGAATCAATCTTAGCAGAAGCATTAATGAAGGTCTCCTCACACAAATGGCTAAGAAAATAGGACATGAAAGGAAGGCAATGATTTCCTTCCACGTAGAAGAAACATAGAAATATAGGAAAATTAGCTATGGGCCCAGAGTTAGAAACATCTAAGTTGATAGCTTTTAGAGGCGGGCCTAATTTAGTAATACCACTAATAGAAGCTATAAGGTGTGAAACTATAATAGTGGATAAAGAAAATCCAAAAAGGAGTTTTATTTCATAATTACAAGTCACATGAAAATCAAGAAAAAAGAACTTGAAAATACGATAGCTTAATAAGATCCCCATAAGGAGATTGTGAAGGGTACAGTCCAACTTAGAATTAATCATTAGGTACTTGTCGTAGAAAATCATGATTTCCTATTTCAAAATGGGCTCCATCCCATAGTTTGAATGATGCCACTTGTTGTCCATCCCATCAGTACAGCTTGTCATCCATCTGATCAAAAAAATTAGACCATATAGCCCAACAAATAAGCATGTGGATCCCCAAAAAATCTAGCTAGGCACATGTTGAGTTTTCATCATTGGTCAAGTAAGGGCTTTGTTCCTTCACTATAATACTTTGAATGCTAGGAGGAAGGTTACTTGGATAAGGCCAACATTTGAACAATTTCCATTGTGTGCCATAATTGGCTAAGGCATCAACAACTTGGTTCCCTTCTTTGTAAATATGAGTGGCCAATTTTTATTTTGTCTTAGACATGAGGAATATAATATCTAGGAGAATGTCTTCAGTACTCCACCCCAACAGTCTATCAAAATTACTATCATCAATAATGGACTTAGAGTCACCTTCAATATGAAGGTTCTCAATCCCTAAGGAGACAACTATCTGTAAGCCCTTTAACAATGCTTTAGCTTCCGCTATCATGGAAGAATGAATACCAATCCACCCAACATAACCAACAACAAAATTGCTGTATACATCCAAAATTGGTTTGGAGAATATTAATTAAATATAAATTATTTAATTAATAAATATTTATTCCTCTACTATATAAATAAATTGAAAATTGATTTACATAGTTCGTATTTTTAAATTCCTCTATTCTAATTCACCCTCTTCATGATTTAATTGAAACAAAAAAATCTACATAATTTTTTTTATTTTAATTGACTCCCTCTCATTAAATTTGAATTTTTAAATTCAAATTTGTCACATTTCTACATATTTATCTAACTACCTTCCACCTCACCCTCCAACTTACCATTTTTCACATGAAAATAATTCTAAAATAGATATTTGTTCTTAACAATTGTAACCACCTTCAAGACATATGGATCCTTCATTCAAATGATTCCTTCTTACACTTGGAAAAATGGTTTTATTAAAGGGAACAATTGCCTTGTTTTCTCCATCCTTCTCATTCTTCACCATCGATATCTCAAGATCAAATATCAATCGTTCATGGATGCCAAATCGCCAAATGCCTTGGTAAAATCTATAAATTGAGGCCCATTTAAATTTTTTTCATAAGGATCATTTGCATAACATCACTTTGCAGAAATTCATTCAAGTCTTTAAGAGCTCAGTTTGCATTTTCAATTTAGCATTTTAGCATAGATTAGCAATTTTCTTTAGAATCATGGCTCCTTTAGATGTTTCTTATTTTAATTCAACATTTAGGATCATATACATTTCATTTCCATTAGATTAATTTTGCATTATATCATTTTCATATCACTTTGCATACAATAGTTTACTCATCATGTCATTTCATCATTTCATCTAGCTGAATCATTCAATCATGTAGATGTAGATTTAGATTCCGCATTGTAGTTAAATAGGCTACTCATTTCTTAGGTGACATCCCAATGATTTTTGCACAAGTAAGATTTGAGAGAAAAATTACTAGGTCATTTAAGATTAGAGGAAGATGAGATGTTTTTAAGGAACTATGTTATCAAATTGTGTTTTGATTTATTTAGATTTCCTTACTATAATACTTTCTATCTAATTGTGTGTTATTAGTTATATGTAATTCACATATTTTTCTTACACACATAGATTGGTGCCCACTATGGGGCCTAGCCCCTATTAGTTTGATATTCTCTAGAAAGTGTGTTTTATAGGCTCAAGCAAGGGTTTTTCTAGCACAACCGCTAAATTATATGGCACTTCCTAAAGATTATCTGGCACATCAATCGACTGTTCTAGTGCTATGAAGGATTTCTCTGGAACATCCAATCAATTTTGTGGTGCATCATGGGGTTTCTATGGTGCTTTTACCAGTTTTTGTGGTGCTTTTCATTGATTCTGTGGCACTTTTTCCTTTTTGGCACTTCTACTTACTGTAATGGTTCTTTCAATTTCCTCTATAAAATTTTCCCAAGAATGAAAACTGATGTTGGCTTTTCTATTTTGCAGATTTCATAAAACACTATCAAAGAAAATTCATGATAAAATACTGATAAATATGATACAGGGGTTGGATTTTATATCTTTCCTTCTTGCTTAAATTAGAAACATAGATTAACTAACAAGGAAAGAACACCATGTTTGTTGCGTGTGGGAATGGTAGGCATATGCTCTCCCCTTAACTGGGTGATCAAAAAGCCAGACCCATTCCTTTTCATTATTTGTGGTGTGTTTTAAATGGTAGGCATATGCTCTCCCCTTAACTGGGTGATCAAAAAGCCAGACCCATTCTTGTTAATCTGTGAGTGTGAGTAGGGTATATAGCTTAGGTTCTCTCTTTATTCATGTGGAATAAAGATTGATCAAACTATAGGTATATTATCTCACTTTTGTTTATCCTAGAGGGCTTTCCTTGGGGAAAAAGTACTCACCCAAGGTAACGACCCAACTGACAACACGCTAAATCCAAGCGCATTTCCATCTAGGATATAAATGTGGGTATTGGAAAAAAATCCAATATCACGAGGATGTCTTGATGAAAAGGGAAGAAATTGTCTCTCGCTACATGGGTTATCCCCCATGAATGAAAAGTCCTTACTAAAACCCTTGTAATAGTGTGGCCAAAACCTTTATCTATTCTGTTGGTACAACAACGGTCGTTGTGAAGGCATCCAAATTCTCATAGTTTTTAGTAGAGATGATCAGCCTACCATGGGAGTTTTATGGAGGCTAGAAGCTTGGTTGACTTGAGAAGTGAGTGCACTATAAGGGGGAGCCCATGTAGCCAAGATTTTGAATTCATCTGCTAAAAATAAGTGCAGTTGGGGTAAAACCTGAGTGGAATCCAAGAGAATATAGTCTTTCACATCTATAGGGAATGTACATTATGCTTGATTGTGCTTGTCAAAGTGTCTTCAAACCAAAATTAAAACAAAACCCCACACACTGGAAAAGTGCAAAACTATGATTCAAAATACATCATCTAGAACAAAATATCCTTTGACCAAACACCAGAAAAAAATCAAGTAAATTGGAAAAAAACTATTGCATTCTCTATTCAGTGCTTCCATTGTTTTCTATAGCACCTTCACTGATTTTTCTAGTGCATCCACCTTCTGTTACGACACATCCACCCCATTTTCTAGTGCATCTCCTGAATTCTATGGTGCATCCACCAAATCTTGCAGCGCATTGACCAAAAAATCTAGAACATTTGAGCTATTCTATGGTGCATTCACCTAATTTTATAGCACATCCCAGCCATTCTATGGTGCATTTGATATTTTTTGTGGCATTTCTTCCTTTTAGCGCTTCCACTAACTATAATGGCGCTTCCACCAAAATTCATAAAAGGAGAATTATGATTGTTCTTTACCTGACATTCTGGAACCAGATTTTAAAGATTTTTCCAATTTAGGATCATTCCTCATAAACCAAGGAGCTTAAACACGTCCTTTATCCAATGACTTCACAAAAAATTAAAATTTTGAAAACCAAAATCTATAGCTCTTAGTCCAAAATTTCATCAAAAATGTCTTTCTATTCTCTATGAATGTAGGGACAAATTACTCTTCAATTTTTATAGAAAAAGCATTAAAAAAAACTTGATTTGTATTCGTTCTACTATTTTCAAAATCCAAGACTCTTCAAAAGATTTGAACATCTTGTCTAAAAAGGAAATTTCTCACCATTTCACGATTGGAACCCAAAATTGCAAAATCTTCTCAAGTTTGGAATTATCCCTTAGAGTCCAAAACTTTGTTATAATTGATTTCCACAAGTGAAATCCCTTCTCACCTAAACTTTGATCACACATCCAAAAAGTGCCCCATCATTAAAACCACACAATTTGATCATCAAGTTGAGTTTCCCCCATCAGGATTCATCATCCTTCTTCTTGAAACAATACACTTTAAATCAATTTTTTATCACCTTGGTTATATCAATAGAATTCATTATTTTATTCAACCTAGGTATTCCTTGGGTGCTCTAGAATAACGATCAAAATTTAGCAAACTTTCATAACTTGTATGCCCATTTTAAGAAGGTCCCAAAAACAAAAGCTCAAGGAAAAAGAACCAGAATCTCAAAATACCATTGCAAAATCCAATGAAAATCCCTTTCACAAGGTTTCCCAAAACGAAGCAAAAGAGATAAAGAAGGATGTAGAACAAGCCAATCAAGATCCCAAATTCCATAAATTCCTAGAAAGAATCTTTGAGAAAGATGGGTAAAAATGCCTCTTAATGTTGGAAAATCAAGGAGCCAAATTACCTAGTAACTTTGATGTCAATAAATTGAAGAAAACCTCAAAGAAAACTGAGATTGAAACACCTCCCCAAATCAAATGGCTATTCTAACCCATCAGATGCAAAACCTTCAACAACAATTGCAAGATTTGTAAGGAGGGACTCTGAAAAGATACTTGTTACAATATATTTGTCCCTATCCCTTTGATAGAAGGTTAAACATGATACCATTTCCTCAAAACTAAGAATTACCAAAATAAGACAAATACAACAAGAAATCGGACCCTATAGACCACGTCCGAGAATTTTGAATGAGTCTTGAATTTTTTCATGAGAACACATATCTGATGAGACTCTTCCCTCATAGATTAGGAGGTCATTACATGGAATGGTTTTCAAAATTACAACCAGGCATAAAATCCTTCCAAGAACTTGTTAACAAATTGATCGCACAATATTCCTACAACATCGCACATGAGATAACCATGAAGGACCTTTGTAATACCAAATAGAAACAAGGAGAATCTTTTCTCATGTTGTTACAAAGGTGGAGAAGATTGTTCAATTGATATGCTCGTCCTATACCAGAACAAGAAAAGTTGAAATTTTTTATCGATAACCTTAACAGTGAAATGAGCTATCAATTACAATTGCAATGTCCCCCTAGCTTCAAAAAAATGATAGAAAATGGTGTCAAAATTGAATATGCTCTAGGCAAAAGAGGGGTATTTAAAATTCACAATGAAGGATCAAACAATGCTAGTTCTTCCAATCATCACAACAATGAAAAACTAAAATTTTGGACAAGGAACAAGAATGCTAACAATGGTGCTAGCAAAACACATAATGTGAAACTGATCTTTAATTTGTCAGGAACTGCCACCAAAACTTATCAAAACAACAATCAGGGCACCAATCAGAATATCAACCCAGCCAACAATCAAAAGAGTGACAATCAATTTAACACCACATCAAGACCTTTACCCTATCAAATGCAATCAAACCACAAAAAAATCACACCTTTGGGTCAATCATATGAATCTGCATTGAGGGAAATTCTTTAAAATAACCTCATAACATTACTTGACACTCAAATTTTTAAACCAAAAGTAAAATAATCATGGTAGAATGATGCCTATTACTGTGAATTTCATCAATGCAAAGGTCACTAGACAAATAGCTGCATGCAATTGAAACAAAAAATACAAGACTTGATAGATAGAAAAATCACACGAATAGAGGGACTCCAAACAAACGTAGATCATGGGGCATTTAAGAACCCATTGTTGAACTATGAAAAAGGGGAATCATCTACGACAAATAGCAAGGGGAAGAATGTAAACTATGTCCATGATACTATCATAAATCATATTTCAATACCAGAAGAAAAAATGAATACCATTGAAACCAATGATCATTAGGACATTACTAAAAATGATAATTGAATCTATGACACCCCAATGGAATAAGAAAAACACGTCATTGCCCTGTAAAACAAAACCAATGACACCAAACCAGATGTGACTGCAATGGACACCCAAATGAATATCATTAAAATAAATGGGAAACAAGACAACATACCAGTGAATGCAACCAAAATAGCATAGGCCAAATATTTCTTAAAAGGAAGCTCATCTAGAACCCTCGTGACATCATCCAATCAATATAACATAGTGGACCAATTACAAATAATACCTGCACAAATATCTATATTGGAACTGCTCAAAAATATTCCTACTCACAAAGAGATTTTGGAAAAGGCCCTAGTGGACACAATAGTACCAACTAATCTCAAATTTTGTAAATTCAAAGCCATGGTGGGACATTTGACCACACCACATTGTCTACCCTTTTCTGAAAATGATGATGCATCCATTTCTCATCCCCACAATGCTGCTCTCCACATTGAAGTCCTAATTCATACACATCGTGTGAAATGCGTCCTAATAGATGGAGGAGCTAGCCTGAATATATGTACTCTAAAGCTTGTTCATGCCTTAGGATTCTCTGAGAACGTAATTGATTCAAAGAAAAATATCACCATAAAAGCATATGATGATGAGGAAATATCTTCACAGGGATTGATTGTTTTACCTATTCAAGTGGGACCAATTCAGAAAGATGTAATCTACCGAGTCTTAGACAAGGATTTGACCTATAACATACTGTTGGGTCACCCATGGATTAATGAAGTGCAAGTAGTTTCGTCAACCTACCATCAATGCCTAAAATTTCCTTGTGGTGGTCAAGAAATCACCATTTGGGAAGATTCAAATAGTCCTTAGTATTGCAATACCCTAAAATCTATCCAAGATGTTTTTGTGCCTCATAAAAAAGAAGCTTCCACTCCCACTCCTTCCAATGATCAAAGCCAATCAAGTTCTTCATCCAATCCATTGGTTATTGCCTCCAATCAATAAGGTCAATCCAGTTCCATGTCTAAACAATTTGAGAAGAAAGAAGTTGCTCCTCCACTTCCTCAAATCCTGAAGCCCAATTGAATTCCTTGTCAAAGCAATTTGATGAAAATGTTCAAATCAAAGAAAAAGGTTTTGGTGAATACTTCTTTGAGTGGTCCCTATGTATTTCACACTTTTCTTCTCTAAAATTTTATGGGAAACCCTCCACGTCAATGCAACAGACCTCACAACCAATTACCAAAATTTGATGGATGATTTATAAAAGAGAGCACTAGATTTGATGAAATAGAAGACAATGATGTTCTAAATTGGCATTATAAAGATGAAGAAGAATCCCAAGCAACAACTGTAAATGTACATACAACTGAATATGGAAAAGGTTTCACTATCTTGGAAAAAATGGGATATGAAGGAAAAGGTCTCATAGGAAAAATGAAAGAGGGAATTGTAGAGCCAATTCAACCCATTTTAATCAATCCAAAAGACAAGACTAGGCTAGGCTATAAAGAGGACACAAAAGAAAAGGTGGTTGAAAGAATCCTAGAGTTAGAAGCCAGTGATGAGCATGAGACTAATTCCAATGAATATGAGTGGGATTCCCTATCAAAAGAGTATTTCCATGATAAGGAAATTGATGTAGCACAAAAATATGCACCCCTACTCGAAGAGGGACAAGGGTTAGTTTCTAGACCATTTGAATCTGGATTGCAACTCCTTGATGATTCTAGTGAAGATGATTCAACTAAGAGTGAAATAGATAATTCAGAGGAGAGTTACCTTCTAGATCTTGATTTTTCCATTGCAAAAATTGAAGACAATGCTATTAGAACTCTTACCATTTCTGACCTTCACCAGTCTAGTGACTTCTTACCCTTAGTACATCCTAAGCTTATATATTGGACCTAACCGAGCCATTTGACATCCCTACATTTTTAAATGATGATGCCATTATCAACTTCCTCTATGCCAACAATCCCAAAATAGATTTCACTGATGAACATTGTAACAAGGCTTCCACATAGGGGAGTATCAAATCTTCCAGTTGCAAAATAAATAATACAAGAAATAGATCTAATATTGAAAACCATTTAATGGCAGTGTCAAATCCAGATGGAAAAATTAAAAACAAAGAGCGCATCCAATGGCAAAAACCTCCCTGAGGCATCAAAGGATGGAAGTTTTGATACTCTCCTAGAACATTTTTCAAGAAAGATCAAAAGTATTGATTGAACCCACCTAATCTATCAAGATCAACAATGAAGAGATGGTGAAGACTATCCATCTAGCAGCATCTTTGACAAACCAGGAAAAGTCGAGCTTTCTCAAAATTTTCACCAAAAAAACAAATTAACTTTGCTTGGTCATAAGCTGACATGCAGGGAATTGATCCGAAACTCATCATTCATCACATATCATTACCTCCAGGAGTGAAACTAGTCAAACAAAACTTGAGAAAAATGCACCCCCATATCGCCCTATTGGTAAAGGAAGAGTTCAAGAAGTTGTTAGATGAAAGATTCATCAGACCCATTGACTATGTAGAGTGGATCTCCAATATAGTACCAGTTTCAAGTCCTGACAACAACATTCACATCTGCATAGATTTTTGAGATCTTAATAAATCTTGTCCTAAGGATGACTTTCCTCTGCCAAATATAGATATCATAGTGGACTTGATGGTAGGACGTGGCCTGCGATCACTGATGTATGGATTTTTTGGGTATAACCAAATTAAAATAGCCCTCGAAGATGAAGATAAAATGAAATTTACTTGTCCATGGGGAACCTTCTATTGGAACATCATGTCATTCAGCTTAAAGAATGTTGGAGCTACCTACCAACGTGCCATGACAACAATTTTTGATGATATGATGCATACTTTCATGGAAGACAATGTGGATGATTTATTGGCCAAATTATATACTAGGGAAGGACATTTGGAGATCCTAGATAAAATTTTCACTAGGCTGGAGAAATTCAATGTATGGCTAAATCCCAAGAAATGTGTGTTTGGGGTGACATTAGCTAAACTCCTAGGGTACATAGTTTCAAAAAAAGGGATTGAGGTAGATCCAACCAAATTCAAAGCTATTATGGAAATGCCATTGCTAAAGAACATTAGCCAACTACGATCTCTACAAGGGAGGTTTGAATCAATCCACAGATTCATTTCATAGTTGGCAGAAAAGACCCATCCCTTCACTCATCTATTGCATAAAAATGTCTCCTTCTGATGGGATGAGAAATGTGAAGGAGAATTCAACCATTTGAAAAAATATTTAATGAATCCACCTGTCGTAGTACCACCAACTGAAGGGAAGCTACTACTGTTATATATTGCTACAATAGAGACATCATTGGGAGCCTTATTAGCACAAGAAGATTTAGCAAGTAAAGAATGAGCAATCTATTACATTAGCAAGATGCTAAATGGATATGAGATCAACTATACCTCCATTGAAAAGGATTTTCTAGTAGTAGTATTTGCTACTCAACAACTACGACACTGCATGCTAACTCACACCATCAAGTTGATAGCTAAAATAGATCCTCTCAAATATCTCCTCAACAAAGCTAACCTAACCTAACAGGGAGATTGGATAAGTGGTTCATGGTACTTAGTGAATTTGATATCCAATATGTAGATAGGAAGGCAATAAAAGAACAAGAAGTTGCTGATCAGTTGGTAGAGGCACCATTACTAGATAATCATCTCTTACACATTGAATTCCCATATGTTGATGTTCTCACCTTGGCTGCAAGACAGTGGAC